>CM076681.1:42345130-42717630 GCA_038501925.1 Xenopus petersii | reverse complement strand
AGTGCTCATTATACTGAGCAAGTCCTATTTATAATAGTCGCCACATCCTCTTCAAAGCTGTGACTGCTGAGAGAGTTTCTTTTTTGCATGGAACTTCCTCATCCCCAAAGCAAACTGAAATGAAAATACAAATTAAAGGACAAGGAAAGGCAAAAAAATAAAATACCATTTTTACTTTCTCTAATGAAAAAAAACCTATCTCCAATATACTTTGATTAAAAAATGTGTACCGTTTTTATTAGAAACCTGACTGTATGCAGTGAAATTCTCCCTTCATTTACTGCTGTGGATAGGAATCGTCAGATGGTCCCTAAATGCTGAGCAGGGAAACAATCATACTTATGAACAGCAGGGGGAGCCCCAGCCTTACTTACCAGCCATGCAGAATTCTTTGTTTATGATGATCCCTAAGCAGCCCAGGCCACACTGAGCATGTGCAGGGTCAGGCAAAGATGTTTAACAAAGTTACAAGATGACAGCCCCTGTGGCCAACTTTGAAAGCATAAATCATTTGTTTGATTAGGCTTTGTGGTGCAGTAAGTTCATGCTTATGTTTAGTATACAAAATACAGCATTTCTAGCATTATTCTATTTTAGACTTTCCTTGTCCTTTAACAGTGAGTTAAATGTACACAACTACTCCATAAACACTTATATTAGAGGAAGTGGTATAGCTATCAGATTTATTATCTGCAAACCAGTTATTCAACAATGCAATAGACCAGTGCTGTCCAACTTCTGTAGTACCGAGGGCCAGAATTTTTATGGCCTTGGTGGTGGAGGGTCGATAATCAAAGCCAGTGTTGACCATGCCCTGTTTTTAAACCACACCCACTTTAAACCATACCAATGTTATCACAAGAACTTTTAAGACCATGTCCACATTAATGGTGGTAGCCAGGGATGCACCGAATCCAGGATTCGTTTCAGGATTCAGCCTTTTTAAGCAGGATTTGGATTCGGCCAAATCCTTCTGCCTGGCCGAACCCAAATCCTATTTTGCAAATGTAAATTTGGGGCGGGGAGGGAAATCACGTGACTTTTTGTCACAAAACAAGGAAGTAAAAAATGTTTTACCCTTCTCACCCCTAATTTGCATATGCAAAATAGGAATCGGGTTCGGCCAGGCATATGCAAATTAGGATTTGGTTGGGTATTCAGCCGGATCTTTCGCAAAGGATTCTGGGCTTCGGCCGAATCCAAAAAAGTGGATTCAGTGCATCGCTAGTGGTAGCACACCAAAAAAAAAAACAAATGGTTGGTGTTCATTGTAAGGATATCACTCATCTCCCATATGTGAAGCAAGTTTATTAAGTCATATTAAGACATTCTCTTAAATCCATATGCCTCATCCTCCCCTGTGGATTACACAGCAACCCCCAGCACATGATTACACACCTTGGGGACCCCTAACAAATATTTCCAAATGTTAAACCCCAACATGTTTGCCTACCACAGGCACAGTATGACACACACAGGGAGCATAGGGCAGGCAGAGTATGGCACACACAGGGAGCATAGGGCAGGCAGAGTATGACACACACATGGAGCATAGGGCAGGCAGAGTATGGCACACAGAGGGAGCATAGGGCAGGCAGAGTATGGCACACAGAGGGAGCATAGGGCAGGCAGAGTATGACACACAAAGGGCAGTCAGAACAGTGCAGGAGAAAGGGAAACCTATCAGGACTCTAAAGGTGGTCATACAAGATAAGATCCGCTCGTTTTGTACTGACTTTTAAAGCTTACACAAGGTAAGGAATCACAGCAGGCAGACTTTCATGTGGAGCCACATAAAGGGGGGGGGTGAGGGTCATCAGTTGGACAGCCCTGCTATATACCATAGCACCACCAAATACAGAATTCTTAATTTTTAAACAATTTGCTATTTTTCTATATCAATTAGATGTTAACTAAATGAGTATAAATGTGTTTAATGGCAAAGCTATCCTATTGGGTTGTTTTCATGTCATTAAGCAATATGAGATTTTACAATATAAAAACAATTGCTCTGTGACATCGCTTCTGGTTTAAATGGCGTCACTTCCGGCCGGTGAAACGCTTAATGTGTGAAGGGATCGGATAGGCTTCCTGGGTGGGTATGGGTTGGGTTTAGGGTAAGCGGATGCAGATTGGGCACGGGTGTGAAAAAAACAGCCCTGCACAGGACTCTACTCTGCACTTGAAACTGGTGTGTTTGCTTCAGAAACACTACTATAGTTTATATAAACAAGCTGCTGAGTAGCCATGGGGGCAGCCATTCAAGATGGAAAAAAGGCACAGATTACATAGCAGATAGATAAAATACCATTGTATTGGACAGGGATTATCTGTTATATGCTATGTAACCTGTGCCTTTTCTTCTTTCTCCTAGCATCTTGAATGACTGCCTCCATGGCTACAAGCCGGCTTGATTATAAAAACTACAGTAGTCTTTCTGAATCAAACACACAGCTTTTACCAGCGCATACGAACAGTGAATTATATGTTAATTACTTCAAAACGCTTTAATTGTTGGCATTACTGTTCCTTTAAATGTATTTTCCATGTTGATTGAAAGTTAAGTACACAGCATACAAGGTATTTCATCACTGCCAAAGCGCATAAATATAAACCACATCCTAAACCTAAATCAAAGTTAAATTACATAAACCAAAAACAATTCAAAAAACCTAAAACAACATATACATTAATTGAACCTGGCATATACAGTAGCTGTAGAATATCTGTTAAATACAATCCAAATTTAACTAAAGTATTTTTCTAAGAAACAGAATTGCTTCTACCATAACCTCCTTCATAAAAGCTCTTAAATCTGATTTGATTAATTTTAGTGCTTGCATTTGGTCATTAGGAGTCGGTACATTTTTGGCAACGCTTAACTCCAGATACCCAAAATTGCTGCCGACTCCACAGCTCTGAGTGGAAGTCCTCGTCATCAAGGGGGCATATGAAGAAATAAGAAGAACTCTCCACTTTCTCCAGAACCGATTGTTCAGGCTATCAGGGCAATAGTAGACAATCATCACTTGCTACAAGGTCAGCTAGCGTATAGCCACCTTAGTTCTGAAATATCCTGCCATTTCAGTCCAAAACATGCCTGTCCTCATTGGGGGGGGGGAAGTTTTTCTCCGCAGGAGGGGGAAAGTTTAAATGTGCTTGGAGCCTTTGAAAGAAAAAAAGAGTCATGTCACCTAGACGTTTTCTCTGCTAGTGGAAATATGCAGGCAGTGATATCATCAATATCCCCAAAGCTGTCCCGTGTGTATGTAGTAAATTATATGAGTGGCACCCACATGGGGCAGATTTTGCTCACTGATTTCACTTAAAGGGATTTTGTCAATTTTTATGGTGTAGTTTTTATTTCTAAATTACACTGTTTACACTGCAAATAATTCACTCTACAATACAACATTTCATTCTAGAACCAGCAAGTGTATTTTTTTTAGTTGTAATATTGGTGTGTAGGCAGCCATGGCTTTATCATCTGAACAATTGTAACAACGTTTCAAGCCGCATGGCCCCAAAATGCCATATTTTATATAACTTATTGCACCAGCCTAAAGTTTCAGCATCTCAGTAGCAGTAATGATCCAGGACTACAAACTTGTCACAGGGGGTCACCATCTTGGAAAGTGTCTGTGACACTCACATGCTCAGTGGGCTCTGAGCAGCTGTTGAGAAGCTAAGCTTAGGGGTTGTCACAAATTATAAAGCAGATGTGGTTGCCCTGTAATATAAGCTGATGCCACAAGGCTGATTATTAGATTCTGATGCTAATTGCACTGGTTTCTGTGCTGCCATGTAGTAATTATCTATATTAATTACTAATCAGCCTTATATTGTGACATTTCTATTCTATGTGTACTGTATATTGTGAGTGGGTCCCTAAGCTCAGTAAGTGACAGCAGCACAGAGCATGTGCAGTGAATCAGCAGAAAAGAAGATGGGGAGCTACTGGGGCATCTTTGGAGACACAGATCTTTACTGCTAAAGGGCTGTGGTTGCCTTGGGCTGGTACAGAAGCAGAAAAATATGTACAACATTTTTAGCTACTTCTTTAGTTAAGCTTTAGTTCTCTTTAAAGCCAGCTGCAAGTAGAACAAAGAATGCAACAATTTGATTAGCCACGGGATACTGCCCATGGGTAAATTTTCCCAGTGTTGATAAATTACCCCATTGTCTTTTAAAATCCACCAACTGAAGAAAAAAAAACGTCATCAAGTCACCCAACTCTCTGAATTGTTTGTATTCTTACCTTAGTATGGTGGGCTCTGGCATTCCTGGATCTGCTCCTCTTTTAAATCCTGAAATGCAAGTTAGATACATTTGAGTAAATATTTAAAGGTAGAAATAGGAGATCCATTTGGGAGTTTGTTGATGGAAGGGGAACCTGTGCAGGGGCATTTTAGTTAAATATATGGCTTTAGTTCTCCTATCCCTAAAATGGTCATAAGTTCAATTGCAGAGAAAATAATTAACATGTCAATATTGCAGTGTAAGGTATAGAAACTATACAAATAAGTGAAAAAGTCTGAAACGTTATATATTTAACTAGAATACTTACCATGTTTGCTCTATATCAGAGTAACATGCTTGAAAGGGATTTCAGCAAGAAGGTTGTCTCAGGTAAAGAGAGAAAAACCAGTGCAATATTTTTTCACATAACTACCCAATAAATATAAACATTATCTTCAAATGAACTTTTAGAATGTTAGGAAGGCACATACATTACACAACTTAGATTCATTGTGTGAGGGTTTTTTTTTTCTATTTAACTTTTTTGTGCCCTCTCTGAGCAGATTGTGAGGTTAAATTTTACCTTAAAGGAACAGTAACACCAAAATATGAAAGTGTTTTAAAGTAATGAAAATGTCATGTACGGTTGCCCTGCACTGGTAAAACAGATGTGTTTGCTTCAGAAACACTACTATAGTTCATATAAAGAAGCCAATGGGTAGTATTGGTCGCAACTGAAAAAAAGGCTATATGGCACAGGTTAAATAGTGGATAACACCATGATGTTCTACCGAGCTTATCTGCTTTCTACTGTGTAACCCAAGTCTTTTCTCATTTGAATGACTGCCCCCTTGGCTACACAGCAGCTTATTTATATAAACAATTGTAGTGTTTCTCAAGCAAACACATCCGTTTTACCAGTGCAGGGCAATGCTGCATTATATTTGTATTACTTTAAAATACTTTCATTTTTTGGTACTGTTCCTTTAATAGTTATGAATCCATTACAAGGCTTCTTTATTATTGCATGGTGCAGCACTACCAGAATTGCACCAGTCAAGAAACGCATTTAGTAATACATTTGTGCTGATCTTTACTGAAATTGATGCTCAGATTTTATCCATATTTAGAAATGTGGTGTGTCATACCAAATTTATTAGAAGAAAACAAATTAGCGTAACCGTTCCGACTCACCGCATATGTAGTAAACACGAGCCTGGCGGCTTTTAGACAGATTAACGGGTGCTGGAGTCCTTCGGCGTTCCACGCCGCAACAATATAGAAGATAGGTAGAAACGGCTCCGCACTCCGATTTAAAACATCAAAATCTTTATTCGTCCATAATTTAAAAAAAGGGAAGACACGTTGTACACACTGCATGACGTGTTTTGGGCTGAAGCATAATCATAAGCATAGGGGAACTAGCAATATATATAGCCCAGAACAATAGTGACATATGTTGGTACATTCTCAAATTATTGTTTTTTTTGGTCATGTTCTTCTTCTACAATATTTACTTTTAACTTTACTATTTGTAATTACTTTATCTTTACATGATTTTAATACACCTTATTTCGTTAGAGGTAAATTATATATATATAATACACAAAAGCCATAAATATCCTGTAAATTATATCCTTATAAACGGTGAGTTCTGATGTCATTTCTGTCACATGACTCACTGAAACTTGTGTATTATAATAAATAAAGTACCCCCAGTTGAAAAATATCAGGATATTAGAAGTTACCTCTGAGTTCCATGACCTGTATAAAAACACTCTGCCTTCGGCCTTGTGTTTTTATATGGTCATGAAACTCCTCTGTAACTTATAATATCCTTATATTTTACAAGAGAGGGTACTTTATTCACTATATTATGCCCCTTTTGTGTGGTTACATAATTGTAATTTGTACCAACAGATGTCACTATTGTTCTGGGATATATATATATATGGATCCTGTGGGTATCAGCACTCGATACTTGTATGAGTTTGAGGTGCAGGATCAAATTAATGATATAGGTAATGCAAGGATCAGCACACTCATTTGTAGAAAAGCAAAGTGTATTTTATTTCAACACAGCATTGTGTCCAACGTTTCGGTTCCTCCTGGGAACCTTTATCAAGGATGCAGTGCCTTACAGTGCAATGGTTTAAATACCCACCCCCCATGTGGATTTTGGCGCCCTGGTGACGTCATCAGTCCATATACAGATGTTGTTTTCCAAAAACAAAGTCTTTCTTGTGTATAGAGTGTCCTTTTATTCCTACACCACTAGGTGTCAGTGTAGTACCTTGTGTCAAATCCTCTGTGCGCATGTGTCCAATTGGTAACATGGTTATCAGATTGAAACAGTGTAGCAATGAAGCAAAAAAGTAATAAAAAAGGAAAAACAAATTACTTACAGATAAAAGGACGGATACTTTGTATACATTTTCCTAAGGAGCAAGAAAAGGTTTCAATCAATATCTGCTAAACACTTAGAGACATTTAACATGTATATTGTTCATGCAAGGAAACAATTCAATGATAACTGTCCATTGAGTCCCTTGGGTATAACGCAGTCCAGTTCATGTATCCAGAACGCTTCACGTTTTAACAACAAATTGTCAATATCACCGCCTCTGGGCGGTTTCTGTATATGGTCTATAGGCATACATTTAAACGTGGTAGGGTCATGTCTGGCCTCCTTCCAATGCTTGGCAACTGGCTGTTGCGCTATATCCTGTTTATTGGCACCGACCCTTCTGTCCATATCCAATGCTGCCCTTATGGTGGCCCTATGCATATTTATTCTCTTTTTCAATTGCCTAGTGGTTTTCCCACAGTAAATTAGTCCGCAGGGGCATTTAATCACGTATATTACTCTAGTTGAAGTGCAAGTGAGCCTATGTTTGACTTCATATCTCTTTCCAGTTCTAGGGTGTCTAAATTCTTTCCCTAGTACGAGAGTGTTGCACATCACGCATCCTGTGCATTTGTAAACCCCCGGGCGGTTAGATAAAAAATGCTGGACCTTGGGTTGCGAATATTTGCTTACTGGGTCGGCGGGACTCAAGTGTTCTTTTAGATTGGTGTTTCTTGAGAAGCTGCATTTCGGTCTTTTGGGAACCTTAGGGGCTAGTGCTTCATCTTTGGCCACTATATCCCAATGTTTGAGTACAGCTTCTTTTGTGGCTTTACTGTGGGGATTAAATTTACTGACGTAGTAAACGTCATTGCTGTCTTTGTCCTTATTTCTGGTGGTGACAGTGGTACCTTGTAACAATTGTTCACGTGACATGGCTGCCACTACTCTAGTAGTGTCTTTAATCAAATTGGTTGGATATCCCCTGGCCAGGAATTTTTTCCCCATTGTTATTAGGTCCTTCTTGCACTGTTCTGGATCACTGTCAATTCTAATGACCCGCATCATTTGTGATTTGGGAAGTGATTCCAGGAGGTGTCTGGGGTGGTTACTTTTATAGTGCAGCAGGGTGTTTCTGTCAGTGGTTTTTGTATATATTCTTGTGTTTAGGGCCCCATTTTCCTTGTAAATTTGAACATCCAGGAAATTTATTTGTTGCAAGCTGTAACTCAGGGTTAACCGAATTGGAGAATCTAGGGAGTTTAGACTATTTACATATCCCTCCAGTAATTCTGATGTGCCTGTCCATATAAAGAACAGGTCGTCTATATAGCGCCTATAGAAACTGCCAAATTTTTGAAAAAGTTTATTGCCATAGATATGCTCATTCTCATAGCTGTGCATATATGCATTGGCATATACTGGTGCCACTTTAGAACCCATAGCGGTGCCCATTCGCTGCAGATAGAACTGAGTCTCAAATTTAAAATAGTTGTTAGTTAATATGAAGCCCAGTAGCTGCTTCATATATTCAATCGGTGGGCCAGTGTATAGGGGGTTGTTTGTTAGTAATTGCTCTATTGCCTGTAAACCTGCCTCATGGGGTATACAGGTGTAGAGGCTTTGGACATCCATTGTAACTAGTATTAAGCTGTCCACTGGCATCTTCACACTCCCAATTACTTTCTGGAAATCCGTGGTGTCTTTTAAATAACTGCTGGTGGCTATTATACTGGGCTGTAGCAGCATATCCAAATATTGTGCCGCTTTTTCGTTTAATGAACCCGTAGATGAAATTATTGGCCTTCCTGGTGGTCTCTCCGGGTTCTTGTGAATTTTTGGTAATGTGTATATTACGGGCACTACTGGGTATTTGGGTACAAGGTAACTTGCCAGTTCCTTATTTAACCAACCCTGTGTTACTCCCATCTGGATTAATGTCGTTAATTCCCCTTTAAATTTCTCTGTTGGGTCCATTGCACTGTAAGGCACTGCATCCTTGATAAAGGTTCCCAGGAGGAACCGAAACGTTGGACACAATGCTGTGTTGAAATAAAATACACTTTGCTTTTCTACAAATGAGTGCTCCCACTGTGTTTCATGCCCTGCCTGCCCTATGCTCCCACTGTGTTTCATGCCCTGCCTGCCCTCTGCCTCCACTGTGTTTCATGCCCTGCCTGCCCTATGCTCCTTTTCTGTGTCACCTGCCTGCCCTTTGCTCCCTCTGTGTTCCATGCCCTGTCTGCCCTATGCTCCCTCTCTGTCACCTGCCTGCCCTATGCCCCCTCTGTGTTCCATGCCCTGCCTGCCCTATGCTCCCTTTCTGTGTCACCTGCCTGCCCTATGCGCCCACTGTGTTTCATGTCCTGCCTGCCCTCTGCCTCCTCTGTGTTTCATGCCCTGCCTGCCCTATGCCCCCGTTCTGTGTCACCTGCCTGCCCTTTGCTTCCTCTGTGTTCCATGCCCCGCCTGCCCTCTGCCCCCTCTGTGTTCCATGCCCTGGCTGCCCTCTGCCCCCTCTTGTTCCATCCCTGCCCTCTGCCCCCTCTGTGTTCCATGCCCTGCCTGCCCTATGCTCCCACTGTGTGCCCTGCCTGCCCTATGCCTTCTCTGTGTTCCATTTACTGCCTGCCCTATGCTCCCTTTCTGTGTCACCTGCCTGCCCTATGCCCCCTCTGTGTTCCATGCCCTGCCTGCCCTATGCCCCCTCTGTGTTCCATTTACTGCCTGCCCTATGCTCCCTTTCTGTGTCACCTGCCTGCCCTATGCCCCCTCTGTGTTCCATGCCCTGCCTGCCCTGTGCCCCCTCTGTGTTCCATGCCCTGCCCTCTGCCCCCTCTGTGTTCCCTGCCCTCTGCCCCCTCTGTGTTCCATGCCCTGCCTGCCCTATGCTCCCACTGTGTGCCCTGCCTGCCCTATGCCCCCTCTGTGTTCCATTTACTGCCTGCCCTATGCTCCCTTTCTGTGTCACCTGCCTGCCCTATGCCCCCTCTGTGTTCCATGCCCTGCCTGCCCTATGCCCCCTCTGTGTTCCATGCCCTGCCTGCCCTATGCTCCCTTTCTGTGTCACCTGCCTGCCCTATGCGCCCACTGTGTTTCATGTCCTGCCTGCCCTCTGCCTCCTCTGTGTTTCATGCCCTGCCTGCCCTATGCCCCCGTTATGTGTCACCTGCCTGCCCTTTGCTTCCTCTGTGTTCCATGCCCCGCCTGCCCTCTGCCCCCTCTGTGTTCCATGCCCTGGCTGCCTTCTGCCCCCTCTTGTTCCATCCCTGCCCTCTGCCCCCTCTGTGTTCCATGCCCTGCCCTCTGCCCCCTCTGTGTTCCATGCCCTGTCTGCCCTATGCTCCCTCTCTGTCACCTGCCTGCCCTATGCCCCCTCTGTGTTCCATGCCCTGCCTGCCCTATGCTCCCTTTCTGTGTCACCTGCCTGCCCTATGCGCCCACTGTGTTTCATGTCCTGCCTGCCCTCTGCCTCCTCTGTGTTTCATGCCCTGCCTGCCCTATGCCCCCGTTCTGTGTCACCTGCCTGCCCTTTGCTTCCTCTGTGTTCCATGCCCCGCCTGCCCTCTGCCCCCTCTGTGTTCCATGCCCTGGCTGCCCTCTGCCCCCTCTTGTTCCATCCCTGCCCTCTGCCCCCTCTGTGTTCCATGCCCTGCCTGCCCTATGCTCCCACTGTGTGCCCTGCCTGCCCTATGCCTTCTCTGTGTTCCATTTACTGCCTGCCCTATGCTCCCTTTCTGTGTCACCTGCCTGCCCTATGCCCCCTCTGTGTTCCATGCCCTGCCTGCCCTATGCCCCCTCTGTGTTCCATGCCCTGCCTGCCCTATGCCCCCTCTGTGTTCCATTTACTGCCTGCCCTATGCTCCCTTTCTGTGTCACCTGCCTGCCCTATGCCCCCTCTGTGTTCCATGCCCTGCCTGCCCTGTGCCCCCTCTGTGTTCCATGCCCTGCCCTCTGCCCCCTCTGTGTTCCCTGCCCTCTGCCCCCTCTGTGTTCCATGCCCTGCCTGCCCTATGCTCCCACTGTGTGCCCTGCCTGCCCTATGCCCCCTCTGTGTTCCATTTACTGCCTGCCCTATGCTCCCTTTCTGTGTCACCTGCCTGCCCTATGCCCCCTCTGTGTTCCATGCCCTGCCTGCCCTATGCCCCCTCTGTGTTCCATGCCCTGCCTGCCCTATGCTCCCTTTCTGTGTCACCTGCCTGCCCTATGCGCCCACTGTGTTTCATGTCCTGCCTGCCCTCTGCCTCCTCTGTGTTTCATGCCCTGCCTGCCCTATGCCCCCGTTATGTGTCACCTGCCTGCCCTTTGCTTCCTCTGTGTTCCATGCCCCGCCTGCCCTCTGCCCCCTCTGTGTTCCATGCCCTGGCTGCCTTCTGCCCCCTCTTGTTCCATCCCTGCCCTCTGCCCCCTCTGTGTTCCATGCCCTGCCCTCTGCCCCCTCTGTGTTCCATGCCCTGCCTGCCCTATGCTCACTCTCTATGTCACCTGCCTGCCCTGTGCCCCCTCTGTGTTCCATGCCCTGCCCTCTGCCCCCTCTGTGTTCCATTCCCTGCCTGCCCTATGCTCCCACTGTGTGCCCTGCCTGCCCTATATTGATTGAAACCTTTTCTTGCTCCTTAGGAAAATGTATACAAAGTATCCGTCCTTTTATCTGTAAGTAATTTATTTTTCCTTTTTTATTACTTTTTTGCTTCATTGCTACACTGTTTCAATCTGATAACCATGTTACCAATTGGACACATGCGCACAGAGGATTTGACACAAGGTACTACACTGACACCTAGTGGTGTAGGAATAAAAGGACACTCTATACACAAGAAAGACTTTGTTTTTGGAAAACAACATCTGTATATGGACTGATGACGTCACCAGGGCGCCAAAATCCACATGGGGGGTGGGTATTTAAACCATTGCACTGTAAGGCACTGCATCCTTGATAAAGGTTCCCAGGAGGAACCGAAACGTTGGACACAATGCTGTGTTGAAATAAAATACACTTTGCTTTTCTACAAATGAGTGTGCTGATCCTTGCATTACCTATATATATATATATATATATATATATATATATATATATATTGCTAGTTCACCTATGCTTATGATTAAGGGCACTTCCGCCCGAAACTCGTCAAGCAGTGTGTACAACGTGTCTCGTTTTTAAATTATGGACGAATAAAGATTTTGATGTTTTAAATCGGAGTGCAGAGCCGATCTTCCATACCAAATTTATTACATTAGAATGTTGGGTAAAAAATGATTAATTCTATATAAAAAAATCAAACATATTGATAACTCAGGCAGCATTTGCTTAAAATAACAGTAAAAAGATCAGTCCTATAATGGGGAGCAACAAGGTTCACGTTATAAGGAAATAAAGGCACAGGATAAACAGCGAGTCCTTCTTCACTAGGACACTGCCGGTCAGCCATTACTGACGTCTGCTCGGTTACACACGTGACTGTACGGTGACACCATACTAACCTAAATACAGGACCATTGGGATAAAGCCCCAGCGGATAGTGAACTGTCCGCCTTGAAAGACTTTCTGCAGGTGCTGCTTGGATTATTTGCTGAGTTCAGCCATGGCTGCAAGGTAGCTGCTAGTTCCAAGTTGATAAGAGGCCGTGGGTGATGTCACGAAGACGTGAACATCTCAAGGAACGTCTCCGTCACGTGACATTTGGTGCGTATTCGGCGCCTTCTTCAAATGGTGGACTACACAGTGATTGCCTAGAGAAGAGCGCTTCCAGCCTGCCACAGTCCTCCACTGACTGAGTGTTAGCTTGTGCTGGGTAACATTAGGGTTTTTTTTTCTTGGGGTAGGATTTTATTATGTTCTTTCCTTAGTAGAATGCGGTAGAACTGTGTTTCATGCCCTGCCTGCCCTATGCTCCCTTTCTGTGCCCTGCCTGCCCTATGCCCCCTCTGTGTCAATTGCCTGCCCTATGCCCCCACTGTGTTTCATGCCCTGCCTGCCCTCTGCCCCCTCTGTGTTCCATGCCCTGCCTGCCCTATGCCCCCTCTGTGTCAATTGCCTGCCCTATGCCCCCACTGTGCTTCATGCCCTGCCTGCCCTCTGCCCCCTCTGTGTTCCATGCCCTGCCTGCCCTATGCTCCCTTTCTCTGTCACCTGCCTGCCTTATGCTCCCACTGTGTTTCATGCCCTGCCTGCCCTATGCTCCCACTGTGTTTCATGCCCTGCCTGCCCTCTGCCTCCTCTGTGTTTCATGCCCTGCCTGCCCTATGCTCCCTTTCTGTGTCACCTGCCTGCCCTATGCTCCCACTGTGTTTCATGCCCTGCCTGCCCTATGCTCCCACTGTGTTTCATGCCCTGCCTGCCCTCTGCCTCCACTGTGTTTCATGCCCTGCCTGCCCTATGCTCCTTTTCTGTGTCACCTGCCTGCCCTTTGCTCCCTCTGTGTTCCATGCCCTGTCTGCCCTATGCTCCCTCTCTGTCACCTGCCTGCCCTATGCCCCCTCTGTGTTCCATGCCCTGCCTGCCCTATGCTCCCTTTCTGTGTCACCTGCCTGCCCTATGCGCCCACTGTGTTTCATGTCCTGCCTGCCCTCTGCCTCCTCTGTGTTTCATGCCCTGCCTGCCCTATGCCCCCGTTCTGTGTCACCTGCCTGCCCTTTGCTTCCTCTGTGTTCCATGCCCCGCCTGCCCTCTGCCCCCTCTGTGTTCCATGCCCTGGCTGCCCTCTGCCCCCTCTTGTTCCATCCCTGCCCTCTGCCCCCTCTGTGTTCCATGCCCTGCCTGCCCTATGTTCCCACTGTGTGCCCTGCCTGCCCTATGCCCCCTCTGTGTTCCATTTACTGCCTGCCCTATGCTCCCTTTCTGTGTCACCTGCCTGCCCTATGCCCCCTCTGTGTTCCATGCCCTGCCTGCCCTATGCCCCCTCTGTGTTCCATGCCCTGCCTGCCCTATGCCCCCTCTGTGTTCCATTTACTGCCTGCCCTATGCTCCCTTTCTGTGTCACCTGCCTGCCCTATGCCCCCTCTGTGTTCCATGCCCTGCCTGCCCTGTGCCCCCTCTGTGTTCCATGCCCTGCCCTCTGCCCCCTCTGTGTTCCCTGCCCTCTGCCCCCTCTGTGTTCCATGCCCTGCCTGCCCTATGCTCCCACTGTGTGCCCTGCCTGCCCTATGCCCCCTCTGTGTTCCATTTACTGCCTGCCCTATGCTCCCTTTCTGTGTCACCTGCCTGCCCTATGCCCCCTCTGTGTTCCATGCCCTGCCTGCCCTATGCCCCCTCTGTGTTCCATGCCCTGCCTGCCCTATGCTCCCTTTCTGTGTCACCTGCCTGCCCTATGCGCCCACTGTGTTTCATGTCCTGCCTGCCCTCTGCCTCCTCTGTGTTTCATGCCCTGCCTGCCCTATGCCCCCGTTATGTGTCACCTGCCTGCCCTTTGCTTCCTCTGTGTTCCATGCCCCGCCTGCCCTCTGCCCCCTCTGTGTTCCATGCCCTGGCTGCCTTCTGCCCCCTCTTGTTCCATCCCTGCCCTCTGCCCCCTCTGTGTTCCATGCCCTGCCCTCTGCCCCCTCTGTGTTCCATGCCCTGCCTGCCCTATGCTCACTCTCTATGTCACCTGCCTGCCCTGTGCCCCCTCTGTGTTCCATGCCCTGCCCTCTGCCCCCTCTGTGTTCCCTGCCCTCTGCCCCCTCTGTGTTCCATTCCCTGCCTGCCCTATGCTCCCACTGTGTGCCCTGCCTGCCCTATGCCCCCTCTGTGTTCCATTTACTTTCTGCCCTATGCTCCCTTTCTGTGTCACCTGCCTGCCCTATGCCCCCTCTGTGTTCCATGCCCTGCCTGCGCTATGCCCCCTCTGTGTTCCATGCCCTGCCTGCTCTATGCTCCCTCTCTGTGTCACCTGCCTGCCCTATGCTCCCTCTGTGTTCCATGCCCTGCCTGCCCTATGCCCCCTCTGTGTCAACTGCCTGCCCTATGCCCCCACTGTGTTTCATGCTCTGCCCCCTCTGTGTTCCATGCCCTGCCTGCCCTATGCTCCCACTGTGTGCCCTGCCTGCCCTATGCCCCCTCTGTGTTCCATTTACTGCCTGACCTATGCTCCCTTTCTGTGTCACCTGCCTGCCCTATCCCCCCTCTGTGTTCCATGTCCTGCCTGCCCTATGCTCCCACTGTGTTTCCTCACAGACCATGCAAAGCAAACGTTTTGATAAAATAAATAGAGATGACAAGGTTGGAAATGCGGTAAATCCTTCGACTTCGATATTCGAAGTCGAAGGATTTTACTTTGACAGTCGAAATTAACCCTCGATATTCGACCAATAGTAAATGTGCACCTTAATAATATATTCTATTTATATGAATGAATATCTGTTTTATCTGAGAGCTTGTGGTTCTTTGCTGATATTAGGGACTTGAAAATAATCACAATATTGATCTTAACTGTAATATTTATTAGTCCATTAGGAGTGAATTTTTAATAAGACCTTTTAACAGAAGAACCAGGAAAGATTTTACCATGGAAGGTTATATGAGATCTATTTGCAGATAGAAAGTGTTCTGGTAGTACAACTATAGCTCAAAACAAGCCAGCTACATATATATATATATATATATTATATATTATGTATTATTATATAATATATATATATATAATAATGCACATGTTCCGCACTCCGAAAAACAAAGGCTCAACCTGGGTGCTAATCCGAATAAAAATGGATTAAGGATCCCATGGTGTATCTTACTCCTAGTTAGAGGATCAGCCTTCTTGTTTAAACCATGGGTAAGAGAATGAGCAGTTTCATTGGTACACACATATATATACAAATGCAGTGTGGCAGCACTCCAAGGATTTTGCAACAAGAAAAGGTGTCAGATAAAGCAGGTTTATTAAATCCATCGTTTCAGTTCCGTACAGGAACTTTCTTCAGGGAAAAGAAAGAAGAAAGTTCCTGTACGGAACTGAAATGTCGGATTTAATAAACCTGCGTTATTTGACACCTTATCTTGTTGCAAAATCCTTGGAGTGCTGCCACACTGCATTTGTATATATATATATATATATATATATATATATATATATATATATATATATATATATGTGTGTGTACCAATGAAACTGCTCATTCTCTTACCCATGGTTTAAACAAGAAGGCTGATCCTCTAACTAGGAGCAAGATACACCATGGGATCCTTAATGCTGGGGAAAATCACCAAGACAGGCTGCACTACCCCCTGAGAGGGACCTACTTGCAATATCTTAAAGGGCACCTATTGGGCTAAAATGTTATCCCCAACCAAAGGTGCAGGCTAGTAGAGCCTGCGCTCCCATTGGGGGATAACTAGTTTTTTCCCAAAAATTGCCCCCCGCCAGCACTAGGACACCTGCTCTGGGAAGGAGCTCCCAATTCGAGCGGCCCAGTCCAAGCGCATGAGCAAATGTGCTTCTGGCGTCACGTGCATGGGCATAATGAGCAGATTGTGGCACTCACTCATTATGCGTGTGGCCCAAACATGGATGCTCGTGCCGGGAACTCCCTCCCAGTGCAAGTGTAAAAAAAATGAATGTTACCCCCAACCAATAGTGCGGGCTCTGTTAGCCTGCACCTTTGGTTGTGGATAACATTTTTGCGCAACAGGTGCCCTTTAAGGTGAAGGTTTTCCACTGATTACTGTGAATGTAAGTGAAGATCTAGAATGCCTGATTGCTGTGAAGAGCTCTACTGTCTGACTGTTCAATAAAATTTATTTGTTTGAAGCAACCTCTGCACTGCTGTTATTTCCAAGCTGATTTATCTGTGCACCAGGAGACACACAGGATTCACCTGAGGGTAGAGTACTTAAAGGAACACATAACATGCCGGAGTTGCTTGGATAAATGCGGGTCAGTGGCCTAACACAAGCAGCATAGTCCTGTCTACACATTATAATCCACACTGCTAAAGCACATTCAAGGGTAGGCTACAAGTGTAATTGTTAAGCCTCCACCTGCAAAGCTATTTAGATCCCCACTACACCAGCAACAAGTTGCAGGATTGAAAAGGGGGGCTACAAACTAAGACAAAGGTGTATAGGAGTCAATAATTGGGTATTGAGCATAATTTAAACACTACGTTGTAGATTCATGACATATGTCCTTTAGTTGAAGGGAATGGGAAATGCTGGACACTATACTGTAGAACTATTGCTGTGTTTTTCAAAAGCAATTTGTATATTTGCACCTGGCAGAACAGTTATACATAACCATTCTGTCAGGCAGTTCTGGTTGCTCGCACGGAGACTTTGCGAGCAAATCGCAGGCCTCATCGCGTCATGGATGGACACGTACGCATTGCATTTAAACAGACGCTGAGGCCTGCACTCTGGTGAGAGGTGATTGTTCGATTTTGACTGACACTGAGCGTTTTCCTGAATTGACTTCTGGTTTGACTTTGGCTTCCCTTTTGCCACTGTGCCCCATTTGTGCATATGTAATGATGTCTCCAGCAGGTGGAGATGTGGAAGTACATTGAACTAGTAGGAAACAAATTTACAATGATAGATATCTTTCCGGTCATAGGGCTGCAGCACTATGCAAATACAACAGATCAATAGATAAGGTAACTCATTTGCAATGTAATTCTTTAGATTTTCTCTTAAATTAATGTATTATACTGTCAGGCTTAATTTTGGTAAATCTATCAAATCAAGGGCTGGAACTAGGGACAGGGATCAGAGGCACTTGCCTAGGGTCCAAATAATAGGGTCTATACTGAGGAAGAGAGAATAAGGGGGTTATTTAGTAAACTCTAAATGCAAAAATAACTAAAAATTTGTGATTTTTCACATTTTTCAGGAATTTATTAAACCCCGAGGATGGATAAGTCCGAATATGAAAATCCGTCATCTCAGACCTGTCGAGGTTGCATATAAGTCAGTGGGAGAAGTCCCAATGATTTTTTGATGTGCTCTGGGTTCTTGCAATCCCCCGAAGTTTTCAGGTGAAAATTTACGAAAAAATCATGAAAATCGGATGAAAAAATCCAAAAAGAAATTTGTGAAAATCTGATTTTGTACCGCAAAGCCAATTTTCTGGAAAATGTAATATTAAATAAGCTTAACAAACCCAAGCAGATTTGATTGGAGTTTGTAGCAGAAAATATTGAGCTAAATTCAAACTTTGATAAATAACCCTCATAGTGTATGGAAGTGGGAAGAATAAGGGAGAGAGTGACAAGGATAGGTGTTGCTGATCAAAGTAGCATTGCCTCAAGTCCAAATAATACTTGGCCCAGGTCTGTCAGATGCCCCGAGTAGAAATAGTAAACTGGTAGCGTCCCAGCAGGTGCCAAGCAATATAATATACTGCATAATATACTGCCACGGCTTATCCTTCTTACCTCATTATTTGTGGTTATTGCTTTCAAATCTAACTTTGCCAAACAGATTTTCTTTTTACTTTTTTGACTACACTTTTCTTTACTGCAATTAGAACAGAAAACATATTTTCATTGTTTATTTTCCTTTTCAGTATTTCTTCCTAAAATTGCATCCTACTCCTGAGGGGAAAAAAGCTATTTGCAATGACTTATTATAGCTGCAAATAACAATTAAAGGGGAGATATTTAAGCCTCTACTGCAAAATTGCATTTAAACTTATCTGTATGTAGGAAAAATCTGGTCACTGAATAGCTGCATGAATTATTCAGAGTATGTTAATGATCAAATAGCAAAAAGGGGGGGGGGGAATGCATATTTTTTAAAGAAATTCATTCAACTTTTGAGAACTTTTGTCAAATACCTCCTGGTGCTAATTACAGCAAAAATCCACATTTATATATTTCAAAAGGCCAGTAAGTCATCTTTGGAAAATATTTAGAAAACAGAGCATTTACAGGATATTTTTTGTGAAACAGGTATGGGACCTGTTATCCAGAATGCTCGGGACCTGGAGTTTTCCGGATAATGGATCTTTCCGTAATTTGGGTCTTCATGCCTTAAGTCTACTAGAAATTAATTTAAACATTAAATAAACCCAATAGGCTGGTTTTGCTTCCAATAAGGATTCATTATATCTTAGTTGGGATCAAGTACAAGCTACTGTTTTATTATTAAAGAGAAAAGGGAAATCATTTTTAAAAAATTTGGATTCTTTGGATACAATGGAGTCTATGGGAGACAGCTGTTCCGTAATTCGGAGCTTTCTGGATATCGGGTTTCCGGATAAGGGATCCTATACCTGTATATGAAAAAGGAAATATGTGTAGGAATAACTTACAGCTAGAAACCTGTTGGGGCTGCAAGTTATGCTATAACAAGCCTTCAGAAAGTAGCAGAGGGTTCTGTGGTCAAGACTCTGATTTTTAAAATGCTGATTTTCCTCTGCACCTGCCTCCTTCAATACTTCTCAACTGTGTTTACTTGTCTCATTATTTGTAAGCTATGGGTGAAAAATCTGTGGAGATTCAGCATAGCTGTTTAATTTTGCATAGTATTAATCTTTTACATGGGACATCATGTTTTTGGCAATACATTTCTCGATAGTGCGCTAGAACTTGACTGGATCTTCTTAGCTACACTTGCTGGCTGATTATTGGATATTGGTAATATTCTTTTCTGTGTATACAAGGTGAATATGTATATACTGTAATGGTGTTTATTAAGATGCAAATCTTACAAATATTCTGTCATGAATTTTATGGTGTCCTTTTCATTTCCAAATTACAATATTTACACTGCAAATAATTCACTCTACCATGTCAAATTTAATTCCTAACCCAACAAGTGTATTTTTTTAGTTGTAATATTGGTTTGTAGGTAGTCATCTCAGGTCATTTTGCCTGGTTATGTGCTTTAAAGTAGAAACAAACCATACTAGAAAAATAAAACTACCCCTTACCCTGTGTAGCTCAACCTCCCTCCTCCCCCACAGCCTAACTGCCCCCCTGGGCAAATGCCCCTAGTTTTTTACTTACCCCTCCGTGCAGATCTGGCCTCGGAAGTTCAGGGGTGCCATCTTCTTTTTTCAGTCTTCTTCGGAACCTGAGCAGAATTTATGGAATTTCCAGAAATTTTCGTGCCTTTTGGGGCATGCACAGTTGATTGTGACCTGAAATTTACTCCAACTGTGCATGCACCAAAAATTCTGCTCAGATTCTGAAGAAGACAGAAAAAGAAGATGGCCCCAGTGAACTGCCAGATCTGCACAGAAGGGTAAGTAAAAAATTAGGGGCATTTGCCCTGGGGGGGGAAGCATTTTATAAATGAAGCTGCTACAAATTATCTGTACATTAAAACTGGGGTTGTTTGTCCATATATCGCAATATTTAACCTGGCCAACTATGTCAAAGTCATCTGTGGTCTGGCCAGTTCTACATTCACTTTCATCTGATCAGGGCCGGATTTACATAGTGGGCGCCCCTAGGCCCACTGCCGTTCGTCGCCCGTGTCCCCTCCCCTATATTGTGCAAATTTTCATCATCAATGGGGATTGGCACACAGGAAATGTAAAAAAATATTGTATCTCCAGTGCCTCCTCAGTGTTTCTGAACCAATGTTGGTGTGGATGGGCAGCATGCGGCCCCCCTAAAATCCTGCCGCCCTAGGCCTGGGCCTAGGTGGCCTTTCCACAAATCCGGGCCTGCATCCGATTCATTATCAATTCTATTGCTTCATTATGCAATAAGCATTATTACATTAAGGGGCACATTTACTAAGCTCGAGTGAAGGATTAGGTAAGGATTAGATAAAAAAAAGGCTACTTCGACCTTCAACTACGTCTACGAATCGGACGATTCAAAATAAAAATCGTTTGACAATTTGACCATTCGATAGTCGAAGTACTGTCTCTTTAAAAAAACTTTGACTACCTACTTTGCCACTTTAAACCTACCGAGCATCAATGTTAGCCTATGGGGACCTTCCCCATAGATTTTCTAAGCTTTTTTTGATTGAAGGAAAATCCATCGATCGATGGATTAAAATCCTTTGAAACGTTCGATTCAAAGGATTTAATCGTTCGAGCTAACGATTTTTCCTTCGATCGAAGTATTTGCGGTAAATCCTTCTACTTCGATATTCGAAGTCAAAGGATTTTACTTCGATGGTCGAATATCGAGGGTTAATTAACCCTCGATATTCGACGCTTAGTAAGTGTGCCCCTAAGACTAGACTTTTGTGTTAGTTATGTTGGTTTACTATAGGTGTATATTGCTCTTTAATACTGGTTTGTAACTCTTGTGACCTCTGAATTGAAGTTTTGACAAAAAGCTGGAAGCATTTTGTACCTCCCTATTTTAATGTTGGATGGAACCCTAGATGGAACCTTTAACGCTTTTAGAAGTGTTGTGAATAATACATTGCCTGCAGACTGGCACTTCAGCTTTTGTGACAGGTTTATAGCACTTCTATGAGACAGCATAGTTGTGACCTGGATTTCAATATCGTATTCACATTATTTTTAGGAAGTCACTGCTAGATGGAAAGCATCTCCCTCTTATTTAAGGCTGATTGAATGTAACCTGCCCTTGTCTCCGGAATTAGTATAGCAGTTGACTAAGGAAAGAACATTATATTAATAAATAATAAGTTAAAGGAGAACTAAAGCCTACCAGGGGCGATCCTGGCCCCTCCGCCGCCTGAGGCAACAGCAGTTGCTGCTGCCCCCCCTCCCTCGGAAATTCGCTCTTAAAGTACCAGGAGCAGCATTTTTGCTGCACCTGGTACCTAGTGGGGTGCTGCTGCCTGAGGCGACAGCCTCAACTCGCCTCATTGGCGAAGCACCCCTGAGCCTAACTAAAGAAGTAGGGCAAAAATGTTGTACATTATGTTTGGGGCTTCTTTGCCAGCCCAAGGCAACCACAGCCCTTTAGCAGTAAAAGTTTGTGCCCCAGTATCTGCTCATCTTCTTTTCTGCTGCTTCACTGCACATGCTCTGTGCTGCTGTCATTTACTGAGCTTAGGGGCCAACTCAAAATATACTGTTTATACAAATAGAAATGTCACAATATAAGGTTTATTAGTGATGATTACTAAATGGCAGCACAGAAACCAGTGCAATTAGCATCAGAATGTAATAATCAGCCCTGTAGCATCATTTTATATTGCAGACAAACCATTCTCTGCTTGTAAATTTGCAACAACTTCTCAGCAGCTGCTCAAAGCACTTTCCAAGATGGTGACCCCCTCCTGACAAGTTTGAAGTCCTGGATCATTGCTGCTATTGAGATGCTGAAACTTTAGGCTGGAGCAATAAGTTCAGTTTATAAAATATGGCATTTTTAACCAAATTCATTTTTAGGGTTTAGTTCTCCTTTAAGTCTACGGTTGGATATGTAACATAATAGCCAGAACATTACTTCCTGCTTTTCAGCTCTCTTGGTTTACACTGACTGGTTACCCTGGCTACCAGGCAGTAACCAATCAGAGACTTGAGGGGGGGCCACATGGGTCATATCTGTTGCTTTTGAATCTGAGCTGAATGCTGAGGATCAATTGCAAACTCACTGAACAGAAATGTACCATGTTGCCCCCCTTCAAGTCGCTGACAAACTCAGAGTTAGAGAGCTGAAAAGCAGGAAGTTGTGTTCTGGCTATTATATGAGACAGCCAGTCACTCCAGCCTTTATAGATTAAATTACTAAACTAACTATATTAGAAACATTTTTTATTTTGCACAGCCTATCCATTTACACAGTTTTTATTTTCACACTGAACTGTTCCTTTAAGGGTCGAATTGAAAATTAAAATTGTTATAGTCAAAACTCTCAAATTCAAATTGTGAATAATCCATACTCAATTCGAATTAAAATTCATTAGTCATGTATAAGTCAATGAGAGAGCTCCAGTGACCAATTTGAAGATGTTACTAACCTTCCTGACATTCGACTTTTTTCAGAGAAAAAATTCGGTTCGAGTTTTCAAGTCGATAATATTAGTTCGATCTTTAGATATTTGATTTTTTCTTTATTAAATAACCCCCCAATCGAATTTCGAGTATATTCAAATTTATTAGAGTTAAAAAAAAAGTCACATGAATTCAAAATTCAACCTTTGATGGATGTGCCTCTATGTATTGTTTCTATCTTCTAAATATCTGTGTCTCCAAAGATGCCCTAGTAGCTCCTCATCTTCTTTTCTGCTGATTCACTTCACATGCTCTGTGCTGCTGTAAATTTTCTGAGCTAAGGGCCCGACACACAATATACTACTATATATAATATAAATGTCGCAAAATAAGACTGAGCTGATTAGTGAATAATTCAGATTATGGGTACAAGATAGCTCAGAAACCAGCACAGTTAGCAATAGAATTTAATGGTCAGTCCTGTAGCATCAGCTTTTATGACAGGCAAACCTAATTTTCTGCTTGATGATTTGAGACAACCCCTAAGTTTTGCTTCTCAACTGCTCAAAGCATACTGAGCAATTGGTAATTAATGTATGGGCTACTGACACCTTTGGATAAATGGATGCATTTGCCCAAAATTTAACAGGAGGCTTACTAGTCTATTTACTAAAAGCTACCAGCCAACCCTTACCTTCAACGGTCTCACCCATTGCCCTTCATCACTAGTCATTACTTCTGGCAGACACCCATTTACTCTTGCATTCACTTATAAATAATTTTCACTGTTCTCATTCATTATTTACTCCCTCTTTCAATATTCTTTCATAATAAAGGGACAATTCTGCTGAGGTTCAACCACTGCCCTACTATTATAAGTTTCCCAAGACATTATTCTCTTTTAGTATGCCATATATTAGTGTATTAATATATTAATGTAGTATCACACTGTATTCACAGAGTTTCATTTCATTACAAGTATATTGTATTTAGGAGTTAGATGTGTTAAAATATATCTAAAAGGGGACCTGTCACCCTAAGAAATAATTCCAAATTAATTTATATCATGTTAGGTGAGCAAAATAAAATTTACTTGCACTACATATTTTATTTACATTTTGTTTCCTTCAGTCTTGGAATTATACAATCACAGCACGCAAGCAGGATCCATTTTGTGTATCTCCTCAAAATCTTGAGTATGCACCAGAATGGGTATCCTAATGCCCATATATAGTGCCCTACACAATTATAGAGCATTAGAAGGGAGGGGGGATTTAAGGAGGGCATAGAGGTGGGGCAGGTAATATTTGATTGACAGCTCAGATATTTAAACACCTTTATAACAGGTCTGGATGCTTTCATGAAAAAAAAATCTGGGTTCCATGCTTAATTTGCAAACAACTTTTATTATATAGCTTTTCATGTGTAGGTGACAGGTCCGCTTTAACAAGTGGTGATTGATGGGGCCAAGCGTTTTCTCTAAGCAAAGGTACAAACCAATTTACTGTTTACTACTTCTCCTGATGTGTGCAATAATATTTCAACATTCACTTCTTTATTTTGCCTGCACCCAGTGAGACAGGCAGTAAAGAAAAACATATATACAGCTTAGACTGAGGTGCAGTGAAATTTTGCTAATTTACATACAAAATCTCTGATTATGATGCTGGTTGATGGTTGATGTTTTCTCCATATCTATTCCCCCACCCCAACTCCAATAACAGGCAGGTTAATGATTTCTGACGAAACAGGCCCAGTGAGTTCTGCATTTTATAAACATTGTCTGTAAAGCATAGCGTAGCATCACCTAGGGAATGGCTTACCCAGGAAATGTTTTGGACACCAATTCTAGTGCACAAATTTTGATTCCGTATATATATATATATATTGATTAATGCCATCAAGAGAAACAATAATGCCCATTAAGCCTCAATAAGGGAGACTTTGTCCATTGTGAAGGTACGTCTATGGCCACCTTAAAGCACTTTTTACTCAACCTTATTGTTTATTACAGGGAGGATACCTAGTTACATAGTTAATTTGGATTTAAAAAAGGCCAAAGTCCATCAACCCTCCAAACAATCCCAAGTGTGCACACACACAGCCACATATACTTTACTTACTGATACCTATTTTAAACTTAATGTATAACTCACATTTAGTTTGATGCCGTTCTCCAATTTAGTGAAATGGCAACATCCTAAATGGAATTGAGTTTGTCACAATTTAATGACAGAGCTTTCAATGCCCACCTCAAGGTCATTAATAAATAAGTTAAAAAGCAAAGGACTAAGCAGAAACCCCTACTTTACTCCACCAACAACACTTGTCCAATTAGAAATTGCTCCATTTACCACCACTCTTTGTAATTTATCCTTCACCCACTTCCCTATCCAAATACAAACTTTATGTTCCAGGCCAACATTCCTTAAATTAACCATTATCCTTCTGTGTGGCATTGTATTAAATGCTTTAGCAAAGTCTAAGCAGATCACATCCACTACCATCCCAGATTTGAGGTCCCCTCTTCATAAAAGGCAATTCAATTAGCCTGTCAAAATCGATTACACATAATACTATGCACAAAATCAAAGGGGCATATTTATGCCGTGTAAAAACAGTGGGATAATATACCACACATCTCCACGCTTCACCATGTAAAAATTGTCCGAAAGAAATGTAAAATAATATTGTTAAATCTGGCTTTCGCATGGCATAGAATTACACACAACTTGACAAATTTACCATCTATTTTACACCGTTTTTACTGTGAATTTTGTTTTAAGCAGCATAATATATATGCCAAAATGTGTTGATATTGCCGATATATTCAAGCTTATTATTTACCCATTCAAAAAGAGTTCCTACCACTGATGTCAAAGTAACATGTCTATAATTTTCAGGCTTAGAACAGGATCCCTTTTTGAATAGAGGCTCCATGGCACCATGTCAAACAAACCATCTTGAAAACTAGTTAACAGGTTTGTAATCACAAGCTAAGCTTTTAGTAGCCTATGATAGGGTGTATTGGGATAGCACGTACTCTGCAAATCCTAAGAAAAGGAGCATTTTATACCACTTTTTTCCATCATAAGCAAGATGAGGACAGCTTGCACAACGTTTTTTTTAAAACTGTTTTAATAAAGAAATATCCATGTTTTTATTTATTCTACTAAACAAAATTAAAACCACACTTTTTAACTTTCTCGTTTTGCCTAGTGACTGTTTGAGGAGGTGTAAACAGTGAACACTTTACTAATCTATAGATAAACCTTCTACTGCTTCTAATCAGATAGTAATACACGAGCAGATTTTGTCGCTGCTCTGTGAATGATCCTCTGTAAAACAATATCCTAAGGGCAGAGGCCGACGAGAGGATTCGAGGAGATTCAGTTGTCTGGCGACAAATCGCCTCTTCTTCAGTCTTCTTCCTTCCCGCCAGCTAAAATCTTAATCACCAGCAGGATGGCACTCAGAGCACCACACGAGGAAACTTCAGGCGACTTCGGAAAACAAAGCACTCCAAGTGCCATCTCGCCAGGCGACTAATCTCCCCGAATCTCCACGTGTGTCTCTGCCCTAAACGATCATATGAATGAATGATTCACCCATAAAGTTGTGTATAAGGTTTTTTAGTAGACAATCCTGCTATAATCAGTCATTTCATATGGCGAAATCTGCCTGTGTATGGCCTATAATCTAACAAAGGCTACAATTTAGGTAAGGAAGGGTTTTGTTTATACAGAACAAACCCCTTTTTGCTTTTGGGGAAAACAAAACAATTTTCAATTATTGTTTTATAAAAGCAAAAAAAATAGAGAAAGCATTGATTTTTAAATTAGAATTATACTAAAAAACATATTTTCCAAGACAAATATTAATATTTAAATTATTAGTCACACTTTTTGGCAGGCCCCGGATTTGTGGCCACAAAGGCCCGGGCCTAGGGTGGAAAAATATTAGGATGCCGCCCAGGCACTTTCTGGGGAGCACTGGGCAGCACAGCTGGGTGGAAGGGTTTCTGGTACAATGTATTTTACTTTGGGATACACTGAAACCAGGATTCGGCCTTTTTCAGCAGGATTCGGGTTCGGCCAAATCCTTCTGCCTGGCCAAACAGAATCCAAATCCTAATTTGCATATGCAAATTAGGGGTGGGGAGGGAAATCACGTGTATTTTTGTCACAAAACAAGGAAGTAAAAAATATTTTCCCCTTCACACACAATTTGCATATGCAAATAAGGATTCGCTTCGGTATTCGGACTAATCTTTTGCAAAGGATTCGGGGCTTCAGCGAATCCAAAATAGTGTAGTAGAAGTAGGTGCATCCCTACTTCTACTACAACACTTTCCAACACAAAATGCTGCCTTGGTTCATAAGAATAGTTCTTCTGATATCAGAATCAAACCTAAGGAACTGAATCATCATGCATCTTTAGTTTGTTTATAAAAAATATTCAGATAGGTGTTAGAGCTCAGTGTTGCTTTTTACCTGTGCTGAGTAGTGATGAGCAAAATGTTGTGTCCAGGTTTTGCTTTGAGTGAAAAAATGGCCATAGACTTCAATGTGTTGTGCTCTGAAAAGATCACGGTGAAAAAAAAAAAGTTGCATGGTTCCTGTGAAAAATGCCCATTTATTTTAATGTGTTTTGAAAACTTTTGCGATTTTGCAAATTTGAAGATCACTAGTGCTGAGTGCTAAAACCCTTTGTAATACTACTCTTTAGGTTGTAAGCTCTTGCGAGTAGGGTCTTATGATCATATTTTTGCTCTGTTACCCTTGCTTGCTAAATTATTGTAAGATCCCTGTTCATTATACATTAATATAAAGCACTGCATTACTTGCTGGCACTCTATGAATAAATGATGATTATTAGGCCAAATTAACACAGGTACTGTTTCTTCTTCATTAAATGTGTGTTAAAGGAAAAATATACCCCAAAAATGAATACTTAAGCAAGAGATAGTTTATATCAAATTGAATGACATATTAAAGAATCTTACCAAACTGGAATATATATTTACATAAATATTGCCCTTTTACATCTCTTGCCTTGAACCACCATTTCGTGACTCTATCTGTGCTGCCTCAGAGATCACCTGACCAGAAATACTACAACACTAACTGTAACAGGAAGAAGTGAGGAAGCAAAAGGCAGAACTCTGTCTGTTAATTGGCTCATGTGACCTTACATGTGGTTTGTATGTGTGCACAGTGAATCGTACGATCCCAGGGGGCGGCCCTTATTTTTTAAAATGGCAATTTTCTATTTATGATTACCCAATGGCACATACTACTAAAAAAGTATATTATTATGATAATGGTTCATTTACATGAAATAGAGTTTTGCACATGAGCTGTTTTACTCAGTATCTTTTAATAGAGACCTACATTGTTTGGGGGGTATAGTTTTTCTTTAAAGCACTTTTATGGCAGCAAAGTGTTCATGAATGGTGTTTTCTCAGTTTAAAATAAAATGAGCTTGTATTGTGCATTGGACACATATCTGTCTTTATTTTGGTTCCACCACCTCTTCATGAACCAACCTCTGGCCTTCTTTACAGATATGGGAAAACATTTATCACTTGTTCCAGTAATATCTTGAGGGGCAAATAAGTGTTAGCAAATAATTTTATCCTAAGTGATTATAGCCAAATCTTATTTGGAAATACCTTTAGGCTGAACACCCCTGCGGCTCCAAGCACCTGGAGGGGGGAACAACAGTACAGTTAGGGGACAACTGCCCTAGAGTATTAACGCTACAAATTTTCTGTGCAAAGACTACATAAAGTTTATATACTGAATTAGAACTACAGTGTGACTTCTTTCAGAAGGATAAATGACCTGTGATATTAAAATATATTTATTGTGCATTATGCATCCTTCCGTTTTCTTTATGCCTAGTCTCCTAACACGCTTCACTGAATCGTAAATGATTGATGATGAATCTGTATCAATCTTCTATGAGAAAAAAATCAATATGTCATAATTATATACTTGTTCTGTGAGAATCACAGTACTGTATTTTATTACTACTTTCTCTCTTTGTATTTTATTACAACTTTTCTCCAGAAAAAGTGTTCTGTCCTTTATTTTTCCTATCGATTAAATATTTTGAGGGCAATGAACGTGGTGTCATCCAAGCAAATGCCTTCAGCTGTAATAAATCCCTGGTTAAAGAGGAATTACCCCCAACTTTAAAGAAATAGAGGCCTAGCAGCAAGAGTTTTTTTAATTGGTTTTGCAGCATGCACAAATTCCCCTGACTCGTTTTTGTGTGAGTTCACTTTGTTCAAATCTGTCCCACAAATATGTGATATATTATATACTAGAGCCACTACATGGTAAATTATTTATTAAGTGGCAATAAAAAACAGCCCATGGCAAAGACACTGAACTACACTACTGTGACCCAAACCTCTGTTTAATCTGCACTAATATTCAGGTTTATTAAAACAAGTTTAAACAACTTTCTTGGATTGATGTATGAGCGTAATACACATTATATGACTGTGTACTTCAGGCATGAAGCAGTGCAGAGACCTGCAGGAGCTGAAGAAGCGGAATTTAAGTGGAACAGATGGTCAGGAAGCTGGAGGGCTCATTTACAATGCCCTATGCAGTGTCCAAATAAAAAAAAAGCCCACAAAATCGGCCATATTGTTGCACTCTGCCCATTGGTTGGTGCATTTTGCCTCTGTGCCCAGAAGTAGGCAACCCTCCATTCAAGAGGGGCAGGCAGGATGGATTCTTCTGAAAAGATGGAATTTCTATTTTTTTCCTCAAAAATGGGCATTCTTGCATAAATCAATTTTTCAATAAATTGTATCACAATACCGCAACAAGCAGCACACAGATTCTCTGGAAAGCAGGGGGGCTTCCCTGGAAGTCCCAGTATCCATTAGTACAGATTCAATGCCTGGGAGCAGATGCATGTGGAGTAGAGTTAAAAAATAGCTTTTTTTTAAAGTTCAGTTTCTCTTTACTGTGCATGCACATAAGAAGAAGGTGCACCTAACAGGGGTATTAGGCAAGTGATTCCAATCACTGAGGTGGCGCTTAATATCTGGCACCCCTCTCTGTGATTTATATATTACTTCTCGGCTAAAGGAAAAACAATCCCTTTACCAAAAAAAAAACGTACCCCTCCACGTAGACCCCCCCCCCCCGGAAATGCCCCTAACTTTTTACTTACCCCTCAGAGCAGAGTCACAGCATCGAAGTTTACTTTGTGTCTTCATCCGGAGCTTCGGCAATTTCTGTACATTTCAGCACAGGTAAATTGCTCCAATTGCACATGCGCCGCTTCACCGGTCTCTTTGATCCGCTTACCGAAGACCAGGAAGATGGCTGTGGTGAACTCCGATGCTGCAACTCTGCTCCGAAGGGTAAGTAAAAAGTTAGGGGCATTTTTTAGGGGGGGCAGCTAGGCTGGGGGGAGGAGGGAGGGGTCTACGTGGGGTGGGGGGTAGGTTTTTTTTTGGTAAAGGGTTTGTTTCTCCTTTAAGGAGAAAACGTAACGTATGGCACAGGTAGGAGAGATGAGTGAATAGGAGCTGGGTAGATATTTAAAAACAAAACTCATACAGTAGGAGTATAGAGGTGACAACAGAGGTTAAAAATAAAAGAACATTTTTAAAAAAAAAATTGAGACTTTAGTTAGGGAGCTGCTTTATTTGAAAAACTGTGAGGATCGTTGGGTTTGATGTTTTGCTTTATTTAAATAATAAGAACATAACCATCAGATGGGTGAAGCAAAAATAAAGAATAATAGGGATAACAATTGAAACGGATAAAGAACAAATCAATAAATCATACTCTGACTTTACTCACTGTACTTTCAAACTAAATGAAAATTACAAGCAGACCTTCCACAGCTTACTTGTCAGGACTCAGTGGGACAAGTGCAGCGTGTGCTAGCGCAGGCTCGTGTTCATTATGGCGTATCGACGCCCGCGCTAATAGTTCTGACGTGTGCAGGTTCTCTCTGGTTAAAGAGACGCTCAGGCAAAGGCTCAATGCGAGTTGATTGTCTTACTGACACGAAGGGGCACATTTACTAAGGGTCGAATATCGAGGGTTAATTAACCCTCGATATTCGACCATCGAAGTAAAATCCTTCGACTTTGAATATCGAAGAATACCGATCGAAGTAAATTCGGTAAATACTGCGATATTGGAAGGATTTTACTTCGATGGAAATAGCTTAGAAAGCTTATGGGGAAGGTCCCCATAGGCTAACATTGGTGCTCGGTAGGTTTTAAGTGGCGAAGTAGGTAGTCGAAGTTTTTTTTAAAGAGACAGTCTTTCCAATATCGAATAGTCAAACGATTTTTAGTTTGAATCGTTCGATTCAAGGTCGAAGTAGCCTATTCAGTGGTCGAAGTACCCCAAAAAAAACCTTCGAAATTCAAAGTTTTTTTCATTCGAATCCTTCACTCAAGCTAAGTAAATGTGCCCCCTAAGCGTATTTGTTACTTCTGAGAAACTGATGAGAGACTTCTGATTACGACCTTGGCTTACTCCTGACTATTTTTCTTGATTTTCCCCTGGATTGACGCTTGATTCCTGAACTACCTGTGTATGACCCAGCCTGTTCCTGATTCCGTCTTTTGCCTGCAGTTCTGAGTCCTTATTCCATAGACTGTTATTATCCCTTGGGCTCACCGGCACTCCTGCTATTCCTTAGCTGGGATCGCTCTGTCTCATCTCCAGGGCACAGCTCAGTGGGAAGCGTGGGGGAGGCTAATACCTTCAGACTCACCGTGATATCTGACATTACTAATCATTCCTCCCCAGTGTCAATTCTTTTCAGATTCTATAATGGAAACAGTGCCTATAAAACCTCTGGCTGGTTGATTCCATATCCTATAAACATACAACAAAGACTATACATTTTATTCTTACAGACACAGTTATAAAAGCTAACGTGACACCAGGAGATCGGTTAGTGTTTTGTAGCAGCAATTAGTACTGACAAATAGTGCGGTATCATGTCCAATTGCTTTCAAATGTGAAAGAGAAAAATGAGCATATGTACAGCAGACCTGCACAACTGTATCCTGAACATGGGGCCATCTGTTCTTTCTGGTGGCTCTGCTGCACATTCACAGTGGAAAACTAGAAAGGGAAGTTTGAGAACAAACTTCATGTTGGTTTAATAACACATGTGAACTCACTCAATGAAATCGGATTGGCTCCGTCCATTTTTTGTGACTTTTAACCATGGTATAACTAGATATTACTGGGCCCACATTAAATTAATTTTAGGGCCCCAACATATCCAGAGGTTGTCCTGTTTTACATAATATATGTTGAAATTGCTCATTAATTAGGGCCTCATGGGGCCCCCTATACCTCCTGGGCCCCCTGCAGTCACAGGGTCTGCTTCCTCTGTAGTTACGTCCCTGCTTTTAATTTGGGTGAACACCATATGTGATTCAAGTTTGGTGAGTGTAGCCTTAAAGCTGTAAAAGTGGAAGCAATTTAAATTCAAAGTGAACACTGTTGTTGACTCCTCCCACTTTTGGGCATCCAACCAATATCACCTTTTGGGTTTACCCCATAACTATGTGATTCAAGTTTGGTAAGTGTGGCCTTAAACTCTACTATAGTTTATATAAACAAGCTGCTGTGTAGCTATGGGGGCAGTCATTCAAGCATAGGATACACAGTAGATAACAGATAAGTTCTGAAGAATCCCATTGTATACTACAGAGCTTATCTGTTATTTGCTGTGTATCCTGTGTTTTTTCTCCATTTTCAGCTTTGAATAGCTGCCCCATAAAAACTATAGTAGAGTTTCTGAAGCAAACACAAAAACACACGTGGCGAATTACCGGATCAGTTTTACCCGTGCAGGGCAAAAGTATATTATATTGTCATTTCCTTTAAAACACTTTCATTTTTTGGTGTTACTGTTCCTTTAAGGGCCCCAAAACATAGGAAAGTTGACCTATTCTATAAAGAGATATTGAAATTGCTCATTGTTTAGGGCCTCAATGGGTCTTAGGCACTACAGGGTGTGCTCCCTCTGTAGTTACACCTGTGAAGCTTGACAATGAGTGCTTTCTCCCTAGATATACCTCTCTGCCATGCCATAACCCTTAGGTCTTATGCAAAGTTCCAGAGTATCCAAAAAAAGCAAGCAAGAATGTTACACATAAAGTGAAGGAAGAAGGCCAAAAAGTTTCAGCATAGACTATTAAAAAGAACAAGGGTGTCAAAGCATTAAAGTCAATAGGCGTCAAAATTATTTTGATGTGTCACAATTTTGACACAAGCAGCAATTTTTATACGCACGACTCTTTTATCCAAATGCTTAAAGTCAATGGGCGTCCGAATGTTTGACAATATTGATGAGCGCCAATTTTTTTGTCGTAGCAAATTTTCCCACGGCAAATTTTCTCCAAAAACATTTGCCATTGGCGAAATCCGGTAATTCGTCACAAATCCATGCCTGCAGAATAAATTTGCCCATCACTATTAGTGATGTAACTAGAAGCTACTGGGGTCCCACATGCTACAGGGTATATTTCTTTACCGAGTGCAAAACAAGTAATAGCTCCTTTGTAGGATAAGTGAACCTTTAAAATAAGTGAATGTAAAATTGATGAGGGTGCTATTCTAAGCACTTTTGTGATGTTCATTCATTATTTATTTTCTTTTTATTCCAAGATATTAAGGGATATTTGTGCTGTTAATATAAATGAATTTAGTTATAACAGCGCCACCTGCTGGTCAGTTTCCAACCAGTCTGACCACCAAGTTCTGCAAGCAGAGTATAGGTAAGTTATTTCTTAATAAAGACATTGCAAATTTAAAGTTAAATGTCTTGGTGTTTTTTTTTTTTCATTATGTACAAACAAATTTTTTTTTTTACATTTTTTATGTTACTGGTCCTTTAACAACACATGTATCCCTTAAAGAACCAGTAACATCCAAATTGTTTTTTTTAAAAAATTGTTAGAATACATAGAAAAAAACCCCACTAAAACAAATTAAACTTTCAAATCGCAAAGTCTTTTTTAAGAAATAACTTACAGAAACTCCACTTCCACTCCTCTTCAGAAAGCGGTCATGCGATCCGCTCGATTTCTCCTCCCTGCCTTCTTTATAGGAGATAGCCAGGGAGGAGAAATCGAGCGTCACACGATGGATCGTCGCCGTTTAGCCTTTTCTGAAGAGGAGCGCAAGCGGAGTTTCAGTAAGTTATTTCTCAATAAAGATTTTGCGATTTGAAAGTTTCATTTGTTTTAGTGTTTCTTTTTCGATGTATTCTAACAATTTTTTGAAAAATGTGATATTACTGGTCCTTTAAAAGAGAATTCAACGCTTTAGCAAAAAAAAAAAAACCATACCCCCACCCCACGTAGACCTTCCTCAACCCCCCCCCCATAACTTTATACTTACCCCATGGCACAATTTCAGGCATTGGAGTTCCACGCAGCCAACTTACGGATCTTCGGTAAGCAGACACAGAGACTGGCGAAGTAACTGCATGCTCAGTTGGAGCAATTTACAGGTTTGCAACAACTGCGCATGCGCCAAAATGGGACGGAAATTGCCGGACCCCCGGAAAAAGACACAAAGACCCGGAAGATGTCTGTGGTGAACTTTGATGCCTGAATCTGTGCTGAGGGGTAAGTAAAAAGTTAGGGGCATTTCCCCAGGGGAGCAGTTAGTGTGGGGGGAGGAGGGGGGGGGTGTACGTGGGGTGGGGGGGTAAGGGTTTTTTTGCTAAAGGGTTGAATTCTTTAACATCTTGTTATAAAAACAAAATAAATAATGAATGTATATTGCAAAATTTCTTAGAATAGCACCTAAAGGGTTGAATTCTCATTTAACATCTTGTTATAAAAACAAAATAAATAATGAATGTATATTGCAAAATTTCTTAGAATAGCACCTATATCCATTTTACATTCACTTGCTTTTAAAGGTTTACTTATCCTTTATAAAGGTGCAGCTGTGAGTGCCCTGTGCTTGGATACAACAGTACATGAGCCATTGTCCCTAATGCCGTAAAGGAATGAATGAACTTTGGATAGTACTTTTAATACATTTCTAATTCTAAGTGACTGGCCTTTCCAGGCGCTGAGCCCACAACCTGCATTATAAAATAACATGCTTCGTGGAACTTTAACCTGCGTCCCTGCAGCTGCTCAAGAACTACAGCTCCTGCAGAACTCTTCTGGTTTAGGGCATAGTCGGAGTTCAGTACTCTCTGGCTGGGTTGCCAGGTCTAATTTTCAAAATCAGCCAAAGTTGGCTACAAAACTAGCCAAGAGGCACTTTAAAAGTACCCAAAATTAGCACATGTGCAGTGAAAAAAAGTCTAAAAATACACCTTTTTCAAATTTTCAATGAGTTGCAAATTTTTTAAAATAGGACAGATTTGCCCCTTAACCAGGGGTGTAAGTACCAGGAGGCACAGGGCCCCATAAGGCCCTAATTCATACACAATCACAATAAATATTGGTAAAACCGCTAGACATTTTGTTGGCCAGCAGATTTTTACTCCAAAATTGCCTGAAATCGAGGAAAGTCACTATAAAATGCAAGAATGCTACAGAGGGACGGAAACTGGGGTACAGAGCCCAAAATCTGTCTTCGACACAAGTCAGTCCCATTGCATGCTGGGTATTGTAGTCTTACATTAAAATTGGCAGTAGGCAAATAGTTTTAAAAAAACTACATTACCCAACATGCATTGGGAGACAGGATTGGCACAGTAGGGCAAGGAACATTTTTGGCCAGTTTCCAAAGTACAATCCGTACCTTGGCTACTTTGTACTTTCAAAACCCGATTGGGCTTTAAACTAGTAGCCCAATTTGGCTGGAAACCCGCCAACCCTGCTCTCTGGCTGCCGGATAAAGAGCGCTGGGGTCTGTGGATACGGTTGGCCAGTAGGGAGCCCCTCTCCGCAGCTGTCCCGTGTCCTCGCGACATCCGATCATTTGTGTCCCTCCTCGCTTGCAGTGTTCCTGTAGGCAGCGGGACGTACCACATACACCAAAAACATGGGGGTGAGCATGAGATTTTGCCGTGGAATTCCAGCGCACATACGCGGTACCTCAGCCCAGTAAGTCACAGCACCAGCCTAATCTTTAGCAAAAACACCAGTCAGCTGGGCAATAAGGCACCGGGTCACCGGACTGAAACGTTTACTCCTTGCTGCATTGAGACTCCCCCCGCCGGGTGAATGAATGGTTGATCCTGTGTTGGAGAGAGACGGAGAACAGCCGGTGCTTACATCTTTTGACAGCTCCGCAAGGTGCTGTTTGGGACAAGAGTGGAGGTTGCGAGAGCCGCTTCTTTGGTGGCGTCCACGGGAACAGGTTAGAGGGGCTGCCCGTTGTTCCCCATTAGCCGCTGCTAGTGATAGTACTAGTGATAGTGCTAGTTACCCTTTGGTTTATGTGCTGCGGGGCTGATCCCCTGGGAGGAGCAGAGAGAGAGAGAGAAGGGGTCACACCTGGCAAGTGCCATGCAGTGATCCCCCTCCTTCCAGCCCGCACCGCCCCCTCCCCGGCCATTCCCGGCACATAAATGATAGAGGATACCATGACTTTGCTGTCTCTCCTGGGTAGGATCATGCGCTACTTCTTACTCCGCCCGGAGACCCTGTTCTTGCTGTGTATCAGCCTGGCCCTGTGGAGTTACTTCTTCCACACGGACGAGGTGAAGACCATCGTGAAGTCCAGCAGGGACGCCGTGCAGATGGTAAAGGGCAAGGTGGCCGAGATGATGCACAACGAGCGCCTCGGAGGGATCGACGTGCTGGAAGCGGAGTTCTCCAAGACTTGGGAGTATAAGAGCAACAATGTGGCCGTCTATTCCATCCAGGGCAGGAGGGACCACATGGAGGACCGCTTCGAGATCATCACCGACCTGCTCAACAAGAGCCACCCTTCTATCTTTGGCATCTTTGATGGACATGGAGGAGAGGTATGTGCCCAACTGATTGTGCCTATGTCAGTGGCAGGGCTAATATAGTCACAGTGCAGCACCTTCAGTCAGTGTCATGGGGTGACACCCAAGTACATAGAGGTGCTACACAAGTACATGGAGGCGCTACACAAGTACATAGAGGCGCTACACAAGTACATAGAGGTGCTACACAAGTACATGGAGGCGCTACACAAGTACATAGAGGTGCTACACAAGTACATAGAGGCGCTACACAAGTACATAGAGGCGCTACACAAGTACATAGAGGCACTACTGATGGACCTGAGTGAAGGCAATGAATTTGGCAGGTTTCATAGTAAGTAATAAAATAAGGAGGCAGTAATGGGGAGAGGGTAGGGAATGAGGCTCATGGTAAGGACTGGACCCTGTGAGGCTCAGTCAAAGGACAGGACAAAGTGATTGATGATCAGTGATAGGAATTGACAGTATGATGCTCAGACAGAGGGCTGCACAGGGTGATAATCAGTGTAAGGACTGGACAAAGTGATTGATGCTTAGTGTAAGGACTGGACAGGGTGATGCTCTGTGAGAAGACAAAAAGGACTGATACTTATTGACTACTGGAAAAGGATTCTGGTGGAGCTGAAAGACAAGATAGTCGCTGATAACAAAGGGCTGGCGGTCAGTGTGAGTCCTCATTATAAGGATTTGGAATCATGCAAATCACTAAGACTGCAAGACAAGAAGGGATGATGCTCATCACAAGGACTGGACAGAGATAATGCTCAGTGTGAGGATTAAAAAAAAGAAGTCTATGGGGGAACTGAAAGTGCTGACTTGAAGGATTGGGGCTCAGTGTGGGAACAGGAAGTGATCTGGGAGGGTAATTAGGGTGCAGGGATTAAAAAGAAGTTGGCATCTGTCTGGAATAATTGAAGAGCAAATGCTCAGTCTATTGTCCAAGGTGGAAGCTGGAAAAAGTTAGGGTCACGGCAGCAACTAAAAAAGTGAGCACTGGTATAGAAACTAGCAGAGATGGTAATCAGTACAGGAACCACTAGAGGTGAGGTTTACAGGGGGAACAGAAAGAAGTGAAGGTGGCCGTAGGGACTTGAAGAGTACAGAATCACTATGGTGTATTGAGAAACTGAGGGCTATATAATATGAATACTGGAAGAAAAGCTCATTTAGAAAGAAGAACAAATTAGACTCTAACAAGGGTTATTAATTAGAAGGATTGATTCCAATTTTTGCTGAACTACAATTCTCAGAAGTCTCTGTTGTTGGTTTTTTTTCATATAATTTTAAAAAATGGCTGCAAAGGGAAGTGTGTTCTTTTAAAATACAGGGAAGAGAAATACTTCTAAAATCAGCAGACCAGAAGTGAAATAGTTAAAAAAAAATATCTCTTTCTCAGTATATATCTATACACATGCTTACAGATTATCTTAGTTAAAGAGTGAAGAATACAGAACTGAAGTGAATGGAAATAAATGAGAATGTGCTCAAAGTTGTATATTTCAGTATCTGGCATTAAGTTTGCCAAGAAGGTTCTGCACTAAATCTTATTGATAAAGTGTCTGAAGGAGAATGTGCTTATGCGCGCTCAGTGCCTTGCAGCTTAATCTTGTAAATTATGCCATCGAGGTGTTTGTGTACTTATCTGCACGATATTCATTTCTCAAACTTACTGCAATTAGGGCAGTAAATGGTTTGCAGTTTGCTGTCTGACAAGCTTACTCTGTAGGAATATCAACACATTTGGTTTCTAACCTTCAGAAGTGCCTTTTGCATTACTGTGCATTGAATCAAAGAGTTATAACGATGTACAAAACACTGAATACATCTTAAAGCCAGAGACTTTCATGGAAGCAGCCCCTGGTAACTGTAAATATCATTTCGGTGTGTCACTTTGAATTATAAAAAGTGCTTCATTGTTACGTTACTGAAAATCACAGCATTATGTCATATAAACATCTCCTTCTGTTCTTGTATGTAATAAGAGAGAGTCATTCTCATGCCCGAGAAGTGCTTTATGGTTGTGTTTGACTACAGAGAACATCACACACATTACTTGCTGCATAACAATCATTTTTCTAGTTCTTGTCAAAGCTTCAGCTACTCAGTACTCATGGTAAAGTCATAATAAGCGCTTTGTTATTGAAAGAGACATTTCAGGGCCCATTCACTAAGCTCGAGTGAAGGAATAGAGGGAAAGAAATTCGATTTTCAAATGTTTTTTTTGGCTACTTCGACCATCAAATTGGCTACTTCCACCTTCGACTACGACCTTCGACTTCGAATCGAACGATTCTAACTAAAAGTCGTTCGAATATTCGACCATTCGATAATCAAAGTACTGTTTCTTTAAAAATTTCTTCGACCCCCTAGTTCGCCACCTAAAACCTACCGAGGCCAATGTTAGCCTATGGGGAAGGTCCCCATAGGCTTGCTAACAATTTTCTGATCGAAGGATAATCCTTTGATCGATGGATTAAAATCCTTCGAATCGTTTTATCGCTTATCCTTTGATCGTTCGATATTCGAAGTCGAAGGATTTTAATTTGGCAGTCGAATATGGATGGTTAATTAACCCTCGATATTCAACCCTTGATACATCTGCCCCATCCTGTACATGTATGGAATCTCTTATCCAGAAAGCTCAAAATACTGGAAGACCATCTCATATACAGTCTATTTTATGTTAACATTTCTAATTCTTGTCTTGTTTTTTCCCTCTAATAATAAAACAGTATCTTTTACGTGATGGGAACTAAGCTGCATGAATCCATATGGGTGTCAGAACAATCCTATTGGGTTATTCAATGTTTAAATGTTTTTTTTATCCAAACTGTAGAAACATCCCTTATCTGGGTAGGCCCTTTAGATTGTAAGCTCTTGCGAGTAGGACATGCTGATCCTATTTCTTACTCTATAACCCTTGTTTGTTAAATGAATATAAAGTGCAGCACAACTTGCTTTTTCTATAAATAAATTATGATGGCGGTTAACCCAAGGTCCCAGGCATTCTGGATAATAGAGCCCATGCCTGTAGTTCAAAATTGCAATAAGTAACAGTGTCAGTGTAAAAAATAACTGTCAGAGATAATTATATCAGTGATAGTAAGCTTGATATGACTGGCGGAACTATAGCTGGCAGCATCCCTCATGATCATGTTAAATAGGGGGTTTAAATGTTAGAAAATAAGGATCGCCTCACTATTCTTGAATTGATTTGAAAACCCTGATTGTCACCAGCACCATGCTGTAACACTTTCTATCCGCTTGTCTCTGCATATTGTATGTATTTTCTATGTGCCCCAGATCCCAGGAGTGCTTTGCCTTGGATCAATGAACAGCCCTGCTATAAAGTTTCTTTTAATCATCTCTCTGCTTTATGTGCTATTGTGTAATTGTTTTATGCAGTGGGAATTGATGCATAAAATAAAATGCTTCCTCCCATCAACACCATTCACAGAACCCCTTATAATCAGCACTGATCATGACTGGATTATTAAACAACAGCATCATAGTAGTGCACAGAAAGAGAGACAGTGAAAAGAGCTGCAGAATTTTGATCACTTTGCACTGAATCATGAGCAGAAATTGCCCATGGTGCAATATCTTCCCTACCACTGTCTTTGAAACTCATATTCTGTCTGTGCACTATAATAAGTGTAATCTGTCTGGGTAGTTCAAATACCTGCGGAGGGCTGCAGGTTAAACTTATCCTGACTGCAGCCTTATACAGAAAGCCGACTTCTGTGGGACTATGGCTGCCAGAAAGCACGAGCAATAAATTAGCCACTGTTTAAACTGTGCTCATACTGGGAAATTCCAGTGCAGATTTACTTATGTTTGTTCTAGGATTTAAATTGTTACCTTCAAGAAAACGTGTTTAGTGGAGTAAGTGCACTTTGTCTTTTTTTTCCTAGTTCTGTGTTTAACTATCTGCAGTGCCTTGCAAAAGTATTTAGACCCTATATTAGTTCTATCATCTTCCTTAAATGACAAGTACTCTGAAATTGAATTCTCTGTGTGATTTTTTCATTTAAATCTTCCCTGCTGGATGCCTTTGACCTTGTGATGCTGGAAACATGCGTCATGGCACAGATACTTGGCCGCTCACCGTTCCTGCCATGAGAAGAGGTGAGAACCTTTCCTCAGAAATCAGCGAGTAGCCAGTTACCAGGGGCAGCTAAAACTTTAACCGCTAACTTTTTTTTTTAAAACAGAACTTCGGCTCTTTTAGTACAGAGACTGCAATAGCTCTCTTTACACTAGCAATGTAGACCCCTTTTACCTAATCCAATGCTAAAGTTTTAAGCCCAAAGTGGATGTAGGGGGGCAGCATCAGGGCTGCTGTCACCAGAGGCATATACGGCCCTGCATAGATCAGAGCAACCATGTATTTTAATATTTTGTAGAGCAACCAATTGCAGTAAAACAGATTTGAGTCTTTTGGTCCCATTCTTTCAGTTAGATTTGCTCCAGGGTGTTCAAGTTAGTCACATGGCATTGTCACCTCAATTTTTCAAATAATGCCACAGATTTCCAGATGGGTTGAGATCAGGAAATTGACTGGACCATTGTAGGACATAGCTGGGGCAATTGCATAATGCTGTGGGGCTCCTATTCATCAGCTAGATCAGTGATCCCCAACCAGTAGCTCGCGAGCAACATGTTGCTCTCCAACGCCTTGGATGTTGCTCCCAGTGGCCTCAAAGCAGGTGCCTAATTTTGAATTCCTGACTTGGAGGCAAGTTTTGGTTGTATAAAAAACGGGTCTACTGCTATATAGAGCCTCCTGTAGGCTGCCAGTCCACATAGGGGCCACCAAATAGCCAATCACAGCCCATATTTGGCACCCCAGGAACATTTTGCATGCCTGTGTTGCTCCCCAACTCTTTATTTTTGAATATGTCTCAAGGGTAAAAAAGGTTGGGGACCCCTGAGCCAGATGTAGGCATTTTCTTAAAATAAAATAAAAAATGGATGGTGCAAAATGCATGGAAATACTGCAAGAGAACCTGATTTGACATTTAAATATATGAATGTGGACCTCTTCTTTCAGTAGGGCAATGATCCCAAACTCAAGGCAAAAGTATCTTTATATTAACTCAGAAACAAAAGGGTGATTGATATAGTTTGTGTTACATTGTTTTAATAGCCAGAGCCACCAAGGCAGAAAGAGGGACAGAAAAACACTGCTGTCAATAGCAATACAAATAACTTAAAAAACATAGAAAATGGAAAGAATGTATATTGCAAAATTGCTTAGAATTATGTTATTTTATTAGGCAAAACAATTATTTTTTAGGTTGACATCCTTTATTGAGGACTAGGGTCTGAATACTTGCTCTGTACAGTTCAATTGCTCTAATTGTCTCAGGACAGGACTGAGTTAATCATGTGGGTCGTGAAAAATGTTTCCTCTATAAATGGCTCCTTTGTCTGAATATGCAATATCTTATGTTTTTTATCTGCTCTGTGTGTAATTAGAAATGTTCCACCAATTTGCGTAAATATCAGCGAGCATAATCCCTATAAAGAAAGGAACGCACTCTTGCACCTGATTATTAAGAAATGTTATTCAGCAGCTAAAATCAGTCACAATATTAAACTACAGGCTTGGTATGTATTATCCAGAAACCTGCTATCCACAGTTCTTCAAGAATCAGCAGTGCCATTCCACAAACTCTTTCAGTACATTTTGTCTTTTGTTAGAGACGCTTTTCTGCTGTAATAATAATGATAATGTAATTGCAATGCCTTGTAGGTGATGTTAAGTAAATCAGAATAAATCTATGTCAAGGGAAATATGTAACATTTAAATATTCTTAGGGGATTTTAGGTATGTGTTCCATATTACAAAAAGACCCCAGATCAGATAATAGATACCATACCTGTATATTTTTCATAAATGTACGTTTTATTTTAAAAACAGATCAAGTCATTGAAAGAAAGGTGCCAATGGGAAAATGTGCAAACGCAAACTACATCCAGATCAGACGCTCAAGCCCACAGTTCTTGCTGCAAGATGTACCCAAAATTTAAATAATTAGTAGTCTGTGGGCCTAATCCATTAGGGAATGTGAACTGACCAGTTTCTTTACCGGACATTCAACTAGTGACTTTACAACAACACTTATCATGTGGGCCACTTTGCATGAATTTACATTGTGATGCAACTGGGGCAGCCCCTAGCAAACCACAATGAAGGAGAAGTATATGCTTTTGACTTGTTTGTTTTGTGTAGAATCATCCATTGACAGTATATAATAGTATATATTATGTGCAACTCTTGGATGTGCCCAAACATCCAAATTGGCAGCCAAAGGGGGGGGATACCTGTTGTTTGCCAATGTGTTGTCATTCGGTTATTTGAGAGATTCTTGACCTTCTCCCAACAACATATGCATATGCAGCCCAGCAGAACTCATTGAATGCAGCTAGTACCTCCTTCTGCTGAGCCTTCATGTTTTGGAGTGAATCCTTCGAGGATAGAAATTACTTTAAATGGACCCAGTAGATGTTTCCTAAAGCCCCTGTTAAACACCTGTATTAGTCATTCACTAGAAAGATAAAAAGCCTGGCTGTCCCTGCTATCCCAGTTTTATGTATTAAGGTGATATGTGCTACCTAGCAGCACTTGCCACTGTTTTTCTTTTTCTGTTTTTTCTAAGTAGCAGTTTACCTTCTCCCTTACTTTACATTTGATGCCAAAATCACACCTAGTTATCCTCGAATCCAGCTGAATTCCTACATATTATATAGATTAATTCACTTCATAGTCTATTTATTTATCATAGCTTTAACCTAGGCCCAGACTGGGATTCACAATAGGCCCTGGTATTCCACAGTACACACAATAAATGGCAACTTACAGCAGCTCCTCTGCCATTTGCCAGAACCCACATATTGCCAATCCGGGCCTGCTTTAGACACAGTAGAGATCAGGAATTGCATATGAAGAAGTGTCAATGAAAACAGATTCAGGAATGGATTTAGAAAGGAAACCGCAAATCTCAGTGTTGGTGTCTATTTTTTTCTGTTGTGTGTATTCTATCAGCTGCTGCGAGGGATCAGTGGAAGAGCATTCCTGGAAACAGAGTTGGACAGATCTGTGTAAGTGTTGGGCCAGAGAGTAACATGCAGAGCACTGGCACAGATCACACAGAGAGGAGCCCATTGGATTTCCATATGCTTATGTAGCTGGTGCTTTCTGTTACGTATTTTTTTTTTCAGATATGATTGAAGTGCTTTCCAGGAAGGGCTGCCATCAACAACATTTTCTGGGCCCCCAGAGCCCACTCCCCAACCCCCATAGTACAAAGGCCAAACAAACATACAAACATGGGCTCTAAAACAGTAAAAACCCTTTTGGACAAAGGATTATTAATCCTGCCACCACATCAAACGGCATAATTTGTGGCCAGGAGATTCCTAACAGATTAAAAAAAAACATTTTTGACCAGGGCCCCTACTAATAATAAAAAAACACTGTTGGCCTGGGCTCCCTATGGTTAGATGATAAGCAGGGCCCTCTACAAGTGTGAAACTTACCTCTAAAGTTCCACGGGCGTTCCTCTTCATCCCCCTCTGTCAGCTTCTTCGTTCTTCTTCATTCTCCTCCGCTCAGCTTTCTTCGTTCTTCTCTGCTCGACTTTCTTTGTTGTTCTCCGCTCACCTTTTTTCATTCTTACATTTTTTTTTGTTCTTTTCTGATAGCTGCAGCAACAGCAGAAGATTCTTCTTCGCAAGGCCACCATTGTAAGCTGAACAACACCGGGCCTGGAACAACTGTACCCCCTGTGCCACCCCGATGGTAGCCCTGTTTCCAGCTGAAGTAAAAAATGTTTTCCCCCTCCCAAACCTAATTTGCACATGCAAATTAGGATTTGGTTCGTTATTTGGCCGAATCTTTCGCAAAGGATTTGGGGGTTCGGCCGCATCCAAAATAGTGGATTCGGTGCATCTGTAGTATGTGATAATGGAATGCAATCAAAATTGTTTATTTGTGCCTGAAATAGCATCTGACTCTGAATCTAATTTTGTGGCTAGGTAGGTGATGGGCATCTCTTGCAGTGCTTTACACTGGATCCCTAGAGAGGTGATTGGTGAGTGACAGCTGAGACACTGGGTCTTCACCTGCCCACAGTACTTGGCAGGGCAGCCAGCTGGCCAAGTTGTTTTGAGACTTTAGAAGTAATATTGTGTGAGTTTACATCCCCCACCAAGACCCCAGCCAGGCAGTTATGTAGCTAGAGTCTATTTCAAGTAAGCTACATTAGATGGGCCATTATGGTTGATATAAGAAAGCTTAGCAGAACAAAGGATACTGAACCACTGTTCATTTTAAACAGAAAATATTTATTTACTGCCTGGCCGTTTTTCATATACATAAAATATAAATAGATATATGTATTGATGTAAGTATGGTATGCCTGTATTCCTTCAGCAAATGTATATTAAACCAGCCAACCTCAGCTGTTTCAGCGGAAGGGCTGACATCCCAGCTGTTAGAAAACCAAAACTCCCAGCATCCCGTGAATCTTTGATCTAGAGCTGAATTTGCTTTATACAAGTAATACTAGAAAAGCTGTGGTATTCCAGATTTCATGGGAAAACCCCTTTCTTTATAGTTTATTTATTTCGCAATAAATGCAAAATAATGAATTGCTGTTGCCTGCAAAAAAAGACTGGATGTTTCTTCATTTTATCTGCTTATGTATGTCCATAGCAAGTTAGTTTCGAGGACTGTTTAGATAGGCTTTCATACCTTCTCAGAAACTACAATGAATGACAAATTGCTTGTTGTATCTGTAGCATTAGGGAAGAGCACTTTCTCTCTTTTAGTTATTTCTTCCCAAACTGTCCATGACAGAGAGAAGGGTTACACTGTGTGTATATACTGAATATAAGCTGCCCTTTCATGGGTGAACTGATTTATTTCTAGCTGTCATAATTGACTGCTTGATGCATTTTCCACTTTTGCAAAGAGGATTTTCTCACAGTGACACATAGTAATGGGTGCCAGACAAAAATATCAGTGCGGATAATTTCTCCAACTTGCTAGAAACAATTAGTTTTATCTATGTATTTCCACTAGAAAACACTGAAAAATGTTCCTCGCTCAGACTAGGTCCAGATCGGTCGTTCGGGCCCACAGTTTATTAGTGCTGCAAAATATACCCAAAATTCAAATAATTAGCAGCCTGCGGGGCCTAATACATCAGTGAATGGGAGCTGACAAGTTGCTTTACCAGACATTCGGCTAGTGACTTTACAGCAACACTTATCATGTGGCCAACCAAACAATGACTGCCGCATGGGCAGCTGACCTCTTTGTCTGCATAAATTTACATTGTGATGCAACTGGGGCAGCCCCTAGCAAACCACAAATCCTTGGAGAGTATTAGTTAAGATGACTGTCTGTATTACTGTATAACTATGATTTTAGGCACTTTTTTTTGTTTGTGGTGTTGTCACTTCAATCAGAATTGATTTTTTGTTACAGTAACAAGCATTACTGCACCTTGAAAACAAACAGCAGCAACAAATGTTTTGCTTAGCAGAACCAAGTGTTTAGCATTAGGATTAGATTCATTGTTACATGCTGATATAAAGTAACATATTTGTCTGCAGTGAAGGTGATTTCAAGGTCAGTTTGGTTTGTTGTGACTTTGAAGTTGGAAATGAAATCTTATTTGATATAATGTCAGCTTTCAGTTAGGGTTGCCACCTGGCCGGTATTTTACCAGCCTGGCCGGTAAAAATTATGGTTGATTAATTAATAGAGGAAAAAAAATAAATATATAGCAATATAGGTATTTTTTTCCCAGAAAAGGTGGCAACCCTACTTTCAGTAGGCATTATATTGTAAATTATTTTGACCGATTAACCCTTGTTTTGACTGATTAACCCTTTGTCTGCCAAAGACATAGACTGGACATTGCTACCAAGGCAGGTATAGAAGTGCCAGCAAAATAGATTCTACATTTTTGGGTTATATTTAAAATAATGAAACCAAACACATTGTCTGGCAACACACAGGGGAGCATTTTCAGCAAGTGATGGGTTAATAAAGATATGAATTTTCAAAAGCTGCTGTGTACAACTTGGTGCACGCCTTAGAGTTATAGCCAGAATGCTGCGTTCTGTATTAATATAGACTATTGGGGGCACATTTACTTAGCTCGAGTGAAGGAATAGAATGAAAAATATTTCGACCATTGAATTGGCTATTTCGACCTTCGACTACGACTTTGAATCGAACGATTCAAACTAAAAATCGTTCGACCATTCGATAGTTGAAGTACTGTCTCTTTAAAAAAAATCTTCGACCTTCTTCGCCACCTAAAACCTACCAAATTCAATGTTAGCCTATGGGGAAGGCTTTGTAGCCAATTTCTGATAGAAGGAAAATCGTTCGATCGATGGATCAAAATCCTTCGAATCGTTTGATTCGAAGAATTTAATCGTTCGATGGAACGATTATTCCTTCGATCGTTCGATCGAACGAATATCGCTAAATCCTTCGACTTTGGAAGTCGAGGGATTTAACTTCGACGGTCGAATATCGGGGGTTAATTAATCCTCGATATTCAACCCTAAGTAAATGTGCCCCTTGGTCTGTGTTCTGTTTATAATATCTTTTTCTAATTGGCTCAATAAACAACATTATTTGGCAGTGATATGAAAGTCGTGTCTCTTTGATGGTACAGACATATTTTGTGTTTTCAAAGTAAAGTTGCTCTCCATCTCCGCAGATAAAGCCATAAGATAATAACACAACCTCTGCTAATGGGGTCCCAAACGTTCCATTTACCAAAATCACTTTCTAACTTTGTAACCACAAGCAAATATGTCATAATCAAAGTCTCGTTTACTCTGCTATTAATGTGCTTTTTCCCCTAGGTGCAGGGAAGAAATAGATTAATGTGGAGATGTAATGGTATTTGTACATTAACTAAACTGCATGTTCTGTAGCCTTCATATTTTCATTCTAATACCCTGGGGTGCAAGATGAGAATTCTTTAGTATGATATCATTAGAGAAGTAATAAATAACAGTGCCAGTATAATATGAAATGCAGGTAAGAAGATTTCTGAGACGCTGAATAGTTTCCTTGGGTGAGATCATATCAGCTGAAGAGACAAGACAATATGGTTGTCTCCCCCCGAGGATTATAAAGTTAGGTAGGGCTGATGTAAGGGCACAGCAAAGGGCAGAAGCAAGACAGGGCACATCTGCTGATCCCTGTTTGTGCAAACAATGCAGCTCAATGTGTTTATTTTTCCTCTTTCTCATTCAAAATACAGGCATGTTACCTAAACCACTTGCAACAGAGAAAACCTTTAAGTTAACTTTAAAGCTGGCCATAGACGCAAAGATCTGATCGTACGAATCTCAGATTTCGGACCATGTGTGGAGAGTCCTGTAATTTTTTTGTCCGGCGGAGATTGGACCTTTGCTCGATCAGACAGGTTAAAAGATTTCTGTCAGCTGCGGGTAATATCTCTGCATGTATTGCCGATCGTACGATTTTCAGAGGGAGACTGTCAGTAGCTTTGGTTGGACATAACTTTCGTACAGTTGCTGTCAGGGGCAGAACATGGGCTTATCTGTTCTTTTGTACTTTATTTGATCTGAATGGTTAGTGGCAGGTCGGGAGATGGGGAAGTCCGATTGTACGGTATTGTTATTGCTAATTGTTAGTACTCATCTTCCTAATCAGGACCTCTACTATTCTTATTCCAGTTTCTCATTCAAATCAGTGCATGGTTGCTAGGGTAATTTGCAACAAGATTGGTGAATTTGCAAACTGTAGAGATACTGAATAAAAAGCTAAATAACTCAAAAACCACAAATAACAAAAAATGAAGACCAATTGCACATGTCTCAGAATATCAAGCTCTACCTCAAACTAAAAGGTTTATGAATTCTGGGTTAACCTGTATATTGTATGTCTTTTAAGCTTTCCAGGACACAAAAAAAACATTTGAAATATTTGGATATACATATATTTGGATTTTTTAACAGAAAGAAGTGGGGTTGTATATTGAGAAGCTAAGCTACTGTAAGGAAAATCTGTTCAACTGATTCATTTTGGATTATGTTGCCTTTCTGCTTCAGGCTTCCGAAAGAGGTACCCATTATCCTATCAATTACACTGCCCAGTTCATACAACAACTATAGTATTTTTCCACTAACATCACATTTTCTGCAAATTTTGAAGAAAATACAGTATCATTTTGGTCATTTGAGATTTGTTGTGATTCCAATTAAATGATTGGATTTACCATGTAGTGTAGATTACATTGTGTTCATTCATTGTAATGAAGGGATGATATAAGGGGAACCCTCTGCGTTAACCTGGCCATACACATACATACTGAGTGGACTATCCCAGCCAATATCTTTGTACCATAGATATCCATTTGCTTGTTGATTGGGCAGGTCGGAAAATATCATCTGATCATACCCAATGTCAGCCAGTATTTGGTGCATTGACTGATAAAATGCCACGGCTCCTCTTCACTTTCTGCATTTCCAATTGTTTGGGCTGTCTGCCCAGATAAACAGAGTAATACAATTGTGGCACAGTATTTGAATTTGTGTCTATTCAACTGCACACTGAACACAAGTGGGCTGATAAATTACACATGTGCTGTTGCTGATTACAACCAATCATATACCTCCCAACTGTCCCGTTTTTCACGGCACAGTCCCAATTTTGACAGCTCAACCCGCAGTCCAGGATTGTTACTGAAATGTCCTTGACTTTCTCTTTGATCTCCTGCGCTGAACAGCCAGAAAAAGATACAAAGTTTTTTATTTTATTATTATTAACATGTATTTATATAGCGCCAACATATTGCGTAGCACTGTAAAGTAAATGTGATTATACAACAAAATCAAATGAATTCTATACATAGAACACATGGAGTTACATACATCACAATCAATACCGGTACAAAAGGAGAGGAAGGCCCTATGCAGACAGAGCTTACACTCTAAAGGGAAGGGAGTAATACACAAGGTGTGGGAGTGAGCAAAGGCAGCAGAAGCCAGTGCAGGGATTGACAGAATGGCGAGGCAGAGGAGGAGCGGTTGCTGAGGTGTATGAGCCTCGCAGCAGTGTTCATTATGGACTGGAGAGGTGACAGTCTCTGGAGGGGAAGGCCAATTAAAAGAGAGTTACAGTAGTCTAGACGTGATATGACGAGAGAGTGAATAAGAATTTTGGCAGCATCTTGGGTGATAAATGATCGTATTTTGGATATGTTCCTTAGGTGGAAGTTTCTAACTTTTGGCAGAGATCCCAGAATATGTGTCAGGTGCACTTCAATACTTTTGTAAGAATTTAATATAAGCAAAGAAACAATTGAAGATAAGCAGGTCTCTTGGGGAAACTGTGACTTGCAGCTTAAAGGGCAATTCACCTTCATTAGCAAAACTGTAATAACACATTAAAATCACATAAATGTGTTCAAACCTTCATAACCTGCCAAATTTTGTAAAATGAACATGATAATGATAATAAGGGGGTGGACACAAAAATGGGCGTGCTCAGAAATGTTCGCCTCGCTACGTGCTCCAAATCTTTTTGTCCCTCTTTGTATTTCCAAAATGTTGGGAAGTATGCAATCAGCAATTAGTTTAGAACAGTCAAATACATGAGGGGGAATGGAATCAAAGACTTTATTATTAGCTTTTGACAACTGCGTAGGAGATAGTTTTTTAAATTTCCCTTCCACCAATCCTCTACTATGTACATCTGACCCTGGAGCTCTGCATGCTTTGCTCTTTTATGTTATTTTGTGAAATCCTGATGCATACTGCATTATAAAAAAGGCACTGAAACATGGCTGAACTAAATGTTCAACAATGCAACTAACCAGTACAATATGGAATCAGCCAGAGTTGAATAAGAGTCAAAAACACCCTTGTATCATTTACATGAATTTACTAAGTAATGGCGCTGGGGTTTCACAAAACTTTGACTTGCCGAGTTTGAAATAAAGATACTGTTTTATCATATGTGGCGTGTTAATGTGCTGTTTTAACACATACTGTTTGGAATGTTGCCTGTGGGGGGAAAAGTTGATCACAATCAGCATTTAAGTAGAAAGTATTACTTGTTGGGGACTTGTTCTACTGCTGAATTTCCAAACTTTCTTTAGCACTTCTGCAATTAAATTTGACTGGACATTTTTTTTCTTTTATGGGGATGGCAAAGTTTGCCATATAATAGATTTTCTGTGTATTAAAATAGTAACTACCATAAAACATTCCAGAAAGAAAAGCAATTTAGAGATAATTATTCACAGCAGAACAATAGAGTATCTCTTGGCTGCTGCAGTTGTTGTTGTTCCCTAGTGCTGTCTGCTTTCATTTGTCTTCTGCTTGCAGCCTCTCTGTCACAGGCAGATTATTATAAAGAGTAGGTTTATTATAAAGGGAACCATAGGACCTCTCGTTGCCCAAGCAAATCTGATCAAACTTTGTTTCTCCCCAATATGATGGTGTCAAAATATTTTGGAACACCACATGGGTGACCAAATCAGGCAAAGATCTACTCTTTCGGCAACCCCACCACATGTATGATTAGCTTTAAAGAAAAGCATGTTTTCCATGTATAAAATCATGTATTGGCATGCAAGTGTAAGAGCATAATGGTGAAGGGAGAAAACTATTTTGGGAACGAACCACAAATTCTCTCAAATGCAGGGGTCACTATACCTCCCACTACATGCTTCTGGTTTGTACAGCCATGTAGCTCCAGAGATCTCTATTTGCATGATAATGGCTATTGCCTAATGGACACAAAATAAAAATAAGGCAAAATAATAAAATCCCATTTTTACTTTATTTAGTGAAAAAAAACCTATCTCCAATATACTTTAATTAAAAAATGTGTACTGTTTTTATAAGAAACCTGACTGTATGCAGTGAAATTCTCCCTTCATTTACTGCTGTAGATAGGAATTGTCAGACGGTCCCTAACTGCTCTGCAGAGTAAAAATCATACTTATGAACAGCAGGGGGAGCCTTACTTCCCAGCCATGCAGAAGCCAAGCAGCTTTGCTTGTTTCCCTGTAGAGCAGTTGGCGAGATGTGTAGAGATTCCAATTGGATTTTATTTTTACATAGTTAAATCTGGTTGAAAAAAGACAAAGTCCATCAAGTTCAACCCCTCCAAATGAAAACCCAGTATCCATACACACACCCCTCTCTACTTTCACATAAATTATATACCGATATCTATACTAACTATAGAGTTTAGTATCACAATAGCCTTTGATATTGTCAGTCCAAAAAATCATCCAAGCCATTCTTAAAGGCATTAACTGAATCAGCCATCACAACATCACCCGGCAGTGCATTCCACAACCTCACTGTCCTGACTGTGAAGAACCCCCTATGTTGCTTCAAATGAAAGTTCTTTTCTTCTAGTCTAAAGGGGTGGCCTCTGGTATGGTGATCCACTTTATGGGTAAAAAGGTCCCCTGCTATTTTTCTATAATGTCCTCTAATGTACTTGTAAAGTGTAATCATGTCCCCTCGCAAGCGCCTTTTTTCCAGAGAAAACAACCCCAACCTTGACAGTCTACCCTCATAATTTATGTCTTCTGTCCCTCTAACCAATTTAGTTGCACAACTCTGCACTCTCTCCAGCTCATTTATATCCCTCTTAAGGACTGGAGTCCAAAACTGCACTGCATACTCCAGATGAGGCCTTACCAGGGACCTATAAAGAGGCATAATTATGTTTTCATCCCTTGAGTTAATGCCCTTTTTTATGCAAGACAGACTTTGATTTGCTTTAGTAGCCACAGAATGACACTGCCCAGAATTAGACAACTTGTTATATACAAAAACCCCTAGATCCTTCTCATTCCCAACACACGGCCATTTAGTGTATAACTTGCTTTTTATATTATTTTTGCCAAAGTGCATAGCCTTGCATTTATCAACATTGAACCTCATTTTCCAGTTTTCTGCCCAGTTTACCAACTTAGACAAATCACTCTGCAAAGTGGCAGCATCCTGCATGGAACCTATAGTTCTACACAATTTAGAATCATCTGCAAAAATAGAAACAGTACTTTCAATGCCCACCTCCAGGTCATTAACAAACAAGTTGAAAAGCAAGGGACCTAGTACAGAGCCCTGCGGTACTCCACTAACAACACTGGTCCAATTAGAAAATGTTCCATTTACCACCACTCTTTGTAGTCTATCTTTTAGCCAGTTCTCTATCCAGGTACAAATACTATGTTCCAGGCCAGCATTGCTTAATTTAACCAGTAACCTTTTGTGTGCTAATGCTTTAGCAAAGTCTAAGTAAATCACTGCCATCCCAGAAATGGGGTCCCTTCTTAGCTTCTCATAAAAAGAAATTAAGTTAATCTGGCAAGATCTATTACACATAAAACCATGCTGGCATACACTCATAGTATTATGATTTGCTATGAAGTCCAGTATCTTATCCTTTATTAACCCTTCAAATAACTTTCCTACCACTGACGTCTGACTAACTGGCCTATAGTTTTGAGGCTGAGAACGGGATCCCTTTTTTTGAATAGAGGCACCACATCAGCAATTCCCCAGTCTCTCTGCACTATGCCAGACCTCAATGAATCCTGAAAAATTGAGTAAGGAGTTTTGGCAATCACAGAGCTAAACTCACTAAGTACCCTGGCATGAATACCGTCTGGCCCCGGACCTTTGTTTTGCCTTTACATCCCCTTTACTGTTTCCAACTACAGCTGCAGGGAGAAAGATCATGGAGCAAGATTTAAACAGATAAACTGGGATTCTATTTGAAGGATTATTTTGCTGCAGCCACTGGTTCTGCAGAGTTGGAGAAAGATTTGTATTAAACAATACAAAAACTGTAAAATCCACATTAGATGACATCACAACACAGGCCCCAGTGCAGTCTGCCTATTGTGATTATTAATCAGTCTTGCTGTATCGGCTTCTGGCAGATATTATTTGACTTGTGCTGCTTTGATCATTTATGATGATCCCTAAGCAGTCCAGACCACACAGAGCATGTGCACAGTCTTTGTCTTGCAAAGATGATTAACAAAGTTACAAGATGGTAACCCCCTGGGGCCTGATTTGAAAGCATAAATTATTTGATTAGGCTTGTGGTGCAGTATGTTCATGGTTATGTTTAGTATTCAAAATACAGCATTTCTAGACTTATTCTATGTTAGACATTTCTTCGCCTTTAAGCTGGCCATAGATGTACAGATTTAAAATCGTACAAAACTTTGATTCAGACTATATCTTTGCATCTGTGGCCAGCTTTGATGGCATCATTAGGCAGTATAGGCGCGTGTACGCAATATTAATGTGTAACATGTACTTTTAAAAGTAGGGATACACCGAATCCAGTATTCGGTTTGGGATTCGGCCAGCATTCAGCCTTTTTCAGCAGGATTCGGAATTTGCATATGCAAATTAGGGACAGGGAGGGGAATCATGTGACTTTTTGTCACAAAACAAGGAAGTAAAAAATGTTTTCCCCTTCCTACCCCTAATTTGCAAATGCAAATTAGGATTCGGTTCGGTATTCAGCCGAATCTTTTGCAATGGATTCGGGGGTTTGGCCAAATCCAAAATAATGGATTCGGTGCATCCCTATTTAAAAGACAAGTGGTGATTGCTGTATACTAAAATAGACACAGAATTGTTACTTGCTCTCTATATAGCACAGATAGGAAAAACAAAACACAGAGATTTGTTATGAATATATTTGTCCTTTAAGAATCAGCATTGAGGAAGAGCCATTTAGCTGGTTCATGGAGCAATTACTGTTCTCCAGTGCATGTGTGCACATCAAGTTGAATTTTATTTTCTAATTTAACACTTTCAGCAGAAAATGGGGGTTGTACAGTGTCTAATTGATGATTTATACTCCTTTATTCTTTCTATGGGTAATGTAAACCATAAACTTGTTTATAATAGACAAATTTCCCCTTTACAGTATATGACACTGCAAGTTGCAAGTGTCAGATGATACGGTCACTGGTGAAGCCAGTTTTCTGGGACATCCTCACAGACCCAGCAGCTGCACAAATATTAACTCTTTGACTTGCCTTGTGGCAAGGCTACACTAGTCCGGTATGTTATACAAGCGACTGTATTGCTCTGATGTGTATAATTACACCCAGTCACTGGAAGTATCTCAGATACATAAATAGTATCTTCTCTAGCTCTTTAAAACTGCAGTTGGTGTGGTGGTTTCTATGTGTCTAGGTAACGTTACCCTTATAGACATGGGATGTTTTCATGTCTCACTGATGAAGCTTCAAGTAACACCCTTATACTAGTGGAAGTAATTATTTGTATATGAAAGTTGCATATGCAGGTATGGGATCTGTTATCTGGAAACCCGCTATCCAGAAAGTTCCGAATTACGGAATGACCATAGACTCCATTATAATCAAATAATCCACATTTTAAAAAGGATTCACTTTTTCTCTGTAATAATAAAACAGTACCTTGCACTTGATCCAAACTAAGATATAATTAATCCTTATTGGGAGCAGAACCAGCCTATTGTGTTTATTTAATGTTTAAATGATTTTCTAGTAGACTTAAGGTATGAAGATCCAGATTACGGAAAGATCTGTTATCCGGAACACCCCAGCTCCTGAGCATTCTGGATAACAGGCCCCATACCTGTATATGTCAGTTGAAAAAAGGCCTATCCATTGCCATGTGGCAATATCTGCCAATAAGAAAAAGTGCCAAGAATGACACTGGCCCAAAGCTTTAAGCAGCTATTGGGGGACATCAGGACCTGCAAGTCCAAAAGTAAAGTACCAAAAGGAGTTGGCAGGATAGTTATCCAAATATGAGCCACAATAAGTAGACATCATCCGTTGGGTTGACTTCCACTGCTGCTATGAACATAAAATGTGACTAGTAGCCCCCTATTGTGTAAATTACACAGCTTAGTTGTGTCTATCAGCTAAAAAGGAAATAGAATTGGGATTGGATATGTATTGCAATTACACTTGGTTTTGCTGTCAATTGTAGCATTCACAAGGCTATTTTAATACTGACTGGGGATTAACACTGTTAACTGAAAATCAGATATACAAATCATTTTAGTATGCATCAGTGAAATTAAGAATGAGCTTAAATGGGGTTTTCAGTAACTTGCACACAGCTCTGAAACCTGTGGGCTGTGATCAGCGAGAATGACACCTGCATTGACAATTTGGGAGATAAATTCCTGGATAGCTGCCCTCAATTACACTGCATCCAGATTGTGGCTTCATAGTACAAGATTGTCCTATGATTTATCTGAAGCCTCCGACCCCAGCATTGAGAGAGTCTTCAATGGATCATTCACAGAGGCCTGATTCCTAAGGTATTTAAACAAAGGGTGTTGTGCTGAGACAAAGTGGTGACAATGCTATGCAGAATTTATTGTGATGTTTGCTGTATCACATGAAAACATACAAAGGATAAACTCTGACAAGAGAGGGCTTCTATAGCTTGTTGAACTCGTTTTTGGAAAGACATAGAGGGCGGCAGATTTGCAGAACATATTTGGGCTCTGTAAAATGGTGTAATTCATTGATGGTCGGTTGTTGTGACAAGTGGAGACAGTTGTGTGCGGTTTTGGTTTTAAAATTTTAGAGATTACTGGAGTTGTTAAGACTTTTAGTCCTCCCAAAGTTCAGGGCTGTGTGGTCAACATCCTCTGTCTTTACAGTGGTTTTGAGTGCAACAGGCATCTACTGAGGGGTATGGAACATCAAGTGATAGAGGGATTTGATTGGTGCCCCCAATTCTTGCCCTGCTGAAATACCTATTTCTTAGTTTTGTTTTTTAAGCTTTTGACATGTTAAAGTTAGAGCAGGCACAGTGTTACAGGGTGTATGTACAGGTGTAAGTGCTCTTACTAATGGCCGTTTTAGCCTGCGCTCCCCTGCGTTGTGCTTTCTTTCGTTCAGCCGCAGGGGAGCGCTGGAGTAGACGCAGTCATTTATTTTGAAGGGGGCTGTACTCACACAGACGCATGTATGTGCCGATCGCAGGTTGGGCCGCAGCATGTTGCATTTTACCTGCGTTCGGTGCATATATGTGTCTACTCCTGCTCTCCCCTGTGTCTGATCGGAAGAAAGCACATCAGAGCGCAGGCAAAAATGGCCGTGTGTAATAGCCCTAAGGGTGAGTTTTGTGGTTCACCTTTCAATTATTTGCCTTCTTCTGACTCTTTCCAGCTCTCAAATAGGGGTCACTGACCCCATCTAAAAAACAAATGTCCTGTAAGGGTACACATTTATTGTTATTTGAAAAACACAGAAAGAAATCGCCAATGCTCCATCTAACCCATGCTGTGGTGTATAAAAATAAAAAATGTGGTAATAAAAATTGAAAACCAATTGCTAATTGTCTCAGAATATTGCTCTCTACCTCATACTAAAAGTTGATTCAATGGTGAACAAACCCTTGTAGGACACAAGATTTTTTATTGCTTAATTTCATAAATAAGCACGCATGAGCTATTGGCTAGTGATTTTTCTTCATTTTTATGCTTCTTTAAACATTACCTGTAAGCAACTGGAATTGACCCTTTAAGTTGGCCAGAATAATGCCCTGAAAAGGTTTCTTACATTTGCCATAACCAAGCATTCTTATGCAGAAAAGCCATCTATCATCCTGCAATGCCACCGGGGATTATTATTGAATGATTCTGAAATTTTCGTTCTGCAAATTTTTATTTATGACATGCTTTGGAATGAAATATTGATCATTTCGTCTGGGTGCAGTAGTCAGCACTGACCATTTTATGATAGCTTTTGTTTTCTGGAACCCTTTATTTAAGTGTAAGGCTTAAATGTTGTTTAACAGCAGAATACTATTTTTATTTTATGCTTGACTGGCAGACTGAAGCTGCTTATGCAGAGTTTTGCAAACGCATTGATACCCTCTCGGTAGTTCATATATATATATATATATATATATATATATATATATATAGTCGTGTTCCAAGGAATGACGCACTCCAGGACTTCATAATGAGATCAAGCAAAGTGAAGTTTATTTGTCAACGTTTCGGTCCAATCTGGACCTTTCTCAAGACACATATATATATATATATATATATATATATATATATATATATATATATATATATATATATATATTTATTTAACTTAATTGAAGAAAACTTTAAAATCACTATATACAGAATTAAGTTTCTCTCTTCACTGCTGCTTCTTACACATGGAATAATGTAACACATTGGGGGTCATTTATAAAGTTTGTGCAGCATATATTTTTCGGAAATGGTTGTATTGCGCATGTTTTTTCATGAGTACAAACATATTGCACTGCTCTGCCCGTCTTTCCGGTTTTTGCAAATTTGCATTGTGAAAAAATTTTCGCAAATGAGATGAAAATGAGATGGGAGTTTGAACGGGCGCACCCAATGTGCGAGGTTGTTGTGCGCGAAAATAGTGTTGACAGCAACTTAAATTCGCAGTTTGCAAAACTGTTTTGCGAATATTTTATCCGCCACCAAAGTTGTGGCGTAATTGAGTCGCAGAGTGTGCACATAAATATTCGCAATTTGCGAATTGTGACATATTTAAAAAGCTCCTATAGACATTCGCATTGTGAAAAAAATATTCGCAATTCTGTTGGCACCCTCTTATTCAGCTTTATAAATATAACCATGCACAGGGCAAATATATTCACTTTGCGAACCAATCTGCCCTGTGCGAACTTTATAAATGACCCCCACTGTGAGCAACTGAGGTCTTGGCTAGAAGAAAGGTGGCTTCTGCTCTGTTGTTTGAAGAATCAGCAGTGCCAGAAGGGACAAATACATTCTGCTTTTAGTTGCAATTATTACATTTAGAAATCATTTTACTTAGGAAAACTGTTTAGAGTGCCACTTTTTCATAAACTTTATTTAGGTAAGGGAATTGTAAGCTTTCTTATGGAAAAATATATATTCAGTTTTCATAACAGGATGTAATGGTTGCTTTAATTATTCCCATGAAATAGTCTGTGCAAGTCCATAGCGTATTGTATGCATAGTGGATTTTATATATGTGTGAGTGCTGCTTTGCAAAAAAACAAGCAATGGTCTTTTTCAGTGGAATGCTTGAGGTTTTCTCTAAATCTGTAGGGTCACAAGTTGCTTGCTAATCTTTGGAGGTGTAAATATAGGAAAATACAGTCACATGAAAAAAATTGGAAATCCCTCTCAGCCTGCATAATAATTTACTCCACTTTCAACAAAAAAGATTACAGTGATATGTCTTTAATTTCCCCAAAACATTGTTTTCTGAACAAAGATTTTTAGTGAAGCAGTATTCAGTTGTATGAAATTAAATCAAATGTGAAAAACTGGCTGTGCAAAAATTTAGGTACCCTTGTAATTTTGCTAATTTGAATGCATGTAACTGCTCAATACTGATTACTGGCAACACCAAATTGGTTGGATTAGCTTGTTACGCCTTGAACTTCATAGGCAGTTGTGTCCAATCATGAGAAAAGGTATTTAAGGTGGCCAATTGCAAGTTGTGCTTCTGTTTGACTCTCCTCTGAAGAGTGACAGCATGGGATCTTCAAAGCAACTCTCAAAAGATCTGAAAACAAAGATTGTTCAATATCATGGTTTAGGAGAAGGCTACAAACGGCTTTCTCAGAGGGTTATACTGTCAGTTTCAACTGTAAGGAATGGAATCAGGAAATGGAAAGCCACAGGCACAGTTGCTGTAAATCCCAGGTCTGGCAGGCCGAGAAAAATACAGGAGCAGCATATGCGGAGGATTGTCAGCAGGGGTTTGTTTAGAGGGGTTCCCAAACTTTTTCATTTGACTGTAAGTGCTACTAAGTCATGTAGTGCAGTTTACCTTTCAATGAAGTAATTTGAGAAAAGATGGATAAAAGAACAATAAGAGACACTTGGGCGCAGTGGTTTCACTCACCTCGTTACACCCCTTTGATATAGGCTTTGGTTCCCTTAGAGGGCTGTTATATTTTGATATTTTGAGTGCCAGTCTCCTGTGTTGCAGAATGGTTCATATCTCCCTATGCTTAATGGTTTGGGTCTTGAGCACCTGGACCTCACCTTTTGGTGAGTTACTTCATAGAAATAAACAGTGCTACTCCTATATATTGATATTGCATCTCAAATGTTGTCCAATCTATTTAATACACAGAAGCCATGAAGCTTGCAGTGGTTAGATACAATAAAATAGATCAACATTAGTGACATCAGCCATTGATGATTGATGATCTTGCTGAAGAATTGCCGCCATCATCCACGACCTTGTCTGCTTTACAGCTGTGTGAGCAGCTGACATCTCCAACCAGACAATCACCATACGTGTCTTAAATGCTAAACCACAATGTAATTATCCATGCAATGTGGAGCTGGCAAACCAAATCGCCTTTCGGGAGAAATAAGCATCTATTTGCTTTTACACCACAAGATACTATATATTTTTACTGTATCCTGTAACAGCTTAAAATTTTGAGCAGCTCACAAGGGGTAAAATTGTAAAGCCCAAGTCTTTTATTTATTTATTTTTTAATTTGATGAAATGTAAAAATCTGCACTGTCTTGGATAAGTACTTTATGCCAATAAGCCTCAGCGTGTAATGAATTTCTATACTTTTTGCCTCCTCTCGTATGCAAAGTGCTGAAAGCCAGAGAGTGTTTCTTCTGATAACTACAGGCCTCATTATAGATTTACATTGCGTTGCCTCTGCCAGGGGCATATTGGGATTTGCAATCAAATGAAGAAGTGCTTTCCGTGAGGGTCACTCAAATCAGACTGGAAATGTAATTCATTTCTACACGAGGGTAAATTGAGTTGATTATGTGGTTCTTACAATGTGACCCCACAAGGTAATAAAAAGATTTCCTTGCTCTTAATTGTTTCTTAATCCTACAATTCCTATTTTGTAGACAAGTTGTCCTAGTTGGACAGAGGTTTCATTAGTAGTTTTGTTCTTTACAATCACATACATTTTCAGAGAAGAAGATTATACTTAGGCTGGAGACACATAGTACAGTGCTACGCAATATGTTGGCGCTATATAAATACATGTTAATAATAATAATAGTTGTAGCACGCTACCTATCACAGTCAGGGAGGTATTCTGCAGTACTGTTAGTGCAATACAATTGCTTTTTGACGGCTGGGCCTTACATCCTTATTGATCCAACATAAATTTACTTTTGCACTCCTTTTTAAATGAAATTCTAGCTATTGTCTTTCTTGCACAACACAATATGTTTCTCAGACTGGCCTTGTGTGCGATTGCAATGACAAATGCCCATGGATTGCGTAGATAAACAAAAATGACTTATAAGCTGTGACCCAAATACAGGTAGACAGAATGATAAAAATAAGAAATTGTGGTGCGCTTTGCTTCCAAAATAGGTATTTGACAGTGGATCAGATTTATGTGAAAAACACATGAGTTATCCATAGTCAGTGGCAATTGCCTGCTACTGTGGAGTGAAATGGAGACTAAACTGCCAGATGTTGTAATGAGTTTTGGCCTTTACCAGGCTCTTTTCAGTTGTGAAATAATTATAACACCCCATAAAACAGAATGGTGTTAGGCTGCTCAAAACAGGTGAACAGATTCTGACAAATCGACACAACGATCTGCTAGATGAATTTGTCAATTCTTTAAAGACTAGTCATGAAGGTTTTTATAAAATTGTAATAAAGCCAGCGTGCCTAGATGCATCGATAGCCACATAAAGTAGTGATTTGCATGTCTCCGCCCTTAATACCTTATGTGAGAGTTAAACGCTCATTTTGGGTATTAAGGCAGTGATTTGTATATGGCACAAGGTAAGTAAATGGCCTTCTGTTTTCAGAACTGCATGTCTTGGACTGTGAAGGACATTTGGCTCCTTTTAGTCCGTCTCACCCTAACCAGGTTAGGTTCTCTCGTTCACTAAAATTGTAATAAAATCGACACTGCTGGGTAGTCTCTAAAATCAACTAATTTTATCTTGAATAAATCTGTCCCTGTATTTTTCTAAACTGGCAAACTGGGAATATTTGCTGCATCTTAACATGTGCCATGTAGCCAGGGGTCCCTGCTCCCTTCCCACCTTTGGTTACGCTGTATATCTGCATCTCTTATACATTTTCCTCGCTAGAGATTAGCATCCTGCCTAACACACACCTAAATGTATATCCAGTACACACCTACATTAGTCTCATTGAGTGGGCATGCTTCTGACCTTTTACCCATAACCACAGCAGGCAGTGCCCGACCTATTGTGATTTTTTTCTGCAACACAACATACTACAAAATGTGGCCTGCTAGAAATAATGCCAGTGGAGATTACAAAGAAGCAAGTAGGAGGAATGAAGCTTACAGTAGCAGAAAACTCTGCCAGACCTGACCCAGACCCAAGTTAATGTACTAGTATTCTGCCCACGGCCAACCATTTGCCACATTTCTAATAACTTCCTTCTTCCACAATGTAGGTCTATGAGATCCTCCAAATCCATTCACTCTATGCATTGCTGCTTTATTAAGAATTCCCTACACAATGTTCCTTCATTTCAACTAGTCAGTATATTACTAAATGTAAATCAAGAAAGCAACATCCCTTCTGATTTGGGTGGTGATTAGACAGCATTTTTTTCCATTGATGCATTATTTGTATGCAATTCAATTTCCCTTTATTGTTATGGTTTTTAATTTAAAAAAGAGACATGATTAAAATAATTTCTGTTATACTATTATACAGGTATGAGATCCGTTATACAGAAACCCATTATCCAGAAAGCTCTGAATTATGGAAAGCGTTCTCCCATAAGGGTATATTTATCAAAGAGTGAAGTTAATAGTGAAGTTCCGCCACTAGAGTGAAATTCCGCCACTCTCCATTCATTTCTATGGGATTTTTATAGGCGTATTTATCAAAGGGTGAACTTTCACCCATTGATAAATACACCTTTCAAAATCCCATAGAAATGAATTGAGAGCTGCGGAATTTCACTCTAGTGGCGGAACTTCACTCTTTGATGAATTTACCCCATAGACTCCATTTTATCCAAATAATCCAACTTTTTAAAAATGATTTTTCTTTGTAATAGTGAAAGTGCCTTGTACTATCCAAACCAAGTCCGGACTGAGAATTAAAATAGGCCCTGGCATTTCAGGTACACAGAGGCCCAATCAGCCCACTAAATACTGAATTTCTATGGCACCTTATAGCAGCCCCTCTGGCATTTGCCATAACCCACCGGGCCTGATCCAAACTATGATATAATTAATCCCAATTGAAAGCAAAACCAACCTGTTGCGTTTATTTAATGTTTACATGATTTTCTAGTCGACTTAGGGTATGAAGATCCAAATTTGTGAAAGTTCTATTATCCAGAAAACCCCAGGTCCTGAGCATTCTGATAAACAGTTCCAATACCTGTATAGAGTTTTATTTACAGGTAAAGGTATTATGGCCTTGAATCAGCTTTATAATCCAGTAATAATTGGTTTCAACTTAAGTATATAGTTAATTTTACTTTGTCTATTGCAGGAAGCAATTTTACTGCAGCAAGTTGTCCCCGTTTTAGGTCCAGACCCATAGGTTAACAGTCTCTGCTCTAAGTAATAAAACTACAGTAATTTAAAACTTACAAATTCTAATTATCATAAAAGAAAAGTTTTATGTAGCATTATCTGAATGTAAACATCTGGTTTTAGTCAGTTGAGGCATCAGCACTCTACGTAATAGCTTTGTTTGTGAGCCAATTAGGAACCTACAATGCAACCATACTATGTTCAACACACACATTTATCATAGTCATACAAGCTTCCTTAAACACATAAAATAGAGAAAATGGAATAATATTTCCATTATTTCCCATCTCTGCTTCAGTGAAATGGAAAGTGTCTAATGGGCTTATAATTATTTTATCATTTCTTTAGCTAAAGCAAGAGCCCTACAAATGCAAATCTCTGCTCACCTTGATATTGGCATGTCTGTAAAATAGTTGCTGACAGATCCATAATTCCTTTTTTTTCCATATTAATAGTTAATTAGATATAGGACAAGCAATTTTAAAGCTTCCCAGTAATAGCTCACCTCAGATATTAAACGGAAGATTATCTATTTGGAAACAGCCTTAAATCATGCTACTTTAACTCTGCTGTCATGGGATATTTTAATGACCTCTAAAGTCCACCTGTAAGCACAATAAGCTTTCTAGGGAAAAATACGTCTGCTCCCAGCCATATGTGTAGTCTTCTAACTTTGGAAGTGCCTAGCAAAGTGAATATGAAAGATAAATGTATTTTAAACAGATTAAAGTATAATCTTGAGAATATAAATGGTGATCTAATGGAACACCCCAATACATAAACATTGTGCTACAAGCTGTTAATATTTAATAGAATTATGATCTGAAGAACTCCAGACCCAACTATGGTAGGAGGATCATGTATCTACCTTGGGTAGGTCACAGGCAGTGTTATGGAGGGATTTCTGTAACTTCAGAGCACCAAGCTCTGCATATACTACATATACTATATGGGTCAGCTTTATCAAGAGTCGAAGTGAAAATTCGAAGGAAAAAATTCAAATTTCAAGCTATTTTTGTGTACTTTGACTAGGGAATAGTCCAAATTCAATTCGAATTTGAAAAAAATTAGAATATTGAAATTCATCATATACTATCCCTTTAAAATTCGACTTCAACCATTCGCCATCTAAAACCTGGGAAATTACTGTTTTAGCCTATGGGGGACCTCCTCAATTGGTGGACTTTGAAAAAATTTTTGAAAAAACTTTGAATCAAATACGATGTTACTTTGATTTGTACGATTCGAATACTATTCACCCGCAGAAACAAATGTCGAAATTTTTAATAAATTTCGGTTGGTCCCTTGATAAATCTGCCCCTATGTGCAAGCCTGTAGCTCCTCTATAAAAAGAAACGAGACTAGTTCACTATTTATGGCAGCAGTATGGAGACTAGAAACTTATGGACAATGATCTGCTTTCCATGTGCTTGTGTTTATACACTGCACAACAGCCTTTATTGATCCATTGGATCACAATTAATCTTCTGGGCCCCATTTATCGTGCTGTGTAAAATTATTTATTGTGGGAAAAAGGTGGAAAACCCGTGTAAAATAACCCATTCAAGTCAATGGGGAAAAGTGTTAGGTGGCAAGTAAATTCTGTTGGTTAAAAAAAAAAAAACAGTGCAGAAAAGCAGTGATGAATAGTGGCCATTTATTACACAATTTTCAAGCATCTACTGCTTTTGGCACCAGTAAAATATGTGCAAAATGAATAAAAATCATAATAAATAAAGCATTATCAAACATAGTTTGATAAATAGACCATTTTGTGTAGATCCCAACCTAGCCATATTTTATATTCTGAACTCATTGCACCAGCCTGACAGTTCAGCTTCTCAATAGCAGCAATGGTCCAGGACTTCAAACTTGTCACAGGGGGTCACCATCTTGGAAAGATGGGGAACTACTGGGGCATCTACCAAGGCACAGATCTTTACTGCTAAAGGGCTGTGGTTGCCTTAAGGTGGCCACAGATGTAATAATTACAATCTTTCTTCGAAAGATCTTTCCAAGAAAGATCATTCGTTTTAATACATACGTGTAGAGCTGATTCGTCAGATATACAGGCAGAAACAATAGAATTATACCTGTGACGATTCAGCACTAACAATGGCCAATGTTTGGGGGCCTTCAAAGGCACCTGATCAAAATTTTCCACCCAGCCCAATCGACGAGCCAACTGATCTTTGCTGATATTGGTTGGCTCTTTTCCCACTATACGCACACCGTATATCGTATGAAAATTTGTTTTGTACGATATTATCTGTGTGTCTATGGCCACCATTAGGCTTTAGTTCTCCTCTAAAGTGGAACAGTGCATCTTTTACAGCAGTGGTATGTTGCCTTGCAAGATCCTTACATGGTTTCTAGAAACCCCAACAGGAACACCAATCCATTTGTTCGTTATTACCTGTGTTTTGTTTAAGGGGAAGTGTATCTACTCTATGGGACAGACAAGAATTTGCTGGGAGATTCCCCCCCTTCCCCAGTGGCCTGAAGTCGACCCATATGGGCACCTTTACTCAGATAAAAAACGTTGAAATTCAAATTCAAAAAGACCAACCGAAATTAAGTTTAAGTTTTTTTTGGGTCGAATAGGTCCGTTTTAAGTCGAATAGGTCCGTATTTGGCCGAATACGAATCGTTCTAATCGAATGAATAACGCATTCAATTCAAAGTTTTTCCCCCAAAAAACTTTGATTTTTCAATGTCCACCAATTTGCAGTAAATGTTTTTTGTAATGCATTTGTGTGGGATTGGTATGACTTCTGCCGTGCAGCATCATCACCAACATACTAAAATCTCCGAATACAGTTCAGGTTTGTGGGTAGTCACAGGCTGCTAAGCAGGGCCAGAACTAGGGGTAGGCAGAGTAGGCGGCTGCCTAGGGCGCCATCAGTGAGGGGCGCACTTTAAAAAGTATTTCCTTTTTTTTAAAAAAATGTTCCTTTTTTTTTTTTTTGGTTGTTTTTTTTTTAAAGTGATTATTTATTTATTTATGTTGTCGTGGCTGCGGGATGGAAACCTCCCGCCACCTCCCCCTCAGGGCCTCACCTCACAGCTCACCTCTTCTCTCTTGCCCGGCACCTTAGTACTGTCTAGCACAGTGCGTCTTGCGCATGCACGTCAGTGACGTCACTGACGCGGCAGAGGTGTCGGCCCAGCGCGTTGGTGTGGTGGCTCAGGCTCAGTGCTCGCCTCGCAGCCACACTCCACAGTCCACACAGTTTGACGATTGGAATTGGATTCAGACTGCTTCCTGCTGTTGGTACAGTGAGCTCAGCCAGGTAAAGATTTGGGGTCATATTTTTTTAATGTTGCTGCTGCTGGCACAGGTAAAGATTGGGGCAGGGGGGCAGTATGATGGATGCTGGGTTTGTGTGCCAGCCAGGCACAGGGGGGCATTATGATGGATGCCTGCTGGCACTACCACAGGGGGCAGTATGATGGATGGCACTGGCACAGGGGGCAATATGATGGATGGCTGCTGGCACAGGGGGGCAGTATGAATGATGGCTGCTGGCACTAGCACTAGGTGGCAGTATGATGGATGGCACTGGCACAGGGGGCAGTATGATGGATGGCACTGGCTTAGGGGGCAATATGATGGATGGCACTAGCACAAGGGGGCAGTATGATGGATGGCACTGGCACAGGGGGCAGTATGATGGATGGCACTGGCACAGAGGGCAATATGATGGATGGCACTGGCTTAGGGGGGCAGTATGATGGATGGCTGCTGGCATTAGCACAAGGGGCAGTATGATGGATGGCACTGGCACAAGGGGGCAGTATGATGGATGGCTGCTGGTGCTGGCATAGGGGGCAGTATGATGGATTGCACTGGCACAGGGGGCAATATGATGGATGGCACTGGCACAAGGGGCAGTATGATGGATGGCACTGGCACAGGGGGCAGTATGATGGATGGCATTGTCACAGGGGGCAGTATGATGGATGGCTGCTGGTACAGGGGGCAGTATGATGTATGGCTGCTGGCACTGGCACAGGGGGAAATATGATGGATGGCTACTGGCACAGGTACAGAGGGCAAGAAAAATAAAGGCAAGAAAATTGCTCTTAAATTCCCTTCTCAATATTTGACACTATTATCTTTTACTTGAAAGTTTAATGTGTTTACAAATGCCACACAACATGAGCAGTTTTCATATTTGTACAGTTGAATGTATAAATAGTGGCAGAAGGATTGGCTGAAAACTCTGCAGCTACATATTAAGCTACCTCAAAAATGGGAGGGCTGGCATTGGAAGGGCGACCTTATCGCAGAGGATATTTTAGCTCATTCTCATAGGAGTTATGTTAAAAGTAAAATGTTGTGGACATTCCAGTATTGGTGTTAAGTGAAGCACTTTGTTTAACAGGTTCAAATTATCCTACTGTTTTGTTTTTTCTGACATTTACCTTATTTTTGTTAACATTACATATTTATATAAATCAAACATTTAATTCATTAATGTGTTGTACACTTTCTTGCTTTCTTTATTTAAATATTGTCATGGTAAGGTGGCAATGGTAATGCTCGATGGGGGGGGGGAGCGCTAATTGAAGCTCTTGCCTAGGGTGCCAAACTACCTTGGCCCGGCGCTGCTGCTAAGGGAAGCCCAGCATCACTGGCAATAGAGTCCTGCGAGGGTCCATTTTTGGAACCCGTACCCGATCCATAACCGCAACCTGCAATCCGCAACCCGGACCCGCAACCCGCATTCTTACCCGATTGAACCCGCTACCCGACTCGCAAGTACCTTATCGGCAACCCAGACCCGTGACCCGCTGACCATCTAGAATCAGGAAGTGCTGTCGTAAACCGGAAGTGGCATCATCGGAAGTAGGCGTGATCAGAAAAAAGGAGTAAAAATCACCATGGAGAAGACCTGCAGCCCGACCCGCGACCCGCAAGCCTGCAGAACTGCCAACCGCATCTATTCCCGCACCCGGAACTTCTACCCACAACCCGCAGGGTAATGCAGGTTTTTACGCGTAACCTGTGTGTACCCGACCCGCTGCAGGACTCTAACCGGGAACTCAAGGCTGACATTAATTACTATACTGTTTGTGCATATTATCTGCTATGGAGAGTGTAAAGGCAGAAGAGCCTTTGTGAATTGCCTTAAAAAACATACAAAATTGTGTAAAGTTTAGCTCTTGTGCTTGGAAAATGATCCATGTTTTCTGCGTTTTTAGAACACGGCATGCTATTGTGGGGTTCATTGAACTGCACACACCTTTCCTTTTAAAAGAGCTGGCTTACCACAAGAACAGTTAAATACCTCATTCAAATACAGTTTACAGTTATATCATGGTTTGTTCTAATGCAATAATCATGCGTGTGCTATGGACTCTGTCTCCAACAGGCATTGGACAAAATACATTGTTATTCAATTATAAGGGGAAGATTAAAATATTTCTTTCCATTTAGTGTCTATCCAAAACCATAAGTTCCAGATTTGATAAAGACATCTTCTTTTAACAATACTTCTGTCTAAATAATATTTAAGGATTGCATAAATCTGCCTTAAGAGTAAAGTTATGAATATATTAAATCACACAGCCTATAAAATGCACAGATTAAAGCTGCCCGAATGAGCTATGTCTTTGTGTTTAAATTCTGCTGTGAATACCGCATTCCCCTCCTCATAAGTGTGTTCTACTGCAGTACCTGCTGCCCATAAACCTGGCCGGATCCGACATTCAACTTCTTTAATATATAGCCTATAAACTTATATTGAACCTGCATAGAGAATTGGTCCTTACATTTTACATCACATATTAAGTAATAAAAACCATTGGAAATTTGAAAACTTTATGTCACAGTAAAAGTACAAAAAGAAAAATTACAAGGTGACCTTCATGGACATGTAGGTCATTTCATTCATTCTGCTGTGGAAGAGTTTGATTTCATAAATTGGCTCTATTCTAGTCTAAAGAAGAAGAAAGTTTTAAATCCATCTTTGCCATGCACCTTATGTCCTCTTTAATTTTACCATTTTACTAATCTAAATCATTACAAAAGATTTGGTCAAATCCCCAACCATATCCAATTCCAAATGTACATATTCAAATTAGAAAAATCCCCCCAAACATGCAGCTTAAAGGAGAAGGAAAGCTACCAATGCAGTTTATTGCCAAAAGATTATCCACAATAGTGCAAACTATAACACTATATTTATTCTACAACTGCTTTACCATACATTAGTAACAGCTCTAGAAACTCTCTCTGTTTGTTTAGGATAGCAGCTGCCATATAAGCTTGGTGTGACATCACTTCCTGCCTGAGTCTCTCCCTGCTCACTCATAGCTCTGGGCTCAGATTACTGCAGGGAGGGGAGAGGAGCATGAACTGAGCATGCTCAAGCCCTAGCCCTGGAGGTTTATGCTGAAAACAGGAAGTCTGATACAGAAGCCCATGTGTACACAATAGAAGGAAAGAAATGCTGTGTTTCTTTTGACAGTGGACTCAGAACAGCATTACTTTGAGGATTTCCTGGTGTATTTATATAGACCTTTCTGAAAAAACTTTCTTAATTTTAGCCTTTCCTTCTCCTTTAACTAAAATTGTAGTAGTGAGAAAGAGAAAGAGGCTGTTCCTAACTCACTGCCAAGGTTGATTAGAACACACTTTTGAAACAAATTGCTTTATTGCAGTCAGTTCTTCTCCAGGTACAAGCCAACAATGTTCCTTGGATCACAGTATTAGATATTGTGATCTCATCGTGGTTCACCAGAGGGGAATTTCACTACTTTCTGTTAATTTTGGAATTCTTGGATTTGTAGTGGCATATTTAGGAAAGGGTGGACTCTCCCCTTCCCTTTTTGGTAAATACTATATGCCTCTTAAACATCCCATACAAGAGAGTAGATAGTGGAGGAATTTCCCTTTGGAAATCAGTGTCAAGCTCTATAGAACAGGTAAACACACACAAGTGGTGATGATCACAACACACTATTACCCTGGAAAGAGGTTTTCATCTGAAAACCCATTCTTCTCATCGTCTGAATGAAGACCTAAACCTATCATGTTCCTTAGAAAGGAGATGATACCTAGAAAGTGAAATGAAAATTACAGAATCATCTTTTTGTCTGCTGCTGAACCCAGGTCATCCACTTTTTTAAACATTTCTTTTACGCAGCATGGTAAGAGATAGCTTGCTGCAGATCTCTTGCTTTATTTGCTAAATGGATTTTCACTTTGCTTAGTCAGTCAGGTATCCGGATAAACCTAGATATAAAGAATGTATTGATTTATATGTACAGTATATGCTAAAAACATGTCTGTTCTTGATTATCAGAATTTACAGTCCTGCCTCCAGACAAATACTACCAGCCAATAAATAACAACTTGGATGATCTGTTAGCAACTAGGATTTTGTAGCCACTAGAAGATGTTTGGGTGTTTCCTACAGTTGCATAACACAGCTCATACCCCAGGGCTAGGTCTGGATGAAAAATTGCTATGGACATTTCTAGATCTCCTACGCTCCTGGAATAACTCCAGAACCTAAATCAAATAGTACAGCAGTAATTTCTTGAAATTGCCTTTACTTCAACTGAAAGTTTCAGGTGACTTGAATTGTCCATCTGTTCTCATGACAGTATATTTCTAATTTAGCAATCTTATGAGCAATAAATGCATGCATAGTATATTTTAATGGTTGTTTCTATATGAATAGTCACATATTTGCAGCAAATAAATTAAAATCAGATGTTTTTTTCCTAAGCATATTAATCCACAGATACATTTTATTATATATATATATATCTATATATATATATATATATATATATAATGCTGTTCTGTATGTATATATATATATACTTTCCAATGAGTATCCGCACTCCACGGCTACTGTAAACAGAGGGGTGCATGTTAATTTTGTATACATCAATTATCTTCAGACCAGTACTCCCTTTAAAAACTTGATTATTTATTATTGCATAGTATCAAATGCCCGACGTTTCAAGTTTTTAAAGGGAGTGCTGGTCTGAAGATAATTGAGATATATATATATATATATATATATATATATATATATATATATATATACATATATATATATTGGGGCATATTTATCAAGGGTCGAATTTGAAAAACTTCCAAATTCATCTGAAATTAAGTTGAAGTTTTTTTTTGTGGTTGAATAGGTACTTTTTTGGTTGAATAGGTCGGTTTTCAGATGAATTAGAATTGTATGAATTGAAGGAATAGGGCATTCAATCTAATTCGATTTGACGTTTTTCCAAAAAAAAACTTTTACAATGGCCACCAATTGACTCCAAATAGGTTCTAGGAGGTCCCCCATAGGCTAAAACAGCAATTCAGCAGGTTCTAGATGGTGAATGGCCAACGTTGAATTTTTAGTACATAATACATTTCGATATTCAAATTTTCAAATTTTTTCAAATTCGAGTCGTATTTGGACTATTCCCTAGACAAAGTATACAAAAAATAGCTCAAAATTAAATTTTTTTTCATTCGAACATTCACCTCGACCTTTGATAAATCTGCCCCATAATGTGTGTGTGTGTGTGTGTGTGTGTGTGTGTATATATATATATATATATATATATATATATATATAATGCTGATTTGCATGTATAAGACCCCTAATTGGGATAGCTGTGGCTTTCTGTGTATGATATACAGCTAGACCTTTAAAAAAGATTGAACCCTATGGGAATGATAAACATTAGCAGTGGGCGAATCTGACCTGATTCGTTTTGCTGAAAATTCTAAATGGTGAAAAATTTGACAAATGCATTAAAACCTGGTGAAAGATTTTGCTCATCACGTAAAAGTTATGTGTTGGTAGGTACTTTTTTCCATCTAAAGGTGGCCATACACTGAGAGATCCGCTCGTTTGGCAATGTCGCCAAACGAGCGGATCTCCCTCCGATATGCCCACCTTGAGGTGGGCAATATCGTGCCGATCCGATCGTGGGCCCTAGGGCCCAACGATCGGATCCTAACGAGGCCTTAACGGGCGGTCGGATCGCGGGACCGCATCATCGAATAGATGCGGCCGCGATCCGACGGGATTTTCTGTCCCATCCGATCGAGATCTGGCCGACTTTCGGCCAGATCTCGATCGGTGAAGCCCGTCGGGGGGGCCCCATACACGGGCCAATAAGCTGCCGACACGGTCTGTCGGCAGCTTTTATCGGCCCGTGTATGGCCACCTTTAGATTCTTGAGTGCATCTCATATCTATTGCATAACAGCATGGGCCAAACAGGAGTTCCCGATATACTACCCCTCACTGCCCTCTGTATTTTGCTAAGATAGAGCTTTGAATGTTATTACTCTAGCAGCATAGCCAGTAACCAGTAAAACAGGGTTTCAAGTACACACTAATCATATATAGGGTTGAACCACGGGTCGGCCCCCCTTGTTGAGGAATTCGTGCAGGCTGAAATCTGTGCGCATAGAGAGAATGGGGAGCTGAAGCGCAGATAATCATGATTTTTATGAAAAAGGTCTATCATTTTTAATGTGGATTGTTCAGCATTTTTTTCAGTTCGTACTTTTTATATTCAAATATTTTGATAGATATATTCAAATATTTTGATAGATATATTCAAATATTTTGACATTCTTGGTTTAAGAGAAATAGAGTTTAATCATGGTTTGAAAAACCTCTAAAACCACTTAAATTTGACCTTTAATAAAAAGGCCTCTACAAGTCCCTATAAAAACGTAATTAAAAAAAGAACAAATATATTTTGTGGGGAGAGCTTCTGTGCTCCAGGCCCCCCTGCAAAAAATCTTCCGTTGAGCCCAACACACTCCAATCCCCATCCTACTGTCCACGTCCAGCCTCCACCCACTCCCGCCTCCACCCACTCCCTGCTCTGCCTCCGCCCACCCAACCCAGGCTCCGCCCACTATTCATCCCGCATCAATGTACTCTGCTTCACAGCAGCAGGTAAGAGAGCTGCTGGGGAAGGGGGGGTTCTTGTTGGCTATAGAGGAAAATGCTCACTCTATAGTTACGCCACTGGCTTCTGTTAAATCATTGTAAATTAGCCAATGTGTAATGAACTTGGATTATTTTTATGCCAGACTTATTTCCTGTGCTTAAAATGTCAAATATAAACGGTTTCTAAAATTATGTCTCTCTTTAAAATATGCATAATAAGAGAGGTAATTTAACCCATATGACATCTGATAAATACTGCATGCTGGGCTATGTCTCTTCTGTTACAATCCACTAGTAATCTGCGCTTGGGGAGCTGTTATTTCTGCATACACAGCAATTTGTCTTTTCTTTTTCAGTTGAGATGAGTACACTCCCGAAAGGAAGTATATGTTCCTAGAAATAATTTATGAAAATATAAATTGTACTGTATGTGTGTGTGTGTGCGACAAAGTTGTACCATCCTGGAAATGCTCCAGAACGCTACATTACAGTATATTTCAGTACTTCATTCGCTATCCACATAGACTGATGTTTTTCAGGACATCCAATTCCTTCCTCTTTGGATTGTTGGCACATACTATTTGATATAGCTCTACCATCCTTTTCTGTATTATAAATATTGTGAAAGTTGGCTTGGCATGGTTGGTTTTACCAATAAGGATACACCTTCACACAATTGGATCTAGCTTGACTTGTGTCAGGGTAGAAAAAATGTCTCCGTGCACATCTGTCACCATAAGAATGTTATTTGTGTGCGAATATCTTGTGTTTTGTTGCAGCTGTCAAGCCAACATACAGAGTCTATTCTATAGGAGACGACTAGCAAGACAATATAATACCACACCACAATCTGCCTACTTTAATGGGACAGAAAAATAGCTAAATATATTTATATGCATAGATGTATGACAGCAACAGTGACCATAAACACCCTCCCCGGGTACTATAATTAATGGCATTCATCTTAAGTTAAAGATTATATCTAGGATAATATCTCCTCCTTTATAAAGCATTGTTTTATCTGATTCTATGAACCCTTCTGGATTACTATCTTACAGCTCCTCAGACATTTCTTTTAGGGCAAGGGCACATATAGCAGATCAACGATTGTATTTTGTAGGCAGGCAGAGGAAAGCAGATCCGCTGTAATTCACTTGGAGCTCCATTGACAGGCCCCACGTTGGCCTGTGGGGGGGGGGGGCTACACAAACCAAATATTTGTAAGATATCTGCTTAATATAGCTGCACACAGGCATTACAGTGAATCTGTATTTCTCTGCCTGACTACAAAACACAGGTGAAGTTAAGTTGAGGATCCACTGTGTGTGCTCTTGCCCATAGTTCTGTCGCAAGAATGTAATAACAGCTGGTAACAAAAAAACTATTCACAATGCAAAAATGTATGCCTTTGCATGAACAAATTGTACTTTATACTTTATACAATATATTTAATATGGCTTTTGTTGGTCATGGGCCTCTGATCGGGGTTCACTGACCTAAGCACTCAGCAACCTGACCTACCACCTAACTCCCTTACTTTTTGTAATCACTACTGGTATTTCTGTGTTTCATTCTGCCCTTACCATTACTATCCTAATCAACAAGAACTCTACAATCGCACAAATTACCCTCACCATATGTCTCATTTTCTCGGGCTCTTAGGGTTAGTTCACACGAGGAGATTCGGGGAGATTTTGTCACCTGGTGACTAATTGCCTCGTCTTCTGAGCGACAATCTCCCCAAACTGCCTCAGCGTGTTTTCCCATAAGCTATAATGAAAAGTTGCCTGCGCTAAAGCACAGGCAGTGATGCGTTTTCCATAGTCGCCCGAAGCATCTCCCCGAATCTCCTCGTGTGAACTAACCCTTAAAATGTAAGCTCTTGCGAGCATGGCTCCTACCCTACTGTCTCTTGATACAATTTCTTATTGTAACTATAAATTGATCGTGGTGCAATGTTTGTCGGTTTATGGTAACTGTTACATCTTGTATTTGTATCTCTTTAGTTTGTAAAGCTCTGTGCAGAACCATGGCCCTTTATAAATTAATAATATGTTGTAATAATAACGGTGATGTAGATGTTCTGCTTGGCTTTACAATAGTATTATAACCAACTTGAATCATACTGTAAACTAACAAAGGTTACCTAAGCCCTCCATTGTATTCTAAGGTTCAAAGAATTGTGATTGTATCACCAATGTCTCCCCTGGTTACTTAAACTCATGACAGTGCTCCTAATGTAACTAACCCCCTAGCACTTGACGTCTGATCACAGTGTAGGTACTGAACATTACATAACAAGGTGGTACAAAGCTAAGAATATACAGGTTAGCTGTAAGGATGCAATTTACACAAAGTAATAGTGAAAAAAATCCCTTGTTTGAGAAGTCTGGTAAATATGAATGTTTTAATGTTTATACATACAGCTCTTTCCAATAAGGTAACATTCCCTTCCCCAGCATCTTGCTCCCAACACAGTTTCTAGGATCTCATTGTGCTGTACTTTCATGTTATCCATGTTGGAGCTCAGGAGGATCAATGAGCAGCTCTTGTGGATCACAAATAATTACTTAACCTTATATTGATCTATCATCATTTCTCAGAGGATATCTAGAAGACATGCACTGCTAGGGTTTGACAGGCTGGAGACAGCCCTTAGGGCAAGGCCAGACTTGGCGTTTTGACGTTGCATTTTAAAAAAAAAAAAAATCTGCCATAAATACTCCACTGAAACCACACGTGACCATCAACATGCGTTTTTCAGCATGTAGGTTTCTTTTCCCAGCATGCACTTCTCATTGTTCTCACATGCACTTCTCATTGTGCTCATTCCCCATAGTTCCGCTGGCTACAAATAGAAAAGTTATTTTGAAATAGAAAAGCTATTTACATGCTAAATGGAGCAGGAATGATCGTCAATACACAACGTAATTACGTCACCGGCCTAATACGCAGTAAAAACGTATATGCACCATTTATCTTGCGAGAATTTTGACGCCATATTTAAAATACACTGAATATTTACTTCAAGTGTGGTTTCAAACTTGCAGATCCCATAGAGTCTATTGATTTGATGGTTTCTTGACGTATTGGCATCCCGTGGCGGATTTCGGCTTGCAAGCGCCCTGTGAGAATTAGAATAGTGCGTTTTCCATTAGTTTCAGTGGTAGTGCAGTTTATGCGTATTTACGCCCGACTGAGCTTTTTTAAAAACGCCACGTCTGGCCTTGCCCTTGAAGTGAAGGGAAAGCTCTCTAAATTGACTGCTGATGATTAGGGACTATGTCAGCTTTTGCCACAGACACACTTCTGGGAAAGTCAGGGATACCCATGGGCTAAATACAAAGAGAGCAGCTGTAGCTCACATTGGAGCCAGTCAACCGGCAACTGTCCGATGTACAGTCTATGGTACATAAATATTTGATGTCTGTTTAATAGCATTAGAGAAAATTTGTATGGTTTCATGCGCAGTGTCAGACTGGGATACCAGGGACCCACCAAAAAACCTTAGAAAAGGGGCCCACCAAAAAACTTCAGACTAGGGGTCCACTCTCACTACTATTTTTATCCTCTCCTCACTCAACCGCTATTCTCCTAGTCTCTTTTTTACATACTATGATCTATTATTCCATCTATTAAGCCTTTTTTTCGCATAGAAATAAAAAATGACCATGAAGTAGTCCAAATGTTTAGCAGCATTATGGCCCACTGACACCTGGGCCCGCCGGGAGTTTTCCAGGTATCCCTGTGGGCCAGTCCGACACTGTTCATGCAGGACTTAAGAATAATGTAACAAGTTAACTAAAAAATATTCTTAGTTTCCCTTCTTTGGGATCAGAGCAAGACTCAAGAAGGCATGTGTATATAATATAGCAAGATTCCACTTCTGCTGCCTCGCCTTGTGCAGATTTGTTAATGCCTTTTCCAAGAGCTCATATAAATCATTCATGCACATTCAAACAGAACAAATAAAGGCAACTGCTTTCATTCTAATTAAAGCTGTTAAACTTCTAAAGCAAAAAAGAAAAAAAAAAACAGGAAAAAATGACATGTAAAGAAGGTATCAGCAGGTATCATACTGCTTGTTCAGCATTCTTTGAGTGTGAGATGTTACTTTTTATACTGACTAAATGGCACAGACTATTCTAATGCTCACAGTATGTGTTCTACTCTACCTCTTTATAAATTCATAGGAAGTTAAGCAATCACAGGCACAAAATTGGTTCCAGGTCTAGTAAAAACCAATAAGAGGTTTGCTTTTAAGTAAATTCTACCTGTCTAATGGTTCTTGTAGGTTATCAGAACCAGAGAAGGGTTTTTTTCTACTACAATTCCCTAATATTATGCAGTAACACAATATCGTTCAACCTGCATCCTAAACCCCTTACCACCAAAAAGAGGGGACCATCAAACGTTTGTGTAAAGTAGAGGCAGAATTGCACTGCAGCTCATACTTTTTTAGCTCCATATCTATCACAAATAAAACTTTGATATTGAGAATTCATACTTTTCTTCTCTTTTACGAATCTTACATTTGCAATTCAGTGTTCTGATTGGTATGGATATGCAGCTATTTTTCTAGCCAGACCTCAGTTTGTGTTCTGCAGAAATTCATTCAGTGTCAACATGTTAAATGGCTCCAGACCCCGGTACACAGGTGCTTTGTCCATCACACACAAATATTGTTTATATTCTACCCTTTTATTGTCTCTGCATTCTTATTGCATTTTCTTTTTCTATGGTACATTTTTCCATAAATAAATATGTATTTGGTTTAGTGTTGAGGAGCAAAACAGAACTTGGTGGGTGGGGGGAACACTTTAAATTACTCCATTAAATATGAATTGAAAGTGGCCAGTGGATGTTTATGCAGGTGATTTTTTCACAAAGATTGCATGACTACATGAAATTACACTTAGCTCAGACCCTTTCATGTTAGAGGGTTTTAATAGAGGTAATTGTGTTTTGTCTGCTTCCCACAATGCTGTAAGATGGGAGGACAACAATAATTTACATATTGTCATTTGTGCCATTGTGTTTAGGGACTGTCGGGCTCTGCTGTTTGTTTGAGTTTGATCCCGGGACCTCCTGGTTACTGGCTGCTCATCCTAACGACTGGTCCAGAAGAGCAGCCAGCAACTTCTTATTTATACTTTGGCTGGGTCTCAGGATTAGCCATTTCACTCTAGCATACTTATTGGTGGGTTGGGATCAGCCAATCAGGGCTGACCCTGCCCTATATAAGGCCATCCCTCCTCACAACCGGTGCCTGAGCATTGGCCTAACCTGAGCATTGTCCCTCTCTTGGGTTCTCTAGCTTTAGTGTCTTGACCTTGCCCTGTACTGACCTTGCCTTGTTCTGACCTTGCCTTGCCTGACCTTGCCTTGCCTGACCTTGCCTGAGCATTGGCCTAGCCTGAGCATTGTCCCTCTCTTGGGTTCTCTAGCTTTAGTGTCCTGACTTTGCCCTGTCCTGACCTTGCCTTGCCTGACCTTGCTCCTGTTCAAGTCCTGCTCTGGTTCCAGTCCTGCTCCGGTTCCAGTACTGCTCTGGTTCCAGTACTGCTCCAGGTTCAGTCCTGCTTCTGTTCCTTTGCCATGCTCCTGTTCCTTCAGTACTGTTCTGGTCCTGTTCTGTTCTGGTTTGAGGCTTCACCTGCTCTATCCTTTTCTGTCCTGATCCATAATTATTTATACAGACTCTTCGTCCTCGTCACCCTGTTCCTGTCCTTTCCTCTCTGTATCCCATGTGCGCATACAGCTCTTGCCTAAAAGACTCACCCTTCCCACCTCTACCTCCACAGTCCGCCTACCTATGCCTGACAGGGACAAAAAAAGGCTGCACCTCGAATTTTGTGCTGTCTTTGTGTGTACTAATATGTAATCTATTATTCGAAAACCCATTATACAGAAAGCTCCAAATTACAGGAAGGCCATCTCCCATAGACTCCATTATAAGCAAATAAATCAAATTTTTAAATATTAACTGTTTTTTTTTTTAAAAAAAATGGTACGTTGTGCACATACTTGTTTCTAACTAAGATACAATTAATCATCATTGGAGGCAAAACAATCCTGTTGGGTTTATTAATATTTAAATAATTTTTAAGTAGATTTAAGATCTAATTACAGAAAGATCCCTTATCCAGACAACCCTAAGTCCTGAGCATTCAGGAAAATAAGTCCTATAACTTGTGAGTGAAACCAAAGGCCCCAACACAGATTTCAGCACAGAAATGGAGACTGACCACCTTAAAGAGTTCAAATTGCTGCTTTGTGGGCTTTTATTTGCACAAAACACAAAATCTTCAGCCCACTGGCTTCACATGGGGAATCACATATGCTTCACATCATAGCATTAAGAGTCCCGATTCTAACACCCTCACAGGTGTTCACTTTACTCACAGGTGAGTTTAGCCCTCAATGACTTTCAGCGGAACACAAACCCCAGAATCCTCTCTGGGCACACTTGAGACACTCTTGTCTCCTGGGAGCGGTTTCTCTTGTCTTCTCACAAGGACATGTGGCCCCTCACTCTCCTCTACTCCAAGAGGTCTCTACAGGGAAGCAGCCCACACCTCTTAGTTAATTACCGTTAACTGCCTTTAGCTTGGTAGCTGCAAAACCCTTTCATGGAGCAAAGGATGGAAACCCACCCTGCTCTCTTCCATCCACTCCAGGGACCCATAATCCAGCTTTTACTAAGCTGGTTCACCACAAACAGCTTTACTAGCTGCAGCACTACACATTTCTCTGGAGTTTCTTATTTCAACAGCCTAATGCTGGTGAAATACACATGACATTGTGCACTTTTGATACACATATCTTACAAACTGTATTAGGAAGTGGTGGTTACGTATAAGTAACACCCCTGGGCCCCAGTCATAGATCTGCAGGGCAGCAGTTATACATAGGTGGAAATTGTAAATGGTAAGTAAGTTAATTTCCCATATGGCATATTCTCCACTGGTCCTTTTAGCTAGCAGAATAGTAGCTGGACCCTGCTGCGCACCCTTTTATTTCCTATTGCTCGCTTTACATCAAAAAAAGTAATTTCTGGTTAAAAAATTATATTTAGCTCTTAAAGTTACCAGGTGGGTGTATAAAATACATTTCTGCAAGCGCTTTAACTGTGATGTGTTGTATCCAAATTATAAAATCTGGCTGGCTAATGATAGAGCTAGATTAATTATTGTGGTGTTTATACAAATGGCCTGCAGGTGTGACTGTGCACATGAGACTGTTTAACTGTTGTTGTTTATTACATCTGCCCAAATGCTTTCCTACTATAGGGGGAATATGTGGTGTTTATACAAATTGCCTGCAGGTGTCACTGTGCACATGAGTTATATTGTGTATACATAGTACTATCAATACAGCTTAAGAGTGTTAGAGTTGGAAGTTACTGTTGTGTAATGGCTGCATGGGTCTGCTAATAAAGCACTGTTATACTCTACTAATTCTCGGCTACCAAAACATAACAATTATCATTGGTTTGATCTGACAAGGCATATTTGAAGATATCTTCATGTGGAGTATCTCACATTTGGGCTCACTGTCTCACTGCCTTATTGTAATTGATAACTCCCATATGTGCCACAGTCCAGCGGCTTCTGCTTGTGTGCTGCAGATAGAACAAGAGTGTGCTTAAATGAACAGTAACATCAAAAAATTAAAGGAAAGACAATAGAATTTAGTGTTGCCCTTCACTGGTAAAACTGGTGTGTTTGCTTCAGAAACACAGCTATACTTTATATAAACAAGCTGCTGTGTAGCTATGGGGGCAGCCATTCAAGCACAGGATACACAGTAGATAACAGATAACTCAGAAGAATCCCAATGTATACTACAAATCTTATCTGTGTAACCTGTGCCTTCTCTCCTTTTTCAGCTTTGCATGGCTGCCCCCATAACTACACAACAGCTTGTTTATATAAACTATTGTACTGTAAACACACCAGTTTTACCGGTGCAGGGCAACACATCGTTATATTTTCATTACTTAACAGACTTACGTTTTTTTGTGTTTAGTCTGGAATACTGTGTTACATTATATATTTACATTGTATTAATCATTAGACTATAAATAGAAGTAACAACTGAAAATATCGTTCAGCAGTGAATATTTTTAGCAGGTTGCGGACTACATATTTGTCCTTAAATGGCAACTAAAGGCCCTGGTTAAATATTTTTCTGCATCTTTGCGCTTAAACTGCTGTATGCGCCCAGAGGTATATCAGCCCTTTAAAGAGGCCCTTCAGTGTTGCACCTCTGCCTCCTACATCACAGGCACGCTACCTGTTTGATCTAAACTCTGGGGTAAATCTGTAACCTGATGCAACCTCGTAGTTGACAGAATTTAGTAACTGGCTTGTTAAATTAGTATTAGAGCATTGTTGTATAATGCTACTTTCAAGGGAATGCAACCTTGAATTAAATTAACTTTTAGTACGATGTAGAGAGTTATATTCTGAGACAATTTGCAATTGGTTTTAATTTTTTATTTGTGGTTTTCAAGTTTAGCTTTTTATTTACAGGTCTCAATTTGCAATTTCAGCAATCTGGTTGCTAGAGTCCAAATTACCCTAGCAACCATGCAGTGATGTGAATAACAGACTGGCATATATTGTAATTGGGGTAGAGTCTGAATAGCAATGTGAGTAATAAAAAGTTGCAATAACAATAAATTTGTAGCCTTTCAGAACATTTGCTTTTTAGATGGGGGTCAGTGACCCACATTTGAAAGCTTGATAGAGTCAGAGGGAATAGGCAAATAATCAAAAAACTGTAAAAAAGTAAATAATGAAGACCAATTGAAAAGTTGTTTAGAATTGGCCATTGTATAACATACTAATAGTTAAAGGGCATATAAAAGCCAGAAAAATAAAATCCCATTTTTACTTTCTTTAATGAAAAAGAAACCAATCTTCAATACACTTCAATTAAAAAATGTGTACCGTTTTTATAAGAAACCTGACTGTATGCAGTGAAATTCTCCCTTCATTTACTGCTGTGGATAGGAATTGTCAGACTGTCCCTAACAGCAGGGAAACAATCATACTTATGAACAGCAGGGGGAGCCCCTACCTTCCCAGTCATGTAGAACTCAAGCAGCTTTGTTTGTTTCTCTGTAGAGCAGTCGGCGACTGTGTAGAGATTTGTATTGGATTTTATTTTTGCCTTTACACATCCCTTTTACTTTTTGCAACTCCAGCTGCAGGGACAAAGATGGAGCCAGATTTAAACAGATAAACTGGAATTCTATTTGGATGATTATTTTGCTGCAGCCACTGGTTCTGCCGAGTTGGAGAAAGTTTGTATTAAACAATAACTATAACATCCACATTAGATTACATGACAACACAGGACCCAGTCAGTCTGATTATTAAAGGAAACCTATACTCCCAAAATGAACACTTAAGCAACAAATAGTTCATATCATATTAAGTGGCATATCAAAGAATCTTACCAAACTGGAATATATATTTAAGTAAATATTGCCCTTTTATATCTCTTGCCTTGAGCCACCATTTCGTGATGGTCTGTGTGCTGCCTCAGAGATCACCTGACCAGAAATACTACAACTCTAACTGTAACAGGAAGAAGTGTTGAAGCAAAAGACACAACTCTGTCTGTTAATTGGCTCATGTGACCTAACATGTATGGTTTGTTGGTATGTTTGTGAGTACAGTTAATCCTACGATCCCAGGGGGCACCCTTATTTTTTAAAATGGCAATTTTCTAGTTATGATTACCCAATGGCACATACTACTAGAAAAGTATATTATTATGAAAATGGTTTATTTACATGAAGCAGGGTTTTACATATGAGCTGTTTTATGCAATATCTTTTTATAGAGACCTACATTGTTTGGGGGGTATAGTTTTCCTTTAATCAGTCTTGCTGTATCGGCCTCTGGCAGATATTATTTGACTTGTGCTGTTTTGATAATTTATGACAATCCCTAAGGTTAGCCTCCCAACAGCAGCCCAAACCATACTGAGCATGTGCACAGTCTTGGTCTTGCAAAAATTTTTAACAAAGTTACAAGATGGTGACCCCCTGTGGCCAACTTTGAAAGCATAAATCATTTTGTTTGATTAGGCTTGTGGTGAAGTAAGTTTATGCAGCACAAAATACAGCATTTCTAGCCTTATTCTATTTTAGACTTTACTTTAACTTTAACTTAAAGGTGACCCACCCCTTAAAGGAGAAATGAACCTGTGGGGGGGAAACCCCATACCCCCCACCCCAGCCCTCCCTCCCTCCTCCCCCCTCCCCCCAGGCTAACTACCCCCCCCCGGGGCGATGCCCCATACTCCATACTTACTCCTCGGCGCAGGTTCTTCCAGTGAAGTTCCACGAGTCCATCTTCCGGCTCCGGCAATTTCCTTGTAATTCTGCGCATGCGCAGTTGTCGCAAACAGGCAAATTGCTCCAACTGCACATGCGCAGAAATACCGATCTCTCAGTGAGCTTACAGAGGAGCCGGAAGATGGACGGGTGGAACTTCGCTGGAAAAATCTGCGCAGAGGGGTAAGTATGGAGTATGGGGCATCTCCCCGGGGGGGGGGTATTTAGCCTGGGGGGAGGAGGGAAGGAGGGTTGCCTGGGGTGGGTGGTACGCGTTTTTTTCCCTACAGGTTGATTTCTTCTTTGTTTCTTTTTTCTGTTCATTCTGCAATTAACTTCTGATGTAGTGCAAAGGGTAGATTGCGAGAAAAACTGTTCATATTTGGTGTAAACATTTTCACTTCCAACCTGTTAAAGTACAACAGAATTATTGCCTATTTTAGCTTGTTGGAAATTCAATAGCATTGAAGCACTGAAGTTTGGAATGTGTAACCCACTGAACCGTTACCCAGGTTCCAACACTATATAAGGGCTGGTGCTTTGAGTTCCTGAGTCCGACCAAATGCAGTTTCTTTCATCTACTGTAAGTCCCACTGAGAAGGTAAGGTCATGTTAACTAATGCTTGTTTGAGGATTATCCTACATACCTACACTTTTGCTGAGGTCTGAGGATTGTTATGAGATTACTTCTGGTCTTTCCGGATAAGGGATCTTTTCGTAATTCGCCTCATCTTCCTTAAAGCGGTGGTTCACCTTTAAGTTAACTTTTGGTATGTTATAGAATGGCCAATTCCAAGCAACTTTTAATTGATCTTCACTATTTAATAGTATACTGTATATGTATATTTGTATAGGTTTTTAATTAGTTGCCTTCGTCTGACTCTTTCCAGCTTTCAAAACAAATGCTCTGTATGGCTTCAAATGTATTGTTATTGCTACATCGTATTGCTCATCTTTCTATTTAGGCCTTCTCCTAAACTAAAAGTTAACTAGAAAATCATGTAAATATTATATACACCCAATAAGCTGATTCTGCTTCCAATAAAGATTACTTGTATCTTACTTTGGATCATGTACAAGTCTTATTATAACAGAGGAAAGGGAAATCATTTTTAAAAATCTGGATTGTTTGGATAAAATTGAGTCTATGGGAGATGGCCTTTATGTAATTCAGAGTTTTGTGGATAACAGGCTTTCGAATAACGGATCCCATACCTTGTTTGTGAGTACAAATTTAATTTAAATAATAAGCTATTGAAGTATAAATGCATGTGTCATGCTTTTGTTTTTGTTTTCATTATAAATTATGTAAATTATAAGGAAAAACATGAATATATAATGTAGAAATAGTGCCAGTAGAAGTAGAAAGTTTTTTGCACTTATCACCCTATAATGAATCTTAAAAGAAAATTATCTAGACCAAAGTGTGTAACGTACTAATTATATCGGAACCAAGGTGGAAGGCTGCTGGCACAGATCTGACTCTTCCGTAAGGTGAAAGAGCTCAACTAGTCCCGGTTTTCACCGACGCTTTTTTGGGGCCCCGGACTTTCTGCTGCTGTTCTAGCTGGGATCCCACAAAACTTTAATAGAGACCAGATTTCCAGTACGTAGTACAAACTTGGATCAGGCAAGAGACGTGGTCAAAACGGGCAAACGGTCTAGGAAAGGCAGCAAGAATCGTAGTCAGAGAGGCAAAAATCAGGAACCAGGAATACACATTAGAAAAAGGCTGAAGCAGGACCTGTATACAACCAGAAGCCAGCTTGGGCAAAAAGGGAATGACAGAAGGGGTTTAAATAGCAAGTATTTGGCCCAAAACAAAAGGAAAGTGAGGAAATAGCAGGAAACACAAACTGCCAAGCCCAAAATGGCGCATACAGCCTCAGAATAGAAGAATTGCCAATAGTGACGTCATAGGGCATGCACAGATACACAATGGCGTCCACGCAAACATACGCATGCACACATACACTCCGAGGAATCGGAACACATCCACCGGCCGGTGCACAATAAGGTAGGAGAGTGCACCAGTCTGGTGGTGCGCCTTATAGTGGGTTAAACTGGCCACGCACACTAATGGGCATATGTAATTAAAGACACTATGGGGCATGTTTACTAACATTGGAGATAAATATCTGGAGAGATTTTTGGAGATGTTGCCCATGGCAACCAATCAGCAATTGTTACAGCCAAGTTAGAAAACAAAAGCAAAGATCTGATTGGTTGCTATGGGCAACATCTCCAGAAATTTCTCCAGATATTTATCTCCAATGTTAGTAAACATGCCCTTAAGTTTGTCCAGGTGCAATTACCTATAGGAACCCTTGAGCAGGTAGCATTTACTGGTCACCTGTTTAAAAGCATATATCTTGGTTGCTATTGGTTACTGCTCCTCAGTAAATGTAGTGCATTATATTACATATGGGGATAAGCCTCATATGTAATACAAGGCACTGAGTTTGCCCAGGTGAAGTAATCAATGAGATGTTTGTTGTTAAAACAGATGACCAATAAATGCTACTTGCTATAGGTTACAGCGCCTGGGCGAAATTGTGTCTTTATTTTTTTGTTCAGTATATCAAATTACTGATTTAATTGGATTTATAAGCCAGCCCTATAGATATCAGCCATGTCTGGACCAAATATCGGTCAAAATCCATCACCTTGTCCCCATATATAGGCCAGGAATCTTTTGAACTAGTCAAAATGAATAGGCCAGTAAAATCAGCCTGCGCATGGCCAGCTTCATTCTAGTGTTGAAATAAATTGTTCCGGTGCTGCCATGTTGAAACTACAACCATTGCCTCTTAGGAGTGCCTAATTCTAACTATAAAATAACCTACAAAGAATCAGCCTAGAGACTTTAGGAAATGAAACATATATTGCAATGTACAGAATAATGTATGCATTCAGATATGCACTCACTACAGTGTCAACAAGTTGTTACTGTTACAGGTTAAGGATAACAGATACCTTTAATCCCCAGATAATCTCATGGTTAAGGAGGCTTTTATAGAGCAGGGACACAGTTGCAACAAAGGGTAGATTTAAGGGATATAGTCCATAAACTGAAATATGAGAAAATCTCTTCCCAGGCTTCTCCTGTGACAAGGGTTTTTTGTTTTGCAGCATACAGTAGTAGCTCATATCAGGCATCCCAAACCTGCAGAAAACTCAAAAAAGCCCAAAATGAGAAAACACCGACCCCAGGGCAATGCAGGAAGGGTGAGGCAGCAAAAGAAAAATCTATAACTCAAGCACAAAATGCTCTTTCATACATACTACCTCTGGGCAGAACTAAAACCTGAGAAATGCAGCAATTTAATGAGAGGGAGTGAGAAAAGCTATTGTTTGGGCAAGAGCTTTTGTCACTGAAGATGACTTTCACTGGGCTCCAACTAGGAGTCATTGATTCATTGACTAAATACTAAGGTTTTTTTTTACTAAAATATATTTCTCATTATTTTATTAAAACCACTTCAACCAAACTCCCATCCACATTTTTACATTATTTATCAATAAATTAACGTGAAACAAATCTGCTGCAGGAAAAGACTCGATAAAATCTTGAAAAAAATCGGAACCTTTTCCAATTTGACCCCTGAAAACTCAAGACATATTATTATTGCCCGAAAGCCAAGATTTTTTCGGATTCTCGTATGCAACCCAACGCAGATCATTATATCTTCCAATTGTAAAAGGGACATCTGCCATTGACTTGTACATGTCCTCGGTGAGATTGAAATGGAGTACACTTTTATTCAGACTTTTAACAGCCTCTGGGTTTAATAAATGTTTTTTCCTGAAAAAATGTTCCCCTTTAAAACTCAGACCAGAGAAAAATCAGGTTTTAGTAAATAACCCCTGAAACGTTTCAGATGTTTCCATAAAGATGTTTGTATTGCCTTTAAAGAAATGTTTTCATAGGTGTAATTGTATGATCCATCTCTGCTTTGGTTACTGTGTCCTCATTATTCCATTAGAGAAAGGCAGAGAAGGCTCACAGGGCAGAATAGGAAGGCTGGGTCACAAAAACAACTTGAACCAGGCATGTCCACTCTGCAGCCCTCCAACCTCTGGCATTAGTAGGATGGTGTTGTTGTTCAGCAGCTCCAGGAGGGTCACAGCCCTGGTGGTGCGTGGTTACTTAAAGCAATCTGCCACTGGTGTGATTTCCAAGATGAACAGCAAAAGAGCAAGGATTGATCAGTTAGAGCAGGGGTCCCCATGCTTTTTTACCCATGAGCCACATTCAATTGTAAAAAAAGTTGGGGAGCAACGCAAAAATGTTCCTGGGTTCCAAATAAGGGCTGTAATTGACTATTTGCTAACCCCTGTGTGGACTGGAAGCCTACCGGAGGCTCTGTTTTGCAGTACATGTGGTTTTGATGCAACTAAAACTTCCCTCTACATCATAAATTCAAAAATAAGCACCTGCTTTGAGGCCACTGGGAGCAACATAAAAGGGGTTGGTGAGCAACATGTTGTTTGCAAAACCACTGGTTGAGGATCAATGCTCTAACCTAGGCATTGATCCCCAACCAGTGGCTTCTGAGCAACATGTTGCTCACCAACCCCTTCTATGTTGCTCCCTGTGGCCTCAAAGCAAGGGCTTATTTTTAAATGACTACCTTGTAGGCAAGTTTTGGTTGCATAAAATGGGTGTACTGCAAAACGAAGCATCCTGTAGACTGCCAGTCCACATAGGAGCCAATAGGCCAATTACAGCCTTTATTTTACACCACCCAGGAACATGCGTTACTCGCCAACCCTTTTTACATATGAATGTTGCTCATCGGTAAAAAAGGTTGGGGACCCCAAGTTAGAGAGTAACTTTTCCACACCCAGGTTCAGCTTATTCTTTCATCTTCTATAGTCTTATTGTACTCACAAATTAATTTTCTGATTATTACATTACTAGGCACAAAAGGTGCAATGAGGCTAACACAAATCCTTGGTGTATGATGTGTTACTTTGTGCAAACTTGTGTGTGATTTGCTGCCTAGTGGTTGTGCCTGTGTAAGTAAATGGGGCCATTGATCTCTATATTGGAGTACAGCAAGCTAGGAAAAAGCACCGTGCTCTAAAGGACAGCTCGCTGGGCACTATACACTTGTCATTCACTGTACAAAAGGCACATGCCACAAGGATAATTAATTTCTCTAGAAGGACAGTCCCCTGAGCTGGCAAACTCACAGAAATACAGTATGGGGCCGATTCACTAAATTAGGGTTAGAATAAAAAAAACTTCGAATTTCGAAGTATTTTTGGGCTACTTCGACCATCGAATGGGCTACTTCGACCTTCGACTACGACCTTCGACTTCGATTCGAAGTAAAAATCGTTCGACTATTCGACCATTCGATAGTCGAAGTACTGTCCCTTTAAAAAAAACTTCGACCCCCTACTTCGGCAGATAAAACCTACCGAAGTCAATGTTAGCCTATGGGGAAGGTCCCTATAGGCTTTGCCTGTGATTTTTTTGATCGAAGGATTTTCCTTCGATCGTTGGATTAAAATCCTTCGAATCGTTCGATTCGAAGGATTTAATCCTTTGATCGTTTGATCGCAGGATTTGCGCTAAATCGTTCGACTTCGATATTCGAAGTCGTACGATTTTAGTTCACAGTCGAATATCGAGGGTTAATTAACCCTCGATATTCGACCCATAGTGAATCGGCCTCTATGTGTTTGATTGAATTCTTCAAGGGAAATCTGTAGCGATTGGAAAAGGTCTTCAAATGCCCTTTACAAGGAACCAGTTGTCTGTGGGGTTTTCAAACATCATATTAGCAATAAAACAAAACAGAAAACCACAATCATATTAGGAGTTGTATTTGTCCTTCTGCAGGTGGGTTCATTGAAAAATATCACTTGAGCCATCACAACAGGGTAATGTGGTTTACCCCCTAGATGCCAACTGCATACATGCAATTCTAATGTGCTCATTGTCACTAGGACAGCCATCTGCACTCTCACTCTCCAGAGTGGCTAAAGTTTAAACTTCAACAATTGGTTGGAAGTGGCACAGACTACAGATTACGTTCTAGTATATAAGTAGTAAAGCGTAGGCACACACAGGTGCACTCTGTACGACTGCTATTTATTCCAGGAAAGAATACACCATGTATGTTGGGCACTGCCAGCTGGGTCCAAAACAAAAGTTGTACTTCATTATGGAGTAGGCTGTGTCCCCGCTGTGTGCACCTGTGTGCTTCCATTTAATGATGTATTTGTTAATATGATAAACATTGGTTAGAGGCAATGTAACAGCATGTGCGCTGCTAATGACCTACAGTGAGAAGCTCACATCCTTCATTTTCCTTCATTTCACATCCTTCATACATTACTGTTTCTCTTTCTTGAAAACTCAATATTTTGGCCAAGTTTGGCTACCCACTGACATTTTACTGTTCCCAGATTTATGTATTCTGTTGACAACTTGGTTTTCTGTTACCGTCAGGGAGGCACAATGTCAAAGAGTTGTGGGTTCAGGGTTTGAAAAGAAGATCTCTTGTTCCTGTGCTCTTGGAAATTAAAAATGAGATGCTTTCTTTTTTTATTAAACAATTTAAAAAAAAAAAAACAAAATGACAATAAACACATAATAAACAAGAAAAAGAATGAAAAATAAGTGGGTACTAGTTGGAAAGCTTTTACATCAAATCAAGTACAGGTATGGGATCTGTTATCTGTAAACCCGTTATCTAGAAAGCTCTGAATTATGGGAAGACCATCTCCCAGAGGGGTAAATTTATCAAAGAGTGAAGTTTCACCACTAGAGTGAAATTCTGCAGCTCTCAATTCATTTCTATGGGATTTTGAAAGGCGTATTTCAATGGATGAAAGTGAAAGTTCACCCTTTGATAAATACGCCTATAAAAATCCCATAGAAATGAATGGAGAGTGGCGGAATTTCACTCTAGTGGCGGAACTTCACTATTAACTTCACGTTTTGATAAATATAGCCCATAGACTCCATTTTAATGAAAATTAAATGGTTTCCCTTTTCTCTGTAATAATATAACAGAGCCTTGTGCTTGATCCCAACTAAGATACAATTAATCCTTATTGTAGTAAAAACAATCCTATTTGCTTATGTTTAAAATAGTTTTTAGTAGACTTAGGCTATGGAGATCCAAATTACCGAAAGACCTCTTATCCAGAAAACCCCAGGCCTCAAGCATTCTGGATAACGGATCCCATACCTATGTTTTCATTCTCATTGTTAATTTAATACTAAGGCAACATTTTGCCATAAAGTATTGTACTGTGCATGTAAAAATGGGTAATGTAATGGTTAATGTAACAATAAAAATTTTGCTTCAGGTCTACTACTGCCTAGCAGCCAGCCAGTAAAACATTCAGGCCAGTAAATGCTACCTGCTGATTGGTTGCTATGCATTACCAGAACTGGAACAAATGTTGCACATAGTTACATAGTTAAATTGGGTTGAAAAAAGACAAAGTCCATCAAGTTCAACCCCTCCAAATGAAAACCCAGCATCCATACATACACCCCTCTCTACTTTTAATTAAATTCTATATACCCATACCCATACTAACTATAGAGCTTAGTATCCCCCTATTTTTTAGTATTTGAATCCTTCCAGTACTCCCAAAGCTCTGTGTCAAGACTGTTAAATTATACATTTTTTTAGAGACAGATTTTCATGTCATATAACATAAGCTTGACTGAACAAGTAGAAGGTCTTTCTCCTTTATATGAGTCACTCAGTGCCATTAATAGAATAACGAGCAAATCTGACAGAAAATAGTCACGGTTCTCATCTCACTATCTAGAAAAGGAGCCGTTCTGACAACTTCTGACACATGCAGATGTCCCTGAAGAATGAGAGGAAAGATGAGAAGAACTAGTGATGGGTTTGATGAGATCCTGGAATCCCCCACAAGTTTTATGCACGGTTATTATAATGGTGAGGACCTTTAGGAGGTAATGTTTGTAAGAGGTGCAATGTTTGCTACAGGTCTAGTAACCCATAGCAACCAATTAATAAATAGCATTTAGTGAAACAAAAAGCTGGTCACTTGATAAATACAGTAGTTATTGAACCTGAACAAACTGGTTAATGTATTAAAAGATCCAAAGTTTGTCCTCGTCTAGCAACCCATAGCAATCAATGCATTTTCAATAGCTGACCAGTAAATGCTACCTGCTAATGCTTTGCTGGAGGTTACTAGACAAGTAGTAGTAACTAGTTAATGGGCAGACAGTACAGTGTAGCTATTGATTTGATACAGTCAGTAGACTGGTTCTTGGTAGGCTGCTCTGGGGTTGGTTGGAATATATATCCATGTGTGCACACCAATGCCAAAATTTACTGTATGAGATATTTGTTTGAGTGGTCATAAGCTAAGCAACCTAAAATCTGTCCATGCTACCCCTTTTTGTATATTTTCTATGCTCTGTGTGATATATATGTGTTTGTTCCCCTTTGCTTATTAATGGCCTATTCTAATTTGAGAATATTATTCAGAATTCTGCAGTCAGGCAGCACAAGTTCCAGAGTTACTATGGCAATCCACTGAAAACCCATAGGGTCTCTTTGATCTTTATGTTTCTGGTCTTTTCTTCAATCAATCTTCAATAATCTGTCCTGCGTAATTCAACAAAAGATATTATTATTGGGAACTTTAAAACTAAGGTATTTAAGCGGTTTACATTTTACAGTATTCTTTATAATTATATATATATATATATATATATATATACTGTATATATATATGTATATATATATATATATATATATATATATATATATATATATATATATATATATATATATATATATATATATATATATAGATATATAAAACCAAAGGAATGGTGCTCTCCGTAGACAAAATTAATACCTGGGTGCCAGCATGGGAAATAAGCAGGGAAAAAGGATTGCGGCACTCATAGGGTTTTAGTGAAAAAACAAAAAAATGTTTTATTATTAAGCCTCAACGTTTCGATCCCCCACAGGGATCTTCCTGACGAAGATCCCTGTGGGGAATCAAACATTGAGGCTTAATAATAAAACAATTTTTTGTTTTTTCACTAAAACCCTGTGAGTGCGCAATCCTTTTTCACTATATATATATATATATATATATATATATATATATATATATATATATATATATATATAGCAAACCGATCAAGAACGCACAACCTTAAATGCTGTAAGGGCCGGGTGCCAGTCTGTAAACACATGCAGAATCCCTCCAATGACGGCACTCCAGAATCAATCACGCTTGGGTCAATAGTAGTCAATCATAAAGGTTTATTAAAGTGGACCAACGTTTCGATACCACACAGGTATCTTCGTCAGGGTGAGAGTGCCAAACACAGACTGCCATTTGGGTATTTAAAATGGCAGTCTGTGTTTGGCACTCTCACCCTGACGAAGATACCTGTGTGGTATCGAAACGTTGGTCCACTTTAATAAACCTTTATGATTGACTACTATTGACCCAAGCGTGATTGATTCTGGAGTGCCGTCATTGGAGGGATTCTATATATATATATATATTTATATATATATATATATATATATATATATATATATATATATATATATATATATATATAGTCCAGCAAATGAAAGCACTCACAGCTCCATCATCGATTTGGAATTTAAAAGGTTTCTTTATTAAACCCACATCAGATCAACGCGTTTCAACCCCCACAGGGCCGTCATCAGGATCCTGATGACGGCCCTGTGGGGGTTGAAACGCGTTGATCTGATGTGGGTTTAATAAAGAGACCTTTTAAATTCCAAATCGATGATGGAGCTGTGAGTGCTTTCATTTGCTGGACTTTATAATTTTCTGGTTAGCACCCAGCCTCGATGCTAATGAGTGGTGAGTGCAGTGACGGCAAGAATTTTTCTATATATATATATATGTATATATTATTTACAGTATATGCTACACTTGATGCAAAAATTTTGGGAAAATGGTAAAAAGTAAACTGAACTGAAAATGTGTTTGGAAGGTGAACAACTCCTACACTGCATTCTAATAATTTGGGTTTAAAGTAAGTGGCACAATAGTATGGCATTTAATACTGAAATATGTCTTTGAACTGGTTGCAGCTAAATAACTTTTTGATTTTGGAGTGAACCTCAGAGAACTTATTTGAACATGTTGCTGCATTCATCTTTTAAAGGAAGCAGGGCGGCACTGAATGAATTTGGGAATTGTCTACAGAAGACATTGATCGAGAGGAAGAAAATGAGAAAACTAATTTAGGAGACAGAATGGAAGGAAAGAGCTATCAGTGTTGCAGATACAGTGACAGGAGCCAATTCACCATAACAGAGAAAACGGTGATAGAAGCAAAGGAAACCATTCTTATTTTGCTCTTCTAATGTAAATCTATATAAACAGCAAATTAGCTAGAAGCAGTTTATTTCCTCACTTACAGACAGTAATCAAAGGCTCTAAAATATGTTTGTTTTTCTGTTACCAGGCATTGCAATTTTCATTGTGCTAGATTAAGTATGTCTAACTGGCAGTTGGCAGATTGCTACATCTCTCGTGATATTGTGAGACCCTTTGGTTTAACAATAACTGGATTTGCATGGAATAAACATGGTAGGAGTGTGACAACAGAGACTGAAGTAGAAGCCACTGCTTGAGGGGCCCAGTGGGAATCTAAACTGGTGCACTGTTTCAGAATGTGTGAAAAAGGTGCTTATCTTTTATTAAGCGGACTTGACTTTCCAACACTCTAAAACTGTTAGAATTGCTAGTGCAGAAAAGTAAATGATTAACTTATTACTTATAATAATGTAAAAAGTAAACCTAATTATGTGACCTTTATTTTATGTGGGAATAGTATTACAGCTTGGCTTGGTATCTTTAATGCAGCTGCACTAAAAAAAATACATTTCCTAGCATGTTATTGCTGTTTTATAGTTCCATTTTTGTCCTTTGTAATTACAAGGCTCTGGGTGCTAGGGAATGCCCACATGCCACACCAGTATTCTGGCTTTTCGCACTTGAGCCTTTCAACATTTAGTAAATTGGGCCTAGAATTTGGTGTAAATCATTGACAGACCCTGGCAGAAGATATATGACTTTTACCTGCTATTAAGTATTCCATCAACTATAGTTTCATGGCTAACTGAGGCTCAGAACACCCACGTGTTGGCAATGAATATGTGTGCAATATTTACTTCCAGCATGCCACTGTCATTTTTAGTTTGCAATGAATTTTCTTTTCTTCAAGTGCATAGTGAACGTGAAATCAAAACGATCCTGCCTGATGGCTGTAGCTATGTTGCAACCAGATACATCCAAGTGGCACTTGCTAGCCAAGTGCTGGGCAACTGGTTCTACGTTCAGCCTTTATGTGAATGACTGGCACTCAAAAGCCTGACTTAAACACTAGGGCTTCCAAAACGAAACAATTTTTTTACACAGTCCACTTTTTTCACCAGGAATAAAATTAAATTCCTTCTTTTTTAATTGTTACAGAAACACCCTTATCATTTTCAGTGAGTAAAAGTGTCCCATCCATGTGGCATTCCATTGTTTATCAAGCATGGCAAATATTCTTGTGCAGCAAGTGCAGCTTTAGTTTGTGTTTGGGAGTCAAAACTGTATCTTGACCAAAATGATGGCATGAATGAAAAAAAAAAGCATTGACTTTTCATAAATAATTAAAACTGTTAATTGTGTTTATATTTAAGCAGGGATAAAAGCCCAATTTTTTGAGCAAAGTTTGCCATTCAAATATTGTCACAAGGTCCCATTACTCAGGAGTAATTATTGATGTGACGAGTCCCCGAACTAATAATATATACCCCTTCTGACATATAAACACCTGATTTACATAATGGCAGGCAGTTAGGTGTTTAGTTAGGTGCTTATTTCTCCTTCAAAAGGAAATAAAACAAGTTTAACAGTGGCCGTATTGATAGGCTTACCATGCACCACAGTTTAAAAACAAATGATCTACAGCTGCTATGTTAAATACCAGTTGGCCAGTTATGTGGCGTTTGTATACTGTACACTCATCAATCTTTGGAAAGGGGAGATTTGCATGTTCAGGTGCCCCTTCCACAGTGTAACATTTTGGTTTATAACATCTTAATGATTTCTATGACTTTGAATATGTCTTGCAATTCTTTCTTGTATTTGTCATCATTATATTTCATTGCAAAGGGCAACCTGGAGTACTGTATGGTCCTTTGTTGTAGGTGACATACGTTTTTTAGGATTACGGTATGGGAGGCATGGATTGGCAACAACATAGGCCTTTTTATATTAATATATATATATTGCCTTATTGCTGATAGATGTTCTTGATAGCATACTCAGGGCCACTGTTACGACCGGCACCCAATACCAGAACAAGTGCCAAGTACCCTGGTCTCGGCTCAGCTTCACCAGTAGTGTGACCACCTTTGGGCTTCGGGAGGAGCCCTCAGCTTACTTGGGTGCCACCTGGACTTAACGAGGGGTACAAGGCGAGATGTTCTGGCTGGCAAAGGGGCACGGCTGGTAGCAGAGTCTTTTGGGCCGGAGGTCACGGCACAAAACGATTAGGCAGAAGGATGGTCAGACTGGCTGGGTCGAGGCAGGCGGATATCAGAATCATCAGGCAGGCAAGTGTCAAAACCGGGTTGTCAATCAAGGGGTTAAACTGGAAGAGTTGTCGTAGGCAGGCAAGGATCAGGATACAGAATGCAGAATAGTCAGGAAACAGGCAGGAGTCAAAACCGGATAATCAGGACAAACCGATTCAGGATCAGATGCACAAGGCTCAGGAAACCACTAGAAACCAAGTTCTATCACGGGCAATGTCAGTACACTGCATGGCCCTTAAATAGCATTTCAAATTTCACGCCAAAAACGTGCAAAAACGCGCTGGCGCAAGCATGCCAGCGCGCCTGCACCTTTAAGAGAGGCGCTCCCTAAGACAACATGGCGCCAGTGTTAAGGACCATGCGCAGGCGTCCCCGCCAATGGAACCTTCTTTGTCCTAATTGGAATGGGTGACCTTGTGTCTCCTGGAAGGACCTACTGGTAAATAAAACATTAGAGAGATTATTATGTGATCCCTTTGTATATTTATACATAGTTATCATATCACCCCTTAAGCGCCTCTTACCATTGTAAATAACCCTAAAATGTCTTTTCTTCATAACTGAGACTTTCCAACCCCCTTACCAGCTTAAAGGGTATGGACAATAATATTTGTTTTGTACACTGGCAGCCAAAACTGCATGGCATATTCCAGATGGGGCTTTATCGTTGCTATGTGAAGTGGAAAACGAACCCCCTCCTCCCACGACTGTGGCCCTTTTAATATCGCTCAAGACCTTATTTGCCCTTGATGCTGCTGACTGGCATTTCGTACTACAGCAAGTTTATTATCTAAAGGACTCCAAGGTCCTTTCCATTATGGATTTGCCTAGTGCAGTCCCATTAAGCATGTAAGTGGCTTGGATATTTTTACATGCCAATTGCATGACTTTACATTTATTAACATTGAATCTCATTTGCCACTTAGCTGCCCAGATTGCCAGTTTGTTAAGATCTTACTGCAGTGATGCCGCATCCTGGATGGAATTAATTGGGCTGGATAGTTTTGTGTCATTTATAGTTTATTAAGAAGCAGGTAGTGTTGATAGATAAACATAGGGATGGAAAGAAATTGGTAATAAAAAGTATGAAAAAGTGTTGTGAGTGAGTTTTGCTCATGTGGGTCACTTAGTAACAAGTATTTTTTCTACAATCCTCACGTGAAGGAAATAATGAGCTGTTTTGGAATGAATGTGCTATATGCTGTTATTTCATTCAGAAACTCTGTTATAAATAATTTTTCCATATTTCTGGATTTTCTCTTTTGTTAACTGTGGGTTGGATGCCATTTTTTTTTCACTGAGAACCTTTAAAACGTTGGTGTTTTATAGCTCTGGAATAAAGCAGTATCCGTTTTGCATTGGTTTTGACCTAATAATGCATTTTTCTTGTGTAAAAGATTTACATTGGTGTGGAGCCTGCAAAGCAGAAATCGCCAACAAACAAATAACTGGCTGGATAGTAAATATGTTTAACTGACTGAAAACAAATGGCTTTGAAAGGAAAACCACACATACAGACAACATAGCCCAAGGTATTAACAAACGAATTACAGGTCAACGTGGAGCTTAAGTTCCTCTTGATCCTCTAACGTATAGCTAAATAGAGTTTGAAAATAAGTTTTTTAAATGTTGAGAAAATATAGGATTATAACATACACACAGGCATATCGTGCAAAATGTCATTTCTCCTTGGAGCAAAGTTATATTTTAGCTGCAGTTGCCTTTCTTCCCTATTACAGCTCAGTTCACCCGTTCCAACTTGTATAAATATCTTGGTTTGTATTTTATGAGTTTAATATGAGGTCTGTGCCTTTATAGGTTTCTGCTTCACTAATGTGCCCAAGTGTTTCTTACTGGGTTGCCAAGTGCTTGCAGATGGCTGACTGGATTGACTTAAGACAAATGATTTCATGTATAAATGTGTTACTTTAAATGTGTTACTTTGCAGTGGCACATTTCCCTGCCTAATGTGGAGCATTTTGCCAGTGCGTTGGAGAAACACATCAATCCATCATTCCTGAAGTCGCACTACGTTATATCGCCTAGTTAATTTGCTGTGAGTTCACCCATACAGTAGAGCACACAGAATTAATGGAGAAGACTGGAACTGTGTGTGCGTGGCATTTAAAAAATATACTTGTGCTCTGAAAGACAGGACATTTAATAAGCATTGCAAAGGGAATCATTTCTATACAAAACATGTGTTTTTGCTATCATCTGGGAGATTAATTAAATGGATGCCATCATCTGTTGCTAGCCTAGATTCAAACCATATCCCATAGTTATTTTGAATGGTATAAGATCCGTTATCCAGAAAGCTTAGAATTACAGGATGGTGGTCCCATAGACTCCATTTTAATCATGTAATTTAAATGATTAAAATAAAAAAAAAATCCTCTGTAATAATACAGTGCTTTGTACTTGATTCCAAGATATAATTAATCCCATTAATTAATATAATTGTCCTGTAGACAAACTAAGCCTATTGGGTTTAGTTTATGTTAACATTATTTTTTTTTAGTAGATTTAAAGTATGGAGATCCAAATTATGGAAAGATCCCTTATCCAGAAAATCCCAGGTCCTAAGTATTCTGGATAACGGTTAACATACCTGTATTTTCAATCAATATTATGGGATTACCATAGCTATTACAATGTTTAAAGCAACAGCACGTAAAATGATTGTCCAACAATCAGAAGTTCTGTTTTTTATTGTATTGTATTTATTATCCCTGTTGTTTGTCTGATGTTTAAACAAAGTCCCATCCCCCATTTGTCAGTCAGAAAATATTTAGAAACTATGCTAAAAAAATTACCAGACAATATCAGGGTTTTTATATATGGTGGCTAGTGATGGGCGAATTTGGGATGTTTCGCCGAAAAATTCATGAATTTCCAGCGAAATTCACGAAACAGCAAAAAATTTGCGAAACGGCGCTGGCGTCTCGTTTTTGAATGAATTTGCGTCTGGCGAATAAATTCGCACTTCACTAATGGTGGCAAATTTTGTAAAAGGAGGGAAAATTTAAAATATGTATATATTTAGCAATTATTTTCCTGTTAACATTGTTGTATAAACAATGTAGTATTTTATGAAAAAACATGTATTTCTATGTAAAAAAAAAATTCTTTCCAGAGGAACATTTTCCCACATTATAAACAAAAATGTATTCTGGTGTGGCAAACAAATGTTTTTGAATCTTTAGGAATCTGTGTTTTTATTTGGTTAAAGTGCAGGTTAAATGACGTAGTTTGATCTAGCCACAAAAATGACATTGAATTGTCATAAAACAGTCTCTGTGTAAATACTATTCAGGTGTTTTCATTTAATTGTGGAGTTGGCCTTTTAAGGGCTCTTACACACAGGCGTTTGTTTGTGCGTTGCGCTTTCTTCGTTCAGCCGCAGCGGAGCGCAGACGTAAACACACTGACTTATTGTCAATGGGGCTTTACTCACACAGACGCATGTAAGCGCCAAACGCAGGTTGGGACGCAGCATGTTGCATTTTACCTGCGTTCGGCGCATACATACGTCTGTGTGAGTACAGCCCCACTGACAATAATTCAGTGTGTTTACTCCTGCGCTCCCCTGCGGCTGAACGGGAGAAAGCGCAACGCAGGAGGGCGCACAAACAGACACCCAAGAGTAAGAGCCCTTACTCTCTGAACCGGTTGTCCAGACTTCACTGCATTCACTCCCATGAGGGAGAACTGAAGAAAGCGCTTTGCAGATATATATACAGGTATGGGATCTGTTATCCAGAAAATCCCCTATCCTATTACAGAATAGCTGTCTCCCATAGACTCTATTTAACTATTTCCTTTTTCTCTGTAATAATAAAACAGTAGCTTGTACTTGATCCAAACTAAGATATAATTAATCCTTATTGGAAGCAAAACCAGCCTATTGGGTTTATTTAATGTTTACATGATTTTCTAGTTGACTTAAGTTGTGAAGATCCAAATTACTGAAAGATCTGTTATCCAGAAAGCTCCAGGTGCAGAGAATTCTGAATAACAGGTCCCATACCTGTACAGGATGGAGACAAGGAATAATCTAATGCTGGCCGCACATATTCTGGGATATTGTCTTGCATGGCAGAAAAAGATTATAATATCCCATAAGGTAAATAGCCAGTGCTGTGGAAAACCATTAACTTTTCAGTGTGATTAGTAAACATATATGTGGCCCTTTTAATAGGGTTCACATAACACTTTTAGGATGAGTTAATAAAAAGCAAAAAACAGCTTTCTCTTTGATTGCCTTTTTCATCTTTCATGCCAGTGCGGTGACCTCTGGGCACTCCGGCATGGAAAATCCATCTGCTCAGGCATAAAGAGCCAACAGTATGAGAGTGTATGTACAAGTGTAGTTAAAAGTGGAAGATTCCTGTGAATACGCCCACATATGTAATTGTTGAATTTACCATGACTGTTACACACAGGGCAATAAATAAAGAAAATGGAGGTGGAGAATTTCCAGTGCACAGTCCATGCTCCAACCCTGCCATTAATTCTATGAAAATGTTAGTTTGAAATATATCTCCATATGTAATTAGAATTGAGACTAGAAATGCAACTTTTTTTTTAACAAAATAGAAATGTTGTTTTCTAACTTATATAATAAATTAAAAATTACAGTGGTTCTGTACCCAAACACTAGATACAGTATATATATATATATATATATATATATATATATATATATATATATATATATACAGTTCATAAGGAACCTCCGAACGCACTCTGTGAGCCATAGGTATAAACCTGGGTGCTAGTCAAAAAAGGAGACAAATAGCAATGCAAAGCGCCAGCACGCCAAGGATTTTAAGACAAAAGTTTATGTCAAGCAAAAAAGAAGAAGCTTTATTTTTTCCGACGTTTCAGTTCCATACTAGAACTTCCATCTTTTTCATTGTTAATAAACATAAAAATGTTCAATTAGTGTAATCCAATTTGTAAATGCAATTGCAATGGAAAGCAGTTTTTGTTTACCCCTTTCTGTTTTCTAGTAATAATGTAGCTGAAGGCAGTTCTGCTTTAGGTCTTTAGGTCAGCTGGACTCTGCTGTATAGAAGTCAGAATCAGAAGTACAGAGATTATAAACGGCAAAATAAAAAAAGGTTTTGGATGTAGATCACCTTTAAACCTTGCTTTGAGAAGTCTGTGGGGCAAATTCACTAACCAGCGAAAATTCGCCAGCACTGGCTTCGCACACATCGCAACACTTCACCAGGCATAAATTCGCCTGGACAACGCTAATTCACGAAGATCTGAAGTTGTGCCCAGGTTACCGAACGCTGGCGAAGTTGCGCTAGAGAAAATACGCTCAGCAGTTCGGTGTTACGCTAATGCTGGCTAATTTGTATACGGCGTGCAGTTATATGCAGTGAACGTATATGCAGCAGCAAATACATTACACTACACAAGCCTGGGAAAGCTTCATAAGATAAAATAAAGTTGTTATATTGCCCTACAATTGTGCCCACTGTTTAGTTTAGGTGCCATATGTTATCAAATGTAGATCTTTTTCAGCCTATCACCCTGTAAAAGGAAAAGACGCCAGCGTTTTTTGACTTGTTCAAATGTTCAACTTTTTTTTGAGAAACTCCTAACTACTCTATTGCACTTCGCTGGTCTGAGGTGGCAAAGGCAAGTCTGGCGATAGAGGTAACGGTCGGTAAAATCAAAAACTGGATTTGCATAGTAACGCTCTTTCGTCAGAGCAAGTTTGCCTGGCGGTAGAGTACGAAGTTGCGTCAGAGTCTATCTCCTTTTTCGCCAGCGTTAGCCACTTCGCTCTTTAGTAAATTTCTCCCAGTATCCTTTTAAACCATAGGTTCTTGTGCTTTGAGACTGGCACATCTGGGGGGGCTCACAGTTGCAAATAGGGTGACCCATAGTGAAGGCTAATAAAGGGTAGATTTTGGGTTGAACAGTCAGTGGCTTCTCTAGATATCATTAAGCTATAGATGGATGACTGATAGATACGTTGTATTTTTTTATATCTGTAATATAGTTATGAGGTAGCAAGGGAGTGCCTGACAAAATGTTAGCTGTCTAAGCACAGCCTTCTGATAACTAAACACAATCATGTATGGTATCCCAAACCCAGAACAAACCCCAGCCTTTGGCTTCAGGAGGAGCCCTGCGCTATTCAGGTGCCGCCAGGTCTTAAAGTGGAACGGGGAACAGAGAGTGAAGTTGTGGAACAGGCTGTGACAGTATCAGTCAGACATCACAGTACCATACCTCCCAACTGTCCCTTTTTCGGAGGGACAGTCCCTCTTTTGACAGCTCAACCGCAGTCCCTCATTTGTACTGGAAAGTCCCTCTTTTCTATGCACTGAACAGCCAGAAAAAGAAACAAAGTTTCTCACTTAATTGGCTTTTAGCAGAGAGCCCAGAACAGCTAACAGGTGCAAATAAGATACTTTGTAACAATTTTGAGACACAAAAACACAGTTTAGATAAGGAAAAATATTTTCAAACTTTCTTAACCTGTCAAATTTCGTAAAACAAACATGGTAATTGGGGGGTGTGGCCACAGAAAGGGGTGTGGTCAAAAATTGCGCTATGTGTGAAAAAAAATTTTGCCCCTCTTTTTACTTCCAAAATGTTGGGAGGTATGCAGTATAGAATCAGGAGTGTAGTCAGGATGAACAGGCCGGAACAGTACCAGTCAGACAGTGCAGTCCAGAATCAGGAGTCAGGAGTGTAGTCAGGATAAACAGGCCGGAACAGTACCAGTCAGACAGTGCAGTCCAGAATCAGGAGTCAGGAGTGTAGTCAGGATAAACAGGCCGGAACAGTACCAGTCAGACAGTGCAGTCCAGAATCAGGAGTGTAGTCAGGATAAACAGGCCGGAACAGTACCAGTCAGACAGTGCAGTCCAGAATCAGTAGTCAGGAGCATAGTCAGGATAAACAGGCCGGGGTCAAAACCAATCTGTAACATGGTACCAAGTCTGGATCCAGAAGAGAGGTCAAACAGGCAAGGGTCGGTTCAGGCAGCGATACAACAAGGTCAAAAACAGGCAAAGGTCAGGAACAGAAAATCAGGCTACAATCACACCCAGGAACTATGGAACATAGACCTACATTTGGCAACGAGTCTGTGCAGAGCAGTGGATTTTATAGCCAGATTAATGGATTACACAGATCACCTGTGGACAGATTGGAAACAGGTGAAACAAGCCAAGATGATTACAAAGCAATTACAAAGCATAGCCATGGTAAACCAGGGCCTTAGCTGTCAGAGCAGTGGTACTGCAGACAGCAAAGGAACATTAGGTCCCTGGTTCAACTCCAGGCAGGTTGTTACTCTCCCACTAACATAAAGAAAGAGAGTAGATATAAAGTGTAGAACTTTACATTCATTGTATAAAGGTAGATAGTGGAAGGAGCCAGGTGTGCCTTTGTTTTCATGGTACAGCTTATAAATTACAGCTGGCACAGGTACTACTTTGCTTTTTCTAGCCTTGATGTTAGCAGTGCCTCAGTACTCCGTTTGATTCCATTGCTGGTTTGAGACACGCTGTGACTGTTTGTTTTTGGCCACCTCATAGAAGGGCTGCAAACACATCCTGTAAGACTGGAAATATTCCCATGAAACATTTATTCACAAACCATTTTCTATTGCTTCTCTGCCAAACTCCTAACCTCCATCAGTTATTCTACATTAGTCATAATGGCACACTGTGTGTTACTGCAAAGGCTAACGCCGAGAGGAACAGGAGTCCCGTCTATCACATACTTATCTATGCCAATAGCTAAACAAGGGAGAAAAGCATTCTTCATAAAAAATGTTGCCTATAAGTGATAGCCTGCTATATAATAGCTATTATTAGTTTTATTTCTACAGCGACAACACATTACAAAGCACTTTATGAAAATTTGTTTCTGACCCAGTGCAGCTTATGATTTAAAGTCATTGGTCACATTCTCCTATCCACAATGACTTTTGTGAATTTTATCAGCAACCACTTAATTTGCCTCTATGTTTTTGGCACGTTAGAGAACAGTGGAGTACCCGGACAAAACCTATGCAGACATGGGGAGAACATACTAACTGCTTTACTATAGTGTAGGGATGCACCGAATCCACTTTTTTGGATTCGGCCGAACCCCCGAATCCTTCGTGAAGGATTCGGCCGAATACCGAATCCGAACCCTAATTTGCATATGCAAATTAGGGTTGAGAAGGGGAAAACATTTTTTACTTCCTTGTTTTCTGACAAAAAGTCACGCAATTTCCCTCCCCGCCCCTAATTTGCATATGCAAATTAGGATTTGGATTCGGTTCGGCCGGGCAGAAGGATTCGGCCGAATCCGAATCCTGCTGAAAAAGGCCGAATCCTGGGCGAATCCCGAACCGAATCCTGGATTCGGTGCATCCCTACTATAGTGTCCAGGTTGGATTGAACTCTATAGCCTAAGGGGTAGATTTATCAAAGAGTGAAGTTAGAGATCACCACAGCCCACTAGAGTGAAATATCACCTCTCTCCATTCATTTCTATTGGATATTTAAAGGCGTTTTTATCAAATGGTGAACTTTCACTATGACCCTTTGATAAATATGCCTTTAAAAATCCCATAGAAATGAATGGAGAGAGGCAATATTTCACTTTAGTGGACTGTGGTGATCTCTAACTTCACTCTTTGATAAATCTAGCCCTAAAGCTGCTGAGTGGCATTGCTAAATAATATTTTTGCTTACAATATCAAATGCATTCCTTGTTGGTATTTTACAGTAATTCTGTCCATTTCAAATCCTTATAAATAATATATTCTTAGCAATGGCAAAACTCTGTGCAATAGTTAGAAATATATTTAACAAATGCACCTCTATGGGGCAAATTCACGAACCTGCAAAAATTCGCCAGCGACGACTTCGCTCATATCGCCACACTTCACCCGGCGAAAATTCGCCAGGACAACGCTAATTCACTAAAATGCGAAATTGCGTCCAGGGCGCTGAATGATGGCAAAGTTTCGCTAGCGTTAATTCGGCAAGCAAAGCGAAGTTGCACTAGCGTTGGCTAATTTTTTTAGGCTTCCCCCCTACATTTCCTTACATATGGCACATAAACTTATGTGCCATATGTAAGGAAATGTAGGGGGGAAGCCTAAAAAAAATTTACAATCTTTTGCAGCCTATCACCCTGAAAAATCAAGTCACCAGCGTATTTTGGGACTTTCAGTTTTTTTTCGAGGAACTCCTATCTACTCTATTGCATTTTGCCTGGTCTGAGGTGGCGCAGGCAAGTCTGGCGCAAGAGGTAACGTTCAGTAAAATCCGCATCTTAGTGAATTCACGTAGTTACGTCCATTTGCCTGGCGTTAGAGTGCGAAGTAGCGCTACAGTCTATCTCCTTCGCTAGCGAATTTACGTCTGCACCCATTAGTAAATCAACGAAGTCCCGAAATGAAGTCATGCTGGAGAATTTTCAGTTAGTCACTTCACCCTTTAGTGAATTTCCCCCAATGTGTGGTTTAAATCAATAATAAATAAATAAATGCAATAAAAGCCTAATGCAGAATTTTACATTGTGACATGCAGATTTTTATTTGCAAATTTTATTACATTTCCCCCTATGATTTTTACCCCCATTGAAATGTTTCATCCCACAATTAGTGTGATTACTCAAAGGGGAATTGCGCCTGATGCAATTGTGCCTGATGCATCAAGTCTACATGCATGATTCATCGGAACTGACATGGCCTTCAAAAAAGGCACTTGGGCAATTAGTGCTGGGAGCATGTTCAGGCACAAACATCTTTACTGAATGTACCTTAATTAATCATTGCTATTTAAAAAATGACAAATTGTTTATACAATCCTAATGTCTCAATTGTACCCTAACCTTTTAGTTTGTAAACCCTATTGTATTCTGTAATCCTTGTCTGTTATCCACCATTTATTCCCTGTTTGCTATAACTGCAGTAAAGCACTGCGTATCTTGACAGCGCTATATAAATAAATGATGATGATGAATTGCATCTGATGCAATTGTGCTGAATGCATCATTGCATGATTCATCGGACCTAACAATGCAGGTACAATGGCACTTGCTGCAAATGCAAGTTTCTTTAATGAACTGTATTAATACGTGCAAAATCTCTGTTCATTTATGCGTTGTAGGTGCAGTTGTAAAATAACTCTATAGTGTTTTGAATAATATGAACAAATTAGTAATAATTAAAATAAGAAAAAAAAAAAGAAAAAAAACAACACACAAAAATCAAATAGCCTAAATGCAGAGTTGCTTAGATGATGTCTCAATACTTTAAAATTTTCATCTCACTGAAATAAGTCAGTTTCTAAATATGATTAATTAAAAATTCTGTACCATTAATTAAATAAACAAATTAGTCTTCTTTTCTATTCATGCACTTTTTGCCTAGAAGATGTATTAGAGGTCACTGTAACTGTCTCTGATGGAAATCCTGCGTGCAGGGTGTGCATCTGAGTTATTTTTTTAGCTTTTGTTTGTGCTGGAGTTGGTTATTTCAGTTAGCGCTAACACATTTTCTAGGAAAGCGAAACCCCCCCAAAAAAACTTACCTGTCTATCAAAATCTGACCTAGACCTCTGCATGTAGCAAGCTTATATGAAATTTTCATATTCATGTTAGATCCCCTTTATGAACAAAGAAAAAAGAGAGATAATTGTCACAATGAGATGAACTGGTGGTCCAAATTGGGTTTTCTTTAATGGAGAGAAGGGTATTGATTTGCCGATAATAAATGTATAAGTGGTCAATACAATGACTTATCTGCAGACCTTTCCATTATCAGAGCTTTACACAGGACGCAGGCACATCATTTCAAGTAGGATGTTTTTATCTTTAAAAGGGCCTTTCACAGTAAAGTTGGGCTTACACAGTCCTGTAATTAGCAAATCTGGTTGTTTCACAAAAGTGCAGGACGAACATGAAGGCCAAACATGAAGGACAAACTGATAACTGGTTAGGAGTGAAAGCAGTATCTATCATATGCTGTCCTCTCCCAGTGGCTCCATGTATGCCCTTATTTTTAAGGGCAGAGACACACGCTCAGATGCGGGTGTCTCTGCTCTAAGGCCATTGTTGGCCCAGGACACAGTGATCAAATTACTATAATATATTATTTGGCTACTGGATCTATGTGTGTATGTGCATCATAATGTAATAAAGACTGGCAATGCCAGCAGATGGGTTCACATGCGATACAACTACATACAATGTATTGTATTTTTTTTATAATGATAGTTTTTAATTGCATGAGAACATTTTCATTTTCTAGATATAGCCTCTTGGCTACTCAAGATAACTGGCAGTTGGGGGTAAAAATGTAATTGTCCCCTCCAAATCTATTTAACTTTATCTGTAATCACTGTTTATTTCCACACACTTTTTGTGCAGCTTAATAGGGCAGTGGATATGAGTTTGCCACTTGGAATTTTTATTATTAAGGAAGCAACCCCAAATTAAAAATTGCAGGTGTTCCAAATCAACATTATAAATAGGGTGACACAAAATAAAGTATTTTCACAAGAAACATCACTGGTTGCCTCATGCAATTTGCCGTTTCTTTCAGCTTTTCTGCAACCCTTTGTAACTAGTTGAGGTTGTTTAAGATGATTAGCAATGAGCAGGTGCAGAGAAAGAGGGAGCACAGAGATTCCAATTTCTATTAGCAACAAATACATTTTGCATGCACATAAAATGATTGTAAGACGGGCCAGGAGACTGCCTCCGTTTCCTACCTCTCGGCGCATCTCATTCTTGCGCAGGTGCGCACTTCCAGGTAGGGGCAAATGATGATGACGTCAACCCCTCAGCCGAGCGTCATGTTCGGCACCGGATTTGAATTTTTCTTTAAAAGGCCAATTTCCATTTTGGCTGTGCCGAGCTGGCTTCTGTTAACAGATCCCGCAGAAGCGTTTATACTGTGTTTGAATTCTTGGTCTTTGATTCCTGCCTGATTATTGACTTCGATTCTTGCCTTGACCCTTTTGCCTGATCTTCGGCTAACGTCTTGCCTATTCTTTGGCGTTACCTCGTTTTGCACTTGTTATTACGCACTACTCCTTGTAGGTTCTGCAGCAGAAATCCCGGGGCCCCAAAAGGGCGTCGGTGAACACTGGAATCCTCAGGGGTGCCTTCTGCATCCGAGTGTACCCACAGCTTCTAAGGTTCCTAACAGATGAGTATGTTACTGTTATCTAGATTTATATAACAAGTCTAAACTCCACTGGTTCATAAGCATTGCTGCCTGTATCTGGTCTCAGACCATATGGCAATGGAGCAGGTGAAACAGCTTACCGTATATACTCGAGTATAAGCCGAGTTTTTTTAGCCCCCAAAATATGCTGAAAAACTCTACCTCGACTTATACTCGGGTCAAGCGCAAAAACGGTCTCCGGCGCCTAAGAATATTCGCTGGCGCCTTAGAATAGTAGCCGGCGCCTAAGAATATTCGCCGGCGCCTTAGAATAGTAGCCGGCGCCTAAGAATATTCACCGGCGCCTTAGAATAGTAGCCGGCGCCTAAGAATAGTCATCCAAAAACGAGATTGAAACTTACCAGAAGCTGCTGCATTTCTCACCCTCGGCTTATACTCGAGTCAATAAGCTTTCCCAGTTGTTGGAGGTAAAATTAGGTACCTCGGCTTATACTCGAGTATATACGGTATCTCAGGCCCATCGCTGTCTCTGCATGCTTTGCACAATCAGCATTTTTTTTAAACATCAAACAATTATATGGCAAATATCTTTTATTTTCTATCTTGTTTCCTTCTTGCATTTCTTTTCTTTCTAACAGCTCAGAGGTACTCAGTATGACTCAGATGAAGGCTGCTAACATGGGGCAGGCTCATCTCAATGTCTTTGTTCTGAAGTTGCTACAGATGCCTTTATTTGCTATTATCATAAGCAGCATACATCACTTGACAGCATCTCTTGTGTGACAAATCCATTAACCTTTAATTAAGAGGTAGGGACGGAAACCCTTCTCATCCAGCACCAAGCAACTTCCATGGTATGACAAGCATTCCCTTTAGTGTTGTAATGTCAGCACTACCAGATGGCCCGGGGGCATGTTTTTCCTGCCACTTGTGAACAACTTGAAAATGGCCAAAGCCCTTCAAAGCTTTTTATCTGTAAAAGCAGCCCCTCTAAATGGAAACAAAACAACAATAGCTCCTCTTGCCTGTGGCTTGATGTGTTTTAAATGGCCCCACTCTATGTAGCAGAAATACATCATCCAGCTGTATTTTAACTTAATCAAAAAGGGGATTCACCTTTCATAAATTTTAGCATATTGTAGACAGGCCTTGTACTAAGCAGCTTTTCCGTCTCTCGTTAAGTTGTTAACATTTTTAGTCTTTAAATTGCGACTCTTTCCAACCTGCAACTGAAAATTCTGTCAATTCGCCAACAAATTGTCAACAAGTATTGTACTCGGGTTATCTACTATAAATCCTAAAGTTAATGTGTACCCCTTTAATATAGTGATATTTTTAAATCAACATTTACAAATGGGTGTTGGTTGTTTGGCACTCGCTAGATGTCTGAGCCTCCACTAACTAAGAGCATTGCTTGCCATTGGTTTCATGTCATCCTGGGCAGGGAAAGAAGAGCAATGTTATTACCTTTTTCTTGTAATATTACAAATATTTATTTTTACACGTTTAAATGAATAGGCAGTGGCATAAATACATATGACTGGACCCCACAGCATGTTATCTTTCAGGCCCCCAAAATGTCTACAGGCTGACCTGTTTTACCAGTATTTATTGAATCTGTATATGAATTAGAGCCTCATTTCTTAACTAGGGTCCCCCAACAGATGTACAGTATGTGCCTCAGCCAACAGCAGGTTATTTGTTGAAACAAAATTAACAGCACCATTGCTTAAAAAGAGCTAATCATTCTAGTGGGTGTTACATGCAAACCGCATTAGCTCGTTATTTTCCTTATTGCTTTGCAGCATTCTGAAAAGTGTCCTGAAATCATCTGAATGCTACCAAGGAAACTACAGAATAACATATTTCCCCTATCGGTTTTGTGCAGATTTATATCAGTAAAGTGCCTTGTTTTTGGCCAGGCAGCTGTAGATCGCATACACTAGGATTTGTCAGTTTGCACGGCTCCATTTTGTTAAGAGGATGTAGAGGGAAGAGAAACTCTAGTGGGTGAGGTATTATTATTAAATTAAGGGGCATACATTGTCTTTAACTGAACATAGCCTACAAGGGAGTCTACGATTTGTTTAAAAATGTCTAGACATGTAAAGTATTTGCAATGTGATATAAATCTGACACTGAACTTCTAAATAATATTTAATGCATTGAGACATGAGAACAACTTGTTTGATTAGACAAGTCAGTGCATTATTTTGCTAGTATTTTACTGGGAATGCATCTGGCCCACCTTGACTAACATCAATGCTCTGAGCTGAATAAATACTGTGTATGGCCAGCTGCCTCACTGCAAATGTTTTATTGGTTCCCGTGAGTTTCTTCTATTGACTCTTAGTACAAAAATCCTCAGTCTTCACATGTTATTACTGGTTTAATGATCGTTGTAGATAGCAAGGACAGATTTAGGGCCATTCCATTTTTGTCTCCTAGAGACCTGCACAGCAATAACATCACAATATATAACATTGCTTTAATTGGAATGCCATTCTGTTACAGTGCACTAGATATGTTTAACAGAAAGGGAGCTTTATATGAAACCATTTGATAGCTGCTAAGGTGTCTAAAGCCTAAAGGACACATATTTGGGTTCCTTTTTATATCATATATATGTATTGTAGGATTCCATTAACGTAAAAGAGAAAGCTTAATGTAAAGGAGAAAGCAAACATCGACCCACGGCTCCTTGCCTGCACAGTGTGCATTTCAAGGAGTCATACGTGTAAATATTGATTTTCCCAAGCTCATGCTAAATCTCTTGTTTGCCTTTGTGCATATAGATTTTTGTGAGGTAGAGCTGCCTGAGACTACAAGCAATGTGATTGTTAAAAATGGTAACTAGAAAGTTCTCAGAGTGACTTTAATGTAAAAACGTTGGAATTTACATTTTTTTTAAAAATGTCCTGTAATGTGATTTTTTTTTTTAATTGTCTACATCAGGTGTGCCAGGCCCAAATCCATTCAGCTTTTGCCAAAACGGAAAACCCTGTCAATAATGGGAGTATTAGGTCAGATTAACTGGAGGAAAGTATTTTTGATGTAATGTTTGATATTCCTTGTCCAGTCAGAAGATACAAGGCTGTGTTGTTGGGTATTCATAACTATTAAACTAGTCTTTTCAAATTCTTGGGAGTAAGTAGCTAAATTAACAATTACCAACTGTCCTGCATCCCTGGACTATACACCGTATCTGTGTGGGTATATACTGATGAAATAAATATTTGTTTTCCATGTGGCATTACCTGTTTTTTAAATATTTTTTTTCATTTAATATCATTCAATGAAAAATTTGGTTTTGTCATCTGCTAAACAAACCCTGTTTATGTGGGGGATGAGAAGATGGAAATGAAACTTTCGTACCACTGGGGCTGTATAATCACTTGGTTTGGATGAGCACAACTTAGTGCCAAATGTATCCAAATACAAGAAGATTGTTTGAATCTTTAGAAAACCATATAATTATAGGACCAATAAGTTACACAGAACTCTACAATAAATGATACCTTTCCATTAAACACTTAGGGGGTTATTTATCAAGCTCCGAATATCTGAAACTCGAATAATTCGTAGTTTTCGGAGCAAAAAAAAAAACTATGACTTTTTTTAGATTTATTTAAGTCCAATGGTCTAAAAACTCAGAATCCGAAACCCCGGCATCTTAAAGCTCTTGAGGTCCTGTATAAGTCATTAGGAAAGGTCCCTCTGTGTGTGCTGATGTCCATATTGATATCCGATGATTTTGTGGTTTTGGCGCGAAAGACTCTGAAAACTCCGAAAAACGTATTTTTGCTGAAAACTCTGAACACTTTGGAGTTTTCTGGGAAAGCTCAGAGGTTTTGCCCGACCCTATTTTTTCAGGCTTTTTTCTTCATAAATAAGGTCCATTTGGGAACTCGGAGTTGCTTGGAGTTGGATATTAGAAATACTGAGATTAAGTCGGATCTTGATAAATAACCCCATTACCATGTTTGTTATTTGCCTCATGGCATAGACAGCACTTTCTCGAGTGAAACTAGAACCCATGGTACTGGATGTTGAATTTAATGGTAACTGTCTGTTATCAGAGTTAACTTGAGGACTTTGGCCTCATAATGCTTTCTGTTAGCTCTCACCATTTGTGATTAGCGGTTTCCATACAGGTCACTTAAAAGTCACAGATATGTCTGCCAATGGAGAAAAATATATATAGTTTAGGATCATAATTTTATCATTTGAAGAAAAATACAGTTCTTTCTTCAGTTATAGTTCACATCATAAAACATTTCTATGGTTATGCTATTTCCAATTGTTTTAAGCTTCTGTCTTTATTCATTAGATTCTCCAGAAAGAAAGAAATAGAGTTATCATTAGAAGGAAGAGTAGAGTGTGGAGTAGCAAATATATAGGGATAGATTAGAAAGACTTATCCAATCCAGATGGTCTGGAATCAATTTCACTGCTTATCACATGAAATACTGAAATCTATGGTAAAACATGGAACTATATAAGGAAAAAGGTTTTTTTTTCTCTCCTCAAATTGAATTTCACTTCTAAGTTTTAATGTGATAAACCATAAAATAATGTTTCTCATTGATCTGAATCTGGCCCAGAATAAGAGGAACACTGTCTTACCTGTGGACCTCTGGATATTTTTCACATAACGTTCCCTGCACCCGGAACTAGGGGTAGGCCGAAGAGACATGTGCCTTGGGCGAAATGGTGGGGGGATGCTAGGCATGTTCCTCATGTGTAGCCTACCCATAGTCTGGGCCCTTTGTTAGCCCATGGCACTAAAAAAGAGAGAGGCCTGATCCCAAAGATTTTTAGATTTTCCGCTTGTGTCACCATGCGATTCCAGTGACAAGTTCTGCTTTAAACCATAGTACGCAGCTTGATTTTCAAACGAAGCAGTATTAACTACCCCGCATGCTGAGATGAGAAGGAGATTTCATTTAAGATGTCTGTCTTATATTTATTCTAATATTTACAGGAATTTGTTTTTGTTTGACCAGCTTTTAATGCTATGGCTGAAACAATAACTTCAAACTCTATTTAGTTATATTATGTGAGCTATCGTTTCATGAGGCCTCCTAAAGGTCTTTAGAATTTGTAGTTGCAAAGCTGAAAAATAAATCTTATGTTCTGGCAGAGAAAAGATTCACTCCGGGACACAGGCACCAGGTGGAAAGAACATTTCTTTATTCTCCACATCAGCTGTAAATTAGCAGCCTCCATTCTCAAACACACAGTATTGAACTGGTATTTAGCAGGAAGCAACAAACACTGCAGAATTGGTAGGACATTTATTAATAATAATTCAAGATACCTTAGTCCTTCCTGCCCACGCTGATTTTACTTTCATCCTCAATTTTTAGAACATTGTGGCATTATGGCAGCCATGAATGGTTTAATGGATGCACACAGATTGCAGATCCGTGGTGCCTGAATAAAAAGTTGGGCTAATAAAAGAATAGTACCTCTGGTGCGTCCCTATGCAGTTTGGACAGAATTTAGAATTCATTTATACTGGATATGGAAATAAGTACAGGTATGGGACCTGTTATCCAGAATGCTCGGGACCTGGGGTTTTCTGGATAATGGATGTTTCCATAATTTAGATCTTCATTCCTTAAGGGGAGGACTACACGGCGATTCCGCCACGATCCGATGCGATGTGCAAAATCACAGGCGTCACGATGGATGCGACGAAAATAATGTAAGTAATTCAATAGTCGGTTCATGTCGTAGTGTTGATGCGACGCGACTGTTGAATGCAGACGCTGTATCCAACAGTCGCATCGCGTCAACAATGCGACACATTCCGACACTGGCATTACTTACCTTATTTCCGCCGCATCCGACGTGACGCTTGTGATTTTGCGGATCGCGCCAGAATCGTCCGTGTAGTCCTGCCCTAAGTCTACAAGAAAATCACGTCAGAATGAGATAAGCAAAATAGGCTGGTTCTACTTCCAATAAGGATTAATTATATCTTAGTTTGGATCATTTACAAGGTACAGTTTTATCATTACAGAGAAAATGGAAATCATTTTTTAGAAATGTGGATTATTTGGAGAAAATGGAGTCTATGGGAGAAATTTGGAACTTTCTGGATAATGGGATTCCAGATAACAGATCCCATACCCATACTGAGCATTGGATATACATATAATAAGGGGAAAGTAATTCAACTGTGCAGTGTAGGTGGGGACAATTGCGTGGTAGTAAACTATATTTAAAGGGATTCTGTCATGATTTTTTTGGTGTGGTTTTTATTTCTAAATGACACTGTTTACATTGCAAATAATTCACTCTAGGATATACAATCCCATTCCTGTCCCAAAACGCGTATTTTTTTAGTTGTAATACTCTCAGAACAATTTGCCTAATCCTGTGCTTTCAGAAAGAGCCAGCATTTCAGGATGGGACTGATTTCAGGCAGGCTATTGTTTCTCCTTTTCACTGTAACTGAAGAAGTCACAGTGGGACTTGGATTTTAATGGTGGTTGCACACCCTGCTACTTCGGGAGATTAGTCGCCCAGCGACAAATCGCCTCTTCTTTGGGCAACTAATCTCCCCGAAATGGCTTCCGACCGGCTAGAATGTAACACCGGCGGGAGGGCACTTGGATTGCTTTGGCTTTCTGAAGTCACCTGAAGTTTCCTTGTGAGGCAACTTCGGAATTTGAAGCGTTCCGAGTGCCAACCTGATTTACATTATAGCTGGTGGAAAGGCATTTCGGGGAGATTAGTCGCCCGAAGAAGAGGCGATTTGTCGCTGGGTGACTAATCTCCCCAAGTAGCAACGTGTGTCACCACCCTTACTATTGAGCGCTGTATTTATATCTACTAGGGAGCTGTAATCTTGTGTCCGAGAGCTGCAAGATTGTTACATTCCCATTGTTCTGTTAATAAACTGCTGGAGTAGAAAGGGGAGGGGTGGCATCACTCTAACTTTCAGCACAGCAGTAAAGGGTGATTGAAGTTTATCAGAGCACAAGTCACATGGCTGAGGGCTCCTGGGAAATAGTCCCATGTGAGATTTCAAAATTAAATAAAAAAATCTGTTTGCTCTTTTGAAAAACAGATTTCAGCTCAGAAGCCTCCTGGAGCAGCACTATAAACTGATGGGTTTTGAAAAAAACATGTTTCCCCCATGACAGTATTTTTGGTGTTTTTTTGGTGTTACTGGTCCTTTAACCCTAATGTGCATTCATTTTGGTTGCATTAAGGGGGTGATATATCAATGTTGGAATTTTTATTTGTTTCTACAAATAATTTTTTTTTTTGCACTAAAACTTTGTAATTTAAATTATGCTTTAAAAAAACTTGAATGTACGATATTTATTAAGTGCAAACAATTAGTAAAGCTTGAATTTTAAACTTTGTCATCTAAAGCTGCAGAGTTCATGTAAAAATCAATGGGAGCCATGTTTGGCAAATAGAATACATTTTTTAAAGGGATCCTGTCATCGGAAAACATGCATCAGTTAATAGTGCTACTCCAGCAGAATTCTGCACTGAAATCCATTTCTCAAAAGAGCAAACAGATTTTTTTATATTCAATTTTGAAATCTGACATGGCGCTAGACATTTTGTCAATTTCCCAGCTGCCCCTGGTCATGTGACTTGTGCCTGCTTTCTGGCAGGCTGCTGTTTTTCCTTCTCAATGTAACTGAATGTGCCGCAGTGGGACATGGGTTTTTACTATTGAGTGTTGTTCTTAGATCTACCAGACAGCTGTTATCTTGTGTTAGGGAGCTGCTATCTGGTTACCTTCCCATTGTTCTTTTGTTTGGCTGCTGGGAAGGAAAAGGGAGAGGGTGATATCACTCCAACTTGCAGTACAGCAGTAAAGAGTGATTGAAGTTTATCAGAGCACAAGTCACATGACTTGGGACAGCTGGGAAATTGACAATATGTCTAGTCCCATGTCAGATTTCAAAACTGAATATAAAACACTTTTTTATACTTATATTACATTATTATTATATTATTTATTATATTAAATTATTTATATTAAATTACAGAGTTTGTTCAAAGTAGACAAAACCTCTAACATTAGACAATGTGAATTTTGATAAGTAAGCCCTATGGTGATGCAAAATTTCCATCTGTATTTACCTGTCCCCTGACTAATATATGACCAAATGCTTGGTTATTTGGCAAGCCCATGTCTCATCTGAGTTAGATATTTATGCTTTATTTTATGACATTAATTCCTACATTTAATCCTCGTCAGGGCCTTTTGCCTTGATTTTTATTGAAACTATTACAACTTGAATGAAGTCTGTTTTTGTTAAGAATATGGCTTCCAGAATGTTTTTCCAAGAGTAGGAGTTATTTTGGGCGAGCTGTACAACTGAAACAATATCACTTTTTGTGCAGAGCCAACATAAAACCTTGCCTTGGTTACTAAACGCATATACACAATATTTAAATCAGCAAAAATATTAAAGCTTCTAGCAAATTAACATATCACAGCAAAGAAAGCAGAAGATCATAAAATACCCATGGGGAATGATTTGTGTCACGTTCCCATTTGAATATATGTGCCCTGGGCAGTAGGCTTTCTTTCAGATAATAAATGTATGGATCCGACCATTGTTTCCTCTGAGCTGTGCATGCACAATTTTTGTAACAACACAAAATTTTGTACTAATTCTGACCTGATTAGAGTTTTTAAAAACTGAGCACACAAGTTTAAAGTGTGCACACAAAATAATGTTTTAGTGCACATACCCAAGAAGGAATTGGAGGGAACATTGGATCCAAGTTCCGACCCATGGTCAAAGTTTCAAAATTACTAAACGGGAAAAGACAGTATTAGAACTCTGGCACATATTTTACTAGCTTGATAAATAAATGGGGGACTATACACCTTTTGTTGAGGCATATAGTGTTATTTTGCTTATTACAGCCCATGTCACGTACAGAGTTTGTATTTTTCCCCTGCCCTCCTCTCTAGAGTAAAGGCTTGAAGCTTATGAGGCCATTTATTGCTTTGTATTATCTTTTCAATGGGCAAAATACCTAATAAATCTTGGAGCATATAGTCCTTTTGTCTGAGCCTCCTGGAGGTGGCAGATGGTCTGCTTTCAGCAATTATTGAACACTAGGTCAATAATGACCACAGTAATTTACCAGAAACTGAATGGGACATTATGAAGACATATGTACAGGGGAAGGATTGTAAAGTTCCTTGTTGCCTCATGGTATAAAAACCTCAAGGGCAAGCGGCACAGCTTGAGTTTAAGGGGAACATTTTTTAATGCAAAAAAAGCGGTGTGTCCAGCAGCCCACAAATGCCAGCTAGAGATTATTACGTTTAAATTGCATAAGACCAAAGCATACTTTACATATAACAAAACTGAATAAAGTGATAGAACAAGACAACAACTAACATATCTGTGCAGGGGTGTAACCAGCCACTGCTATACCACTTCTACGGTGTCCAGATATTCCTCTGAACATCAAGAAATCAGTACTCCTGTAACACTTCAAAGCCCTTTGTATAGTGAAAATAGGAAGGGAAAAAATGATAGGGAGAAAATGGAAATGATGGAAAAAGATAAAGATGGGCAGCACAAAAGCGAGGCGAGCCGTAACTTTTCTAACTGCAAGCCACCAGGCTCAGATGTGTAGTCTGTAGACTTGTATAAAGGACAATTACAGCACTTTTACTTATTGATAACCGTCCTAAGCCCTATGTAAAATTGGTAATTCTGCACATGGCCTTTGAGTCTACTATACTGCACTGTACAATCCTGATTCACCCTATGCTATACATATGCTAGAAATAACTACATTGCCATCTCAATAACTTTACATCCTTTCTTATATCAAGGAGTGCATTTGAGTTTATATTTGCTTGCCTCACATGGGTGTGAACATCTCATTAATGAGCAAATTGCATATACATTTATATACTTGAAAAACTTTGGCTACACAATCCATAAATTGAATAAAATCTGTCATCTTTGTTGCCAATCCTTCCTGCCTAGGCACTGTGTGGCTGCTAATATTTATGCATACCATATGAGTATTGGCAGTTAAGTATATCACTTTATTCTCTTTGGGACTATTCCTCTTAGTTTCCTATTTATTCTTTGTTCTACTCATTCTATTACTTGTCTCTTAATGTGGACAGACTGAGCTTATTGGCCTACCGATGGGCCTGTGCAACGCAACTGGCTAAAAATGGGCCAGATATCAATTGAGCAGGTATGATTTTCCTGTCTGAGAAGAAATATATTGGCTTGTTAATATGCTCCTTATCCAATGGACCTGTAAGCCCCTCTGTATGGTCTGATTGTTGATCCTCGGGCCAAATTATCAGATTTGCCAATGTATGGCCAGATTAATTTTCCAACTGTTTAGGGCTGCCATCCAACCTAGCTGACAAATCACCAACTAGGACCAGGGAGGGCATTACAAATTTACCTCCAATGTACTTGCTTATTTGTAATACCGTATAAATCCCAACCCATCTCTGACCTTCTCCGCTGCTGATATCCCCTTGTAAAGTAGAGTCCCGTCTTCACCCAGCCCATTTGCTAAATCAGCACACCAGTTTCTCCGACCCATCCACCAATTTTTCTTCCTATCCCGCCCATTTCCCCACCCCATGAGGTCATTGTCCCACCCCAAGCGAGTCTCTGCCCGTTCCCTGACCCAAAGATTGGTATTAGCAGCAAAAAAAGTGGCAACCCTACGTCTCTTCCCTCTTAACTGTTCTCACTCTACCCCTGTTCCTACCCTTTTCCAAGTCTATAATATATATACTGAAAAAAGTTTAAATACAAATATTTTTAATTGCTAATCTGATTTAGTAGCATTATTACAGCAAATTATATCATTGTTTATTGTTTTATTTCTCTCCATGATCCTTTCAGTTCTGTGGAGCTTGTAATACATCACCAAAATATGTTTTCTCTGTTATGTTAAAACAAAGCATCTTCGTTCCTTTAGAAAATGGTTGCACTGAAAGCATTTCAGCACAATATCTTACAATTCTGCAAAATAAAGTACTTTCTCTTGCCAGGCTTTCAGACAAAAAAACTCCATTTGATACTGCCCTTGTTTTACCTGGCACAGACCCACAGCCAAAGAGGTCTGCAAATAGATGATTCCAGACAGCTGTCACTTGGAAGGTAACATTGCGTCCCAGTTCTGATTTGGCCTTGTGTGCAAACAGAATCACCTGCTATAAACAAATTTCCATTTGGTTTTCAGTCCAATGATACATTTGCTAAATGTAGAACAATGGGAAAAGCTGCAAACATTACCACTGGGAAAACACTGTGGCAATTACTTTCTATAAATAAGGTGTTGCATTTTAAATGTTCCATTTCCTGTTCTTTAAAAGGGCTTTGTCTCTCTGTCAGGATGATTGGAAAGATTTGGAAGCTGAAAATAGTCATTAAAAGTATTGTATTCAGGTCTTCACTGATGTTGAGATTTGAATTTGTCCTCCACTGTCCCCTACTATGTTCTACAAAATGTATATTTACAATTGCTCCTGTTTTGTTGGGAAATGCAGCATGGCAATTTAAGGGCTGTGACATACATGATGTCTAGACTTTGTGGCTAGTTACTTTATTTTGCATTTCTTACCTCCAGGGGAATAACCTGAAAAATGTAAGGGCATTTTAATAATAAAAAAAGTCCTAAGCAACTTTCTAAGATACATTAATTAGAAATTTCCAATGGTTTTTAAATACGATTGCAGCTGAACACAATATGTGTACAGTATGGGAATCCGTTATCTGGAAAACCATTATCCAGAAAGCTCTAAATTACGAGAAGACCATCTCCCATAGACTCCATTTTATCCAAATAATTCAGATTTTATAAAACAATTTCCTGTTTATTTTATAAAAAAATTTCCTTTTTTTTTTTTTTTAATAATAACCTTGTACGTCATTCAAACCAATATACAATGAATCCTTATTGAAGACAGAATCAGAATATTGGGTTTATTTAATGTTTAAATGATTTTCTGAATGCCATGATGACCAAATCCGCATGGACTTTTCCCCCTATTTATCAATACATTTTCAAGAAAATTTCTTGTGGGGGGAAAAAAGGTTGCAGTTTTCGATGGCAAATCCAAAAAAATGTATGATTCTGATTTTTTTTCATGATTTTATCGAGTCTTTTCAAAAGACTCGATAAAATCATGAAAAAAATCAGAATCATACAATTTTTTTTTGAATTTGCCAATCTGATGGCTAAAATGAAAATCGTCTGGGGAAGGCACACGCGGCGCTTAGTTTTCCGAAGTTCCGATTGTTCGCTCTGAAGAAGAGGAGTTTTTTTGCTGGGGCGACTAATCTCCGCAAATCTGCTCGTGTGGCCAGACCCTTAAGCTGGCCTTAGACGCAAAGATCTGATCGTACGAATCGAGGATTCGTATGATTTTCGGCCTGTGTGTGGAGATTCAACATCCGGCAGAGATCAGTCGTTTGGTCGATCGGACAGGTTAAAAGATTTCTGTCGGCTGCCGATATCTCTGCGTGTATTGCCGATCGTAATTTCAGAGGGAGACTGTCACTAGCTTTTGTTGGACATAACTTTCGTACGATTGCTGTCAGGGGCAGAACATCGGCTGATCTGTTCTTTTGTACTTTATTTGATCAGAATGGTTAGTGGCAGGTCTGGAGATGGGGAAGTCCAATCGTTCCATGATTCGTATGATTGGATCTTTGCGTCTATGGCCAGCTTTAGAGGCAGGTAATTGGATATTGGAATCATCCTACGGTTAAAAATGAGATAAGGTTATTATCAAGGACAATGCTCCATAAGTAAATAAGAATCCAGTATGATGTTCTTCCACAATTAGACATCTTTGTCCATATTTTGGAATGGAGAGAACTCCACTATAAAATGATGAGCAGAGGCAGTATTCTGTGAATTATATCACATACTGTAGATAATATTTTCGCTCCACAATCCCCTTGTATTGAAAGGGAAAGATAATTTGATGTTTATTGAAAAATGTGACACAATAACCCAGTATAAAACACTGGGCTTTAATCTTTAAGAAGATGAAGACTTACATTGTGCAGCATCTGCCCCAGCTGTGTTTGCGAGATAAAAACATCTTAGTGGTATGTTTCATATAAAGTCGGAAAAGTAATGTATCATTGCTGCGCCTTGTAGCTCAAGACAGAAATGAGATTGTTAAGAAAGATATCACTGAAAGGCATTAAATCAAAGATGCCGTCCTGTTTTGTGTTTTATCTGCAAAAATAAAAGCCCTGTTGTGCTCAGATGTGTTTTACGCCACAGTTGAATAAAACATTGAATGGAACTGGATCACTGCACCTTTAGATTGAGCACCCACTGAACTAAGAGACTGGAACAATACAATTACATATCCAACCTGAAAAGTACAATTATAATCTCTTACAAAGAGAGACCTGGAACTGTGTTTTGGAAAACTACATTTCTTGGCTGTTGTGAGTACCCTCAGTGATACAAGAGATTGTATAAAGCATTGAGATAGGGGTGCAGCAGCCACTACAGAAGTCGGCTAACACAGGCTAGCTGAGAACGATGGGTGCTGAAAGCTGCTGTTTATGTTCCATGATTTACAGTGACACCAGTATGTGTTTATAAGCTAAAAAAAAATTCACATACTGTAGTTTTATTTGCATTTGGTATTGCATCAATAATGAAAATAAATAAACATAATTTCCATGGGGAAAAAAATCATATATGTATATAACATCTGTATATGTATGTATAATACTGTATATAATCATTTGCTTGTCGGCACTCTAATTTGGATAAATTGGTTGCAGGATCAAAAATTAAATGCACATTGGTAGAAGGATCTGCACTCCGTATCATGAAAAAAATATAGATTTATTCTATTGCTAAACAAACAATTACTCCATTTTCATGTCAGATTTACCTTTGGGGACATCCTATAATTGATATAAGTGGATTCTCTACACAGTAAAAAGCAGAAAGTAAATTTGAGCAACTTGCCAAAATACAATTACCGCAGGCCGGTGCTACTGTTAGCAGAAAACTGCACCAGGTTAGGGTACTTCTCATTGAGTACCACTGAACGACCATCTTTTTTTGCTTCTTTGTTCTTCAGTGGCCCTGAGCTGACCCATGTGCAGGAACGTCAAATAATTCAGTAGAACCCTAAATTTACGTCCCTGGAACTTGGGTATTCCCAGAATAAATGTCATTTTTTCCCAGTTTCATACAGGCAAATTACGGTTTCCTGGAATGTATATCGTTTGGATGCAGCCCCCTAACTTGGGGTTCTACTGTTTATGTCTGTTTACATTCTCTACACTCCTGGCTCTGACTCCTGCAATAATGTTTCAAGTCAAACACTTACTTGGATCCACACCTAATTTTTTAAAAGCACCTTTAATAAATGTGCAATACAAATCATTAAAAAAAAAACCAAAACCAAAAAGCTTTTGGGTGCAGCCTGGAATTTTTGTTCCTTTTTTAAAGCAAACTGTATAGGGATAAACATAATATTTATATAGGGATAGCATTAATTTAATCACTTTGGGCCAGACTGAATTCAGTGAAAAAAAGTTTTTTCCATCGTTTATCACTTGAAAACTCACAGACAAGATTCAATTTGAGGAGAAAGAACTTTTCTCCAAAATCAGTTCCAGTTTTTTCCCCATAGACATTTACGGAGTTATAAATCATGATAAAACCTGGGATAAGGTTTTCTGAATTGGATTGAATCGGAAATAGTCCATGAGCTTTTATGTGATAAACCTTTTTCTCACTGAATTAAATCTTTGAGCGGTATGCTTAGGGGTAATTTCCATATTTCATGCTTTGTGTGTAAAAAGAAATTCCCTAAAATGCGACCGTTGCTAAATACAAAACATTGACAGCAGCACTCCTAGTGGCCATTAGAGATGGTACTTTCCCCAGTTGTGCCAAGCAACTGGTTCACTCCTACATGTATCTACTTCAGTGCACACAATAAGCTGTTCTCTTATACTGTGTGTAAAACAGAAATTAAATAGAAGGCAAAGCATAACTATTACAGGAAAGTCATATCTGTTGTTGAAAAAAATGTCGGCAGACACCTCTGTGAACGTTATCGACCATGTTTGCGACCTTTATGACTGATTACAGACCTCAACGACTTACTTGCAAAGTTTGCCACCAAATGGCTGTTGCTTACATTCTCAAGGTAAGTAATAAAAATGTCGCAATTCCAAAGCATATTTTGCGACAAAATAATGAAACTCCAGAGCAGGTGTTAATGTGAACCTTTGCTTAGCAATAATGCGCAATGTAATATGCACCAGAGAAGGTTTTTTTCATTGTGAGTTGCTTTAAATATTCGCAAAAACACTTTTTTTTAATAACACTTGTCATTTTATTTACATTCCCCCCTTTGTTGTTAATTCTTCCATCAACAAAAGGCACATTAACAGCACTCAGGCCAGATTAAATTGTGTTTTATGTTGATTGTAATTAATGACTGGATTTTAATGCTCTGCTTCACTAACTTCTCGAAGGCTGGCATGTGTGGGCGGCATGTGTAGCGTTCCTCTGCAAGGAGACAGGGTCAAATTGAGAACTTGTGCTTATGGCCGCAGATCCAGAAACATTTGCAATCATCAACACGAAAAACTACAAATCAAAGCATGGCTGTTATCTTGCCTTACCACAAGCTCTTTCAGCGAGCGCCAAATCATTTGCAATTGATGCTTTGAAGTTTGCTTTGCAGTGTTAAAGCACACATGCCCACGCTGCTAAATTAGCCTAAATGCATAAATATTCTGACAACAACTGCAGAAATATACATCTGAACTTTAAATCAGACCTCTTGTAGTCGTTGCCTTGCAGTGAAATTAGAATTAATGTACTGTAGCATGCTCTGCGCTTAATCCATCTCTGAGTAAAGAGTCTCACCCGCCATATTTCCATAGCACAGAAATCAAAACTGTTATTTTATAATATACTATCTTCTAGCACTATAAATATTTCATTACACTATAGGGCCCTTTTCCGCCTAAAAATGGAATGTATTATGTATTAGAAAACCAAAAAATGTTGCTACTTGGCATAGTTTCAGGTCAGAGGCCAACCATGTACTCAACATTTTTGATATTAGACTATCAATTGTTTATACTTTCTTAAATCTGCCCACGCGCCTGTGTTGGAAAGCAGTGCGTATATCACAGCCTCTCAAGGCCTCTAGTGTCTAGTGTTCTTGTGGCTAAAGCCTGTTAGATGTGTGAAATATTTTTCCAACTTGAAGAGGAAGAATCTCCCCAGAATAAAGCAGATGGTGGGGGTCTCTATTGTAGTGGTTGAGTGATTAAATTACAAGATAACACAAAATATTGTGATAACACAACGGGTTTTCGTATAATGACAATCTCAAAGTATATGGCATTTATATATATTTTTAAATATATTGTAAATTACAGGACCCTGGCCACTAGTGTTTTTTTGTGTTTCTCATGCAAATTTCCCATTGGCACCGAGGTCTGCACTCATGCTGTGCCCAAGTGAAGATATATATTTTTAGTAAAATAAAATCTAGTTTTCCGTAAACACAGACTTTTAGCTCACAAATGCCCTTGCACACACCTAATCACTCAACCACAGAATAAACAGACTCAAATGTTTCCTATCTGACACCAAAGTATAAGATGTATTATTCTGAAACCAGTTACAAAGAAAGTTCTGATATAAGGCTGTCATCTCTAGTAGTAGCCAATGTTGTGCACTGAGTGCTTAGAGGGAAACACTAAAGTTTGCATTTATTCTGACCTCAGCACACAGTTTTTAAAAAGCTTAATATGTGCACATAGAAGGATTTTTGTTGTGCACATTCCCAAGAAGGAACTAGAGGGAACATTGGTAGTAGCCTAAAACAAACAAATAATTTTTGTAAAGACAAATTAGTATAAACTTTGTAATTAATGTTAATAAACTAGCACAAATCCACACTTACAGCAAAATAATCCTCTTGTTTTATGTTTAAATGTTTTTTTAGCACAATGTTTCTGTGTCAAATAAACTGTACAGCAAATGTGCCGTTTTCAGGGCATTCTTTCTGCCATCTTACTAGAGGGAAGAAGTTGATGGGTTCTGTATACAAATCTGCATAAATATTCACAATTCTTTAAACACAGTTTTTAATACACTGTTGAAGTTCTAAAGCAGCAAAAGCAGAATTCTTTGTGTAGATTACCATTCTGAGTGCATACACATCTGTATACACAAATAGACTATACAAATAGTGCTATATACTGCATATTAAATTGTACACACATACATGTATACTGTATATGGATTACCATGCACTCAAAATATTTTGTGCTATTTTGTTGAAGTATATGGATGATTAACCCTTTAAATGCCACAGATCGTAGAATCTACGTTCTGTGGCAAAGGTACTTGAAATGCCACAGAACGTAGATTCTACGTTCTGCAGCACTTCCGGGTTCAGAAGCGGAGGAGCGGCTGTTAGAGCCGCTCGCTCCGTTCCTGCTCGATCCCCTGCCCCTAGGCAACGAGCAGAGCAGGGGATCGAGTGGCCCCTGGGGCGCAATCGCCCAGGGGCCCAAAAACAGCAGCAGGCACGTGTTACTTACGTGTCCTGCTGCTGCAGCCTGCACCGGATCGTCGATCTCCGCCCCCACAGCACACAGACAGGAACCACGACGCAGAGGTCTTCCAGGGAGTCTTCCTGATCGCCTGCAACAGTCTCCAGCGATTTTTTCAGGTTAGTGCAACAATTACACACACAAACACACCAACACACACTTATTACAGTAATACACACTTAGATTCACACTTACACACACTTACACATACTTTTTGGGGATTGGGGGGGTCACTTACACTCACTGCACTTACACACATGTGCACACGCACACACGCGCACATAACATGTAATTTACCATTTGTACACACGCACACGCACATACATGGCATTGTGGCTTTTTTTTTTTTTTTCTTATCGCATCGTCTCTTTTTTTGGCTGAAAAAAATGTTTTATTGCCATTACGAATAGCGTATTCGCTAACCGTACTGTGCAATATCTTTTTTATGTTATTTCGGTGATTATATTGCAATTTTGGGTATTTTGGTGCATTTTTAGCCATTTTATTGAATTTTTAGCCATTTTATTGCATTTTCAGCTCTGCGTATGTTGTGTTCACTTGTTTCTAGCCGTATAACCTGTTTGGCCCAGCTAAAATATTGAAACTGTGATTCTGACGGCCGATAACACTAGTCTGGAAAAAAAACATTGATTTTTGTGGTTTTATTGGATTTTTTTGCATTTCACTCTTTACTGCCTTATTTTGTTTTGCCTTGTAAATTTTATCTACTTTATATCCATTTGGGGGTCTCTGTGCGCCACATAGTTTGGTATATCTATGCATATTGGGCATCAAAGTGTTCAGTAGACCCCTGGCGTTCATATTTAGGATGTTTTATGCTGATACGTTACGAAATGTGGGGCATATAATGGGGTAAAATTCAAGCTTTGTGACGATTTTCAGAAATTTGATAAAAACCGTTATGTTCAGCATTGCTTTGCAGTTTGGCAGTTTGCAGTAGAAACACTTATTTACCCATATTGGATTCGTCAGAATGTGTACTTTCTGAAAATATATGGTTTTCTGGGGTCTCTGTACTGTTAGGGGGGTCTAATGTCACATAATACACACACCAGGTGCTCATATTGCAGCAGCCAGCGCGTCAGCCGTGAAAATGTATATACACTATTGTCATTTGGGGGTCTCTGTGCGCCACATAGTTTGGTATATCTATGCATATTGGGCATCAAAGTGTTCAGTAGACCCCATGCGTTCATATTTAGGATGTTTTATGCTGATACGTTACGAAATGTGGGGCATATAATGGGGTAAAATTCAAGCTTTGTGACGATTTTCAGAAATTTGATAAAAACCGTTATGTTCAGCATTGCTTTGCAGTTTGGCAGTTTGCAGTAGAAACACTTATTTACCCATATTGGATTCGTCAGAATGTGTACTTTCTGAAAATATATGGTTTTCTGGGGTCTCTGTACTGTTAGGGGGGTCTAATGTCGCATAATACACACACCAGGTGCTCATATTGCAGCAGCCAGCGCGTCAGCCATGAAAATGTATATACACTATTGTCATTTGGGGGTCTCTGTGCGCCACATAGTTTGGTATATCTATGCATATTGGGCATCAAAGTGTTCAGTAGACCCCTGGCGTTCATATTTAGGATGTTTTATGCTGATACGTTACGAAATGTGGGGCATATAATGGGGTAAAATTCAAGCTTTGTGACGATTTTCAGAAATTTGATAAAAACCGTTATGTTCAGCATTGCTTTGCAGTTTGGCAGTTTGCAGTAGAAACACTTATTTACCCATATTGGATTCGTCAGAATGTGTACTTTCTGAAAATATATGGTTTTCTGGGGTCTCTGTACTGTTAGGGGGGTCTAATGTCGCATAATACACACACCAGGTGCTCATATTGCAGCAGCCAGTGCGTCAGCCGTGAAAATGTATATACACTATTGTCATTTGGGGGTCTATGTGCGCCACATAGTTTGGTATATCTATGCATATTGGGCATCAAAGTGTTAAGTAGACCCCTGGCGTTCATATTTAGGATGTTTTATGCTGATACGTTACGAAATGTGGGGCATATAATGGGGTAAAATTCAAGCTTTGTGACGATTTTCAGAAATTTGATAAAAACCGTTATGTTCAGCATTGCTTTGCAGTTTGGCAGTTTGCAGTAGAAACACTTATTTACCCATATTGGATTCGTCAGAATGTGTACTTTCTGAAAATATATGGTTTTCTGGGGTCTCTGTACTGTTAGGGGGGTCTAATGTCGCATAATACACACACCAGGTGCTCATATTGCAGCAGCCAGCGCGTCAGCCGTGAAAATGTATATACACTATTGTCATTTGGGGGTCTCTGTGCGCCACATAGTTTGGTATATCTATGCATATTGGGCATCAAAGTGTTCAGTAGACCCCTGGCGTTCATATTTAGGACGTTTTATGCTGATACGTTACGAAATGTGGGGCATATAATGGGGTAAAATTCAAGCTTTGTGACGATTTTCAGAAATTTGATAAAAACCGTTATGTTCAGCATTGCTTTGCAGTTTGGCAGTTTGCAGTAGAAACACTTATTTACCCATATTGGATTCGTCAGAATGTGTACTTTCTGAAAATATATGGTTTTCTGGGGTCTCTGTACTGTTAGGGGGGTCTAATGTCGCATAATACACACACCAGGTGCTCATATTGCAGCAGCCAGCGCGTCAGCCGTGAAAATGTATATACACTATTGTCATTTGGGGGTCTCTGTGCGCCACATAGTTTGGTATATCTATGCATATTGGGCATCAAAGTGTTCAGTAGACCCCTGGCGTTCATATTTAGGATGTTTTATGCTGATACGTTACGAAATGTGGGGCATATAATGGGGTAAAATTCAAGCTTTGTGACGATTTTCAGAAATTTGATAAAAACCGTTATGTTCAGCATTGCTTTGCAGTTTGGCAGTTTGCAGTAGAAACACTTATTTACCCATATTGGATTCTTCAGAATGTGTACTTTCTGAAAATATATGGTTTTCTGGGGTCTCTGTACTGTTAGGGGGGTCTAATGTCGCATAATACACACACCAGGTGCTCATATTGCAGCAGCCAGCGCGTCAGCCATGAAAATGTATATACACTATTGTCATTTGGGGGTCTCTGTGCGCCACATAGTTTGGTATATCTATGCATATTGGGCATCAAAGTGTTCAGTAGACCCCTGGCATTCATATTTAGGATGTTTTATGCTGATACGTTACGAAATGTGGGGCATATAATGGGGTAAAATTCAAGCTTTGTGACGATTTTCAGAAATTTGATAAAAACCGTTATGTTCAGCATTGCTTTGCAGTTTGGCAGTTTGCAGTAGAAACACTTATTTACCCATATTGGATTCGTCAGAATGTGTACTTTCTGAAAATATATGGTTTTCTGGGGTCTCTGTACTGTTAGGGGGGTCTAATGTCGCATAATACACACACCAGGTGCTCATATTGCAGCAGCCAGCGCGTCAGCCGTGAAAATGTATATACACTATTGTCATTTGGGGGTCTCTGTGCGCCACATAGTTTGGTATATCTATGCATATTGGGCATCAAAGTGTTCAGTAGACCCTTGGCGTTCATATTTAGGATGTTTTATGCTGATACATTACGAAATGTGGGGCATATAATGGGGTAAAATTCAAGCTTTGTGACGATTTTCAGAAATTTGATAAAAACCGTTATGTTCAGCATTGCTTTGCAGTTTGGCAGTTTGCAGTAGAAACACTTATTTACCCATATTGGATTCGTCAGAATGTGTACTTTCTGAAAATATATGGTTTTCTGGGGTCTCTGTACTGTTAGGGGGGTCTAATGTCGCATAATACACACTCCAGGTGCTCATATTGCAGCAGCCAGAGCGTCAGCCGTGAAAATGTATATACACTATTGTCATTTGGGGGTCTCTGTGCGCCACATAGTTTGGTATATCTATGCATATTGGGCATCAAAGTGTTCAGTAGACCCCTGGCGTTCATATTTAGGATGTTTTATGCTGATACGTTACGAAATGTGGGGCATATAATGGGGTAAAATTCAAGCTTTGTGACGATTTTCAGAAATTTGATAAAAACCGTTATGTTCAGCATTGCTTTGCTGTTTGGCAGTTTGCAGTAGAAACACTTATTTACCCATATTGGATTCGTCAGAATGTGTACTTTCTGAAAATATATGGTTTTCTGGGGTCTCTGTACTGTTAGGGGGGTCTAATGTCGCATAATACACACACCAGGTGCTCATATTGCAGCAGCCAGCGCGTCAGCCATGAAAATGTATATACACTATTGTCATTTGGGGGTCTCTGTGCGCCACATAGTTTGGTATATCTATGCATACTGGGCATCAAAGTGTTCAGTAGACCCCTGGCGTTCATATTTAGGATGTTTTATGCTGATACGTTACGAAATGTGTGGCATATAATGGGGTAGAATTCAAGCTTTGTGACGATTTTCAGAAGTTTGATAAAAACCGTTATGTTCAGCATTGCTTTGCAGTTTGGGAGTTTGCAGTAGAAACACTTATTTACCCATATTGGATTCGTCAGAATGTGTACTTTCTGAAAATATATGGTTTTCTGGGGTCTCTGTACTGTTAGGGGGGTCTAATGTCGCATAATACACACTCCAGGTGCTCATATTGCAGCAGTCAGAGCGTCAGCCGTGAAAATGTCTATACATATTGTCATTTGGGGGTCTCTGTGCGCCACATAGTTTGGTATATCTATGCACATTGGGCATCAAACTGTTTAGTAGACCCATATGTTTATATTTAGGATGCTTTATGCTGGTAATGATACATGGACAATACGATGCTGGAAAGTTGAAGCTTTGAGGCAATTTCCAGATATTTCACCAAAACCGCCAAATTTGGGAAAGCCTTGCGACTCAGTAGTTTGGAGCAATAAGGCATGGGTACCCATTTTAGATTCGGTAGAATGTGTACTTTCCAAAAATGTATGGGTTTGGGGGGTAAACATATATTTCTGTGTTTTTACCCCACAAAAATGCAGTCAATGTGTTGATTTTTCATTAGATGAAGTTACCCACGGGACTGTTTGTATGCGCTAACTTCATTTTGGGGCCTCTAAATGCCAGATACTTTGGTAAACCTATGAACAATGGCCACCAAACTGTTCGGAGTAACCCTGGCAATCATATTTAGGGTGCTTTTTCTTAGTACGTAATGACACATGGGTGATATGGTGCTGGGAAGTTGAAGCTTTGAGGCAATTTTCAGATATTTCACCAAAACCGACAACTTTGGGAAAGCCTTGCGACTCAGTAGTTTGGAGCAATAAGGCATGGGTACCCATTTTAGATTCGGTAGAATGTGTACTTTGCAAAAATGTATGGGTTTGGGGGGTAAACATATATTTCTGTGTTTTTACCCCACAAAAATGCAGTCAATTTGTTGATCTTTCATTAGCTGAAGTTACCCACGGGACTGTTTGTATGCGCTAACTTCATTTTGGGGCCTCTAAATGCCAGATACTTTGGTAAACCTATGAACAATGGCCACCAAACTGTTCGGAGGAACCCTGGCAATCATATTTAGGGTGCTTTTTCTTAGTACGTAATGACACATGGGTGATATGGTGCTGGGAAGTTGAAGCTTTGAGGCAATTTTCAGATATTTCACCAAAACCGACAACTTTGGGAAAGCCTTGCGACTCAGTAGTTTGGAGCAGAAAGGCATGGGTACCCATTTTAGATTCAGTAGAATGTGTACTTTCCAAAAATATATGGGTTTGGGGGGTAAACATATATTTCTGTGTTTTTACCCCACAAAAATGCAGTCAATGTGTTGATTTTTCATTAGCTGAAGTTACCCACGGGACTGTTTGTATGCGCTAACTTCATTTTGGGGCCTCTAAATGCCAGTTACTTAGGTAAACCTATGAACAATGGCCACCAAACTGTTCGGAGGAACCCTGGCAATCATATTTAGGGTGCTTTTTCTTAGTATGTAATGACACATGGGTGATATGTTGCTGGGATGTTGAAGCTTTGAGGCAATTTTCAGATATTTCACCAAAACCGACAACTTTGGGAAAGCCTTGCGACTCAGTAGTTTGGAGCAATAAGGCATGGGTACCCATTTTAGATTCGGTAGAATGTGTACTTTCCAAAAATGTATGGGTTTGGGGGGTAAACATATATTTCTGTGTTTTTACCCCACAAAAATGCAGTCAATGTGTTGATTTTTCATTAGCTGAAGTTACCCACGGGACTGTTTGTATGCGCTAACTTCATTTTGGGGCCTCTAAATGCCAGATACTTTGGTAAACCTATGAACAATGGCCACCAAACTGTTCGGAGGAACCCTGGCAATCATATTTAGGGTGCTTTTTCTTAGTACGTAATGACACATGGGTGATATGGTGCTGGGAAGTTGAAGCTTTGAGGCAATTTTCAGATATTTCACCAAAACCGACAACTTTGGGAAAGCCTTGCGACTCAGTAGTTTGGAGCAGAAAGGCATGGGTACCCATTTTAGATTCAGTAGAATGTGTACTTTCCAAAAATGTATGGGTTTGGGGGGTAAACATATATTTCTGTGTTTTTACCCCACAAAAATGCAGTCAATGTGTTGATTTTTCATTAGATGAAGTTACCCACAGGACTATTTGTATGCGCTAACTTCATTTTGAGGCCTCTAAATGCCAGATACTTTGATAAACCTATGAACAATGGCCACCAAACTGTTTGGAGGAACCCTGGCAATCATATTTAGGGTGCTTTTTCTTGGTGCGTAACGATACATGGGTGATATGGTGCTGGGAAGTTGAAGCTTTGAGGCAATTTTCAGATATTTCACCAAAACCGACAACTTTGGGAAAGCCTTGCGACTCAGTAGTTTGGAGCAATAAGGCATGGGTACCCATTTTAGATTCGGTAGAATGTGTACTTTCCAAAAATGTATGGGTTTGGGGGGTAAACATATATTTCTGTGTTTTTACCCCACAAAAATGCAGTCAATGTGTTGATTTTTCATTAGCTGAAGTTACCCACGGGACTGTTTGTATGCGCTAACTTCATTTTGGGGCCTCTAAATGCCAGATACTTTGGTAAACCTATGAACAATGGCCACCAAACTGTTCGGAGGAACCCTGGCAATCATATTTAGGGTGCTTTTTCTTAGTACGTAATGACACATGGGTGATATGGTGCTGGGAAGTTGAAGCTTTGAGGCAATTTTCAGATATTTCACCAAAACCGACAACTTTGGGAAAGCCTTGCGACTCAGTAGTTTGGAGCAATAAGGCATGGGTACCCATTGTAGATTCGGTAGAATGTGTACTTTCCAAAAATGTATGGGTTTGGGGGGTAAACATATATTTCTGTGTTTTTACCCCACAAAAATGCAGTCAATGTGTTGATTTTTTATTAGCTGAAGTTACCCACGGGACTGTTTGTATGCGCTAACTTCATTTTGGGGCCTCTAAATGCCAGATACTTTGGTAAACCTATGAACAATGGCCACCAAACTGTTCGGAGTAACCCTGGCAATCATATTTAGGGTGCTTTTTCTTAGTACGTAATGACACATGGGTGATATGGTGCTGGGAAGTTGAAGCTTTGAGGCAATTTTCAGATATTTCACCAAAACCGACAACTTTGGGAAAGCCTTGCGACTCAGTAGTTTGGAGCAATAAGGCATGGGTACCCATTTTAGATTCGGTAGAATGTGTACTTTCCAAAAATGTATGGGTTTGGGGGGTAAACATATATTTCTGTGTTTTTACCCCACAAAAATGCAGTCAATTTGTTGATTTTTCATTAGCTGAAGTTACCCACGGGACTGTTTGTATGCGCTAACTTCATTTTGGGGCCTCTAAATGCCAGATACTTTGGTAAACCTATGAACAATGGCCACCAAACTGTTCGGAGGAACCCTGGCAATCATATTTAGGGTGCTTTTTCTTAGTACGTAATGACACATGGGTGATATGGTGCTGGGAAGTTGAAGCTTTGAGGCAATTTTCAGATATTTCACCAAAACCGACAACTTTGGGAAAGCCTTGCGACTCAGTAGTTTGGAGCAGAAAGGCATGGGTACCCATTTTAGATTCAGTAGAATGTGTACTTTCCAAAAATGTATGGGTTTGGGGGGTAAACATATATTTCTGTGTTTTTACCCCACAAAAATGCAGTCAATGTGTTGATTTCTCAGTAGCTGAAGTAAAGTCCTGAACAATTTGGATGTTCTAACTACATATTGGTGTCTCTAAATGCCAGATACTTTGGTAAACCTATGCATAATGGGTATCAAATTGTTCAGTGGACCCCTGGCAATCATATTTCAGGTGCTTTTTCTTGGTACCTAATATAGTTTGGGATATGCGGAGCAGCAAAATAAAACCTTTGAAATGATTTTTCAGAATTTTGAATTTTTTGTTGAAAAACCGCTATGTTCAGACAAGCTTTTATGTTTGGTAGTTGGGAGTAGAGAGACATAGTTACCAATTTTGTAATCGGCAGAATGTGTACTTTTCAAAAATGTATGGTTTTCTGGGGTAAACCTACGGTTTCAGGATTTTTTGCCTTGGAATCTAAAGCATGCCGTTTTCTGCCTTGGTGCTTTCAAAATTTGGTAATATACTGCCGGGAGTTTTTGCTGTACAGAAATCCTAAATCTCCCTAAAACTATACATATCTGGTATTGGCACGTTCAAGAGACATAAGGCTTTCCAAATCAGTTGGATTTTCATCCGTAAAATGAAATATTTTTCTGGTATAAATTGATATACGATGAAAAATGGTAATTTTTCATTTTTTTTTGGTATTTAGCACTATAAATTTTTTTGCACAGGTGTAAATACATGAAAACTCAGGCAGATTTAGAAAGCTCAGTTTCTACCGAAAAAAACAATGTATAGTTTTCTTAGGTAAACTATAGGTTTCCCCTCAGAAAATGCCCCTAAAGTGAGAGAGCACAAAATGTTTCAAAAACGGCTGGCATTTCGCGTAACCAAAATGTGAAATTCTGCTGGCACTTAAAAGGTTAAGAAATATGCAGTGTAAATAAAAAACAAACAATAATAGCACAGCCTACTGATATAGCTGTAAATCTGTGGAAATGGACAGCTGAGCGCATGATGCAATCTCTGACCCCATGCAAGTTCAAGCATCAGAATAGACGCCAGTGTCAAAACGCCTGCGTGAAGACGCCAGCGTCATGATGCCACTGCGTCTGTTTTGGCGCCAAAGGAGGCCTGATTGTGCCCTACTATAGGTTCTTCCTCGTGAGTTCCTGGGTGCACTTCCTGTGTTTATCATTCTTGATCCTGTGTATTGACCCTTGCCTGACTTCGTATTCTGAACCTTTGCTGCCTGAACTGACCTTATTGCCTGGACTTCGACCACTCTCATTCTATACCCTTGCCTGTACCTCGAACTATTGGATTGGTTCTTCCTCCTTGGTCCGCTACTCCTTGCTGAGCCTTCAGACCCCTTACACAACACAATATCAAAGCTATTTACAATAGGCAAGTGTCACTCTCCTTATAAATAGATCACCTTCAACAAGTCGTAAAAGTACAGAACACTCTTCTGTTTATGTTGAAACTTTTTTTCTGATAGCTTAAACCCAATTTACTGATCTGTACAATTCTTTACAAGCCATAATGAAGAATTAGTCTCATTGAAAAAGCTGTAATTGAGCTTAAAAAGAACCTTAGCAAATCAGTGAGGCCATTAACGGCACACTATTTAATTATAGTCTACTGAGGCCAAATGCCATGGGTCCAATATCTATCTGAGAAAAAAAAAGAAACCTTGTTCATTTTTAATTATACAAGGAAAAATATGGAGCGCTTCTCTTTTCCGGCTTCTTCTTTCTTCAAATTTCCCGGGGCAGACGCATGCTCAGTAGAACAAAATAGCTGACTTTTTAGTTAAAATTGAGGTTTTCAGTCTAATGCGCATGCGCAGCCACTAGAAGGAAGAAGAAGCCGGAAGAGAAGCGCTCTGTGGTGCTCACTGGAATAACCTCGGGCTGGTGCAGTTTTCTGCTGATAGGAGCATTGGCCCAGGGTTTCAGGTAAGTAAATACATTCACTTGGGGGTGCCTAACATTTGGCACTCTCAAGTGTGAAACTTTCTTCTCCGTTAAAGTGTTATTTCTAGAATCTGATGTGTGTTAGATGTTAATAATTTCTGTTTAGGCTGTTTTGATTATTGAGTCAGGTTTCTGGGCTTTGGGACAAAGCACTGGCATTGTGAAGGCATTTGATGGCCATCATAAATAGTACAAATCTGGCCCTGTTGACGTGAAAAGGCCAAGTATAAGATAAGCAGGAACCACCATCTAAATTTCTTCAGGCTATACAGAGTGAATTCAGCAATTTTCCCATGTGTCAAGCAAAATATTTATGGAGGAATGTAATAAAAGTCGCAAAGAGCAAAACAATTAGCACAAATGAGAATAAAAAGTCTAATTTCACAATGTAATACTCTTCCTTAAACTGTTATTACATTGCGAATTTTAATTGCACTTTGCCCACTTTTAAGAAGTGCTTGAAGATGTCGTAATCTTTTGGCGCAAACATAACTTATTCGGTAAGAAGTTTTGTTACATTTACTGCGCACTGACGCTAACTATAAGGTTCGCAAACCTTCTTCCACTGTTGGAAGTGGTCGCTAAACAATTTCCAGGTTGGCAAAAGCTATATTAAATTCACTAATACTCTATCATTTGCAATGTATTTAGTGAACCTAGAAAAATAGATTTTTAGTATGTGGGGTTTTTTGATGCACACACTGGACACAAAAAGCTGAATTTTTGAAGATTCTATTAGAAGTTGATATTGGGCTGGATTGTGTAAGACTTGAGAATGTCCATAAACTGTCTGCCAAAGCTTTGGTGGTATCTATTGATTGACGATATTCAATAGCATTATGTGAGAAGCTTGTTTCATTGTCTGTGCAGAGGGTCTTCTTATCAGTGAAAAATTATAGCAGTTACTGAAGAGCTAGAGACCATAAAAATGTCTTTTGCTGTTGGGTTTGCTGAAAGATTTTTTTTCCATAAATCTTTTGGAATGCAGGTTTCAGTAATCAATGTGACTTCCAAGGAGCACAAATATTTTTTCTAAAGGGACTTTGCATTTATTAAGAAAATGTATATGGTTTTAGGATGTATTATAACTAATAAGGGGTGTTCACCTTAGAATTAAGGATGTAGTCAATGTTAATTACAATATCATTGCAGTTGGTCTTTATTTTCTATTTTTTGTGATAAATGTTTTTTGGTGTTCTCCAGTTTCCAGGATTACATTGTTTTTGTTTTTGCACGGTTCCAGTTATGGGAACCACACAATGACCATTCTTTCTTGGTATCTAACTGTACTGTACGAGTAACCATACACATGCATGGCCACCTTCCATTGTTCCATGTTGGCTCCTTTTCACTCATTCAACTTCCAATGCAATTTTCAAATACAACATCTAGGATCCCGACAGGATGGTCTGTCAAAACCCATCCTCAGCCTGCTATAAATACAGAAACATTCTGGTGATATTGTTGAAATTGGCAAAGCTACTCATGTGTGCCAGCTTTACCCTAGCAAACAGGCAGTGGTTTGAAGAGATTGGTTGTCTTTGACACATGAACCTGATCGGCATTCAGATGAGATGAGAGATTCGGAATAAAAAAAGCACGTTTTTCAGAACCAAAAAATAAATATATATATGTAGACCAAATTGGATATTGTCCTAGAATGTGGAGTTTTAAAGGGAAACTCCACAGAAACATAACTTAAGCTTTTAGAAAAGTAAACATAATTCCCTAAGCCTAGCCCCCTTCTCTCCTGCTGATCTGTCTGACTACTTTGCTGAGCTGGCTGACTACTGTGATTTTGTATCAACAGCCATCTTTCCTCAGCCTGCATCCTCCAAACCCCAAAATTCCCTGCACACATGATTTCAATAAGGAATGGAACATCACAGTGCAATGCATTGTGGGTTATGTAGTTCCTGCATGCTGTCTGTAAGCTGTAGAGAAGTTGTTACAATTTGTAACATCAGTGTTTAGTCCCTCCTTCCCTGCCAGGATTTCAAATGATGCAGAAGAACTGTTAAACAGCTGGATTTCAGCATATAAAATGGCATTTAGTCATACTTTTTAAAAAAACCAAGAACTGTGATGGATATATTAGGGGTTTGTGTGTTATGTGGGGCCTCTTTATCAAATGTTGGTTTGGAAGCCGGAGTTCCCTTTTAAGTTAAAATCACCATTTAAAATTACAGTTGTTCATTTTGAGAAGAGGTTTTCTGAAATATTTGTTTCTACTGACTTTGTGAACGTGTCTCAATAGTGGTGCACTTTAAAATGTAATTACCTAAATTGCTTTGTAATTTCACATTTTTACCCAATGAACTGTTACAAAAATCTTCAGAACATCCTGACGTATATTATCTGGTTCTCTAGTCTGTTTGTGGGATTGGAAAGAGTCATGGGTCAAGCAGATAATTTTATAATTACTGAATAAAAAATGGTTGATTGTCAGCAACAATTTCCCCCTAATCATTAGCTGCAGCTTAATTACCTATTCTGCCATGGTTACATTTAACGAAAGAGAAAAAAACAAGATAATTAAAGTGAATTTGGGCGCATCGAGAATAGTAGAATTCTTTTGGAATCATAAATTCATTTGTTGGTTAGAAATTAACATAAGGTATGGATAAGGAAATAAAATAAATTTGGTTGAGCACATTCCTAGACTTATTAATTAAACTTGAGCTGCCATTTAAGGGACAGAAATGTGTCATCATCCTGCACGCCCCTTTTATTATACCCTAGGCACAAAAAGACGCATTGTTACAATATGCTATGGGGCAGATTTACTAAAGGGCGAAGTGACTAACGCTGGTGAAGATTCGCCAGCGTTAATGTTTTCAGGGACTTTGCCAATATACTAACGGGCGCAGTCGTCACTTCGCTAGCGCAGGAGATAGACGCTAGCGGTGATTCACACTCTTATCGCCAGGCGAATTTTCATTCTGGCGAATGGACGTTACTCAGCAAAGTCACTAAGATGCGGATTTTACTGAACGTTACCTCTTTCACCAGACTTGCCTTCGCCAGCTCAGACCAGGCAAGTGCACTGGAGTGCATAGATCTTCCTCAATCTTCTGTTACTTACATCATATTTTTTTAGTGGAAAAGGTTTCTAAGTCCAAAAAACACTGGCATCTTTTCCTGTGATGGGCTGCAAAAGTCCTTAACTTTTTTTATTGGGTAACCGGGTTCCCTCATACATTTTCTAACATATGGAATATAAACTATACAGTGACTCATGTGTAGGGCATTATAACAACTCTATTTTCTTTATTAAGGTTCCCTGGACTTGTGTAATGTAATGTATTTGCTGCAACATACAGTATATGTCCATTCAACTTTAAATTTCCCACCGTATGCAAATTAGCCTGAGGGAAACCTCTAATTAAAGGTGCCCATACACTAAGAGATCCGCTCGTTTGGCGATGTCGTCACACGACACCTTGAGGTGGGCAATATCGATCAGATCCTAATGAATAGCAATGGGCGGTCGGATCGCGGGACCGCATCAACGAATAGATGCGGCCTCGATCCGACGGGATTTTTTGTCCCATCCGATCGAGATCTGGCCGACTTTCGGGCAGATCTCAATCGGTGAAGCTCGTCGGGGGGCCCCATAGACAGGCCAATAAGCTACCGAAACGGTCTGTCGGCAGCTTTTATCGGCCAGTGTATGGCCACCTTTAGTTGCACTAGGCATTATTGAATGCTAGCACATCTTTGCTTTGATTGCTGAAGTAACGCTAGCGAAAATTCGCCAGCGTTCGGGCGCCCTGGACGCAACTTTGCATTTTAGTAAACTAGTGTTGTCTGAGCGAATTTCTTCCGAAGTAGCGCTAGCTAAAATACAACAGTGTTCGGCGCCCTGGATGCAACTTAGTAAATTAGTATCTCAGCGAATTTTCGCCTTGCGAAGTGTTGCAGTGGATGCGAAGCCGCCGCTGGCAAATTTTGGTCGCTTAGTAAAATGTGATTGGGTACAAATAAGCCCTATTATTAACACCTGCCTAGTTACAAGACTTATAGAGGTAAATCTACTAAGCAGGCAAAATTCGCCAGCGGCGGCTTCGCACCCATTGCAACACTTAGCCAGGCGAAAATTCGCTCAGATGCTAATTTACTAAGTTGCGTCCAGGGCGCGTACGCTGGTGAATTTTAGCTAGCGTTACTTTGGCAATGTGTGCAAATCAAATCGAAGATTCGCTAGCATTCAATTCTGCCTAGCACAACTTCATTAGAGATCTTCGCTCGGCTAATTTACATAAGGCAGGAAATTTAAAGTTGAATGGACATATATGTTGTAATGGTTGCAGTTCTGTGTCCATTATCTTCTTATCTCTCCAACTTCTTTTAATAAATCACCCTTAATCAGTCATATAGCAAAGGGCGTTACTCTCAAGGTATTGAGAGGTGTTATGATAAGAGGCAGTTAATAAGATATGCTCTATGAACACACATCTTACTTGAAACAAAAGACTGGGCATGGTGTTATACAATACAATGTGTTAATAAAATCTGCATTAGACGATAACAACCAGCTATTGAAACTCATGACGTAACATGCAAAAACAGACTTTGAAACAATAATAAGCAGATTCAGTTCTACGCAGGGTTCCCTGGTATATAGAGGGCAAAGTGGGCTACTCTGTAAGTTGCACAAATTAATAATTGTAAAACTCAACGAAAACCATGCAGTACAGCAACAACGTATTACCTTGCTTGTTGACTGTATGTGAAGCAACTACAGAAGAGGCCTTAAGCAAGCTAACAATGGCTGACTAAATAACATTGCTGCTTTTATCTACTTACACCGTAATCACACAGACCTTTATTAAGTCGTAATGAGCTCGCAACTTACATTGACAATACCACCCCCCCCGAGGAGAGTGGAGATTTATTTATAGCTGCAAAGAAAGCTTGAAAAATTAGTCAGTCTATATTGCGCATACAGCTTATTTGTAGGTTGTCAGTGTGAGGGCAGTTATCAGCATGGCATGAATACGCAGAAACTTTAACGAGGATTATTTGTGAACATATGTCTCGCATTTTCCATTTATAACCTGTGGACTGCCATCAAGAAATGATTTTTACATGTACCTAATGCTTACTCGGCGCTTTATATACAATAGTTTTAATACTCTAAAACTTATTTCTTTTGTTGGTTGGCTGGTTCCGTCTTGGCTTATCATCATGTTGTTTCCTTTTAATAGCCTATTTAAAAAGACATGTTTTAATTATTTTTGTAGTTTTAGGTGGAGATTGTTAGAAGACAAAATTTGCCATATAGAAAAAGAAAAAAAAAACATTATATCCCTCCACCAAATAAAGCCAAATTCACCAAAGAACAGATGGTCTTTTCTATCCATTTTATATAGGCACCCTATTTCACTGGGCAATTCATTATTTTCCAGCAATGACCAAGGCAGCTGTGGATTACTGTAATTATGGATTTAATATAAACCTGTCTGCTCCCTATGCATACTGATTCCAACTTTAGCCATCTCTCCGGAGGCTCTTTAATTTTTTATGATTATTTGATTTTGAATTAGCCAACTAATTTAATAGGCAAGCAATGTATGTTTGTCATTCGGTAGCTTAATGCCAAATAAGCATTCCTTTGTGTTTTTTAATAGCAAAATCCATTTAATCGCCTTGGATTGTATTAGCTAAAACTCATACAGAATACAGAACAGACAGGACCAATTAAGGGGTGGCAAATATCCATTTACATATTACTTGCCTGTCTCATTGAAGCTAAAATAAGATGACATTTAGAGAAAACTGTCATTAATATGTTTTAATGTTATGGTATGACTTAATATATGCGTCAGTGACATATACCAAGCAAGGTATGTAAGTAGCAAGGCTGAATATAGTAACAGATGCATATCATAGGTATTATCAAAATATAGATACATGTGTATACAGAACTGACTTTGGGACCCGTAATGAAGTAAGGAAGGACTGTGCAATCTATGCTACTGTAGCTTTCACAGTGAACTTGGGGTTGTAGTACAAGAACAATTGAAGGGTGGAGGTTGGATTAGAATACTATATAGTTTATTTATCTCTGTGTTGTCCTAATGCCTGTTCGTCAATAGACCGTTTCATCCCAGAAACTATTAATTAAATACCATCCACTTGGCCTAAATATTATTGCCAACATCACAATGATTATTATATAAATACAATATTGTCCTACATAGTCCACAGGAGTGTTGCATTTTTGCGTTGTCCATTATCCTCCATCTCTCCTCTTGTAATTACTGTATTATTTTCTCATATAACTTGGATTTACTGGGACTGCTGTTTGTGTGGTGGTGGTAGCTTTTTGCAACTTCCATGTCAGCAGACTAATCTCTAAGAAAATATTCCATATATTTTTCTTCAACTTGCAGCAGCGAATTCACTTATTGATACATTTTGTAAGATTTTTGGTACATGTATGCAGGTCCAACAATAACGACCAGTATCTGTATACCGGGAACACTGTAAAAATAGAAAGGTGACCATACAATATACTGTATTTGCCCCATGTACATGTTGAATACAGCAGTGGTTTTCAAACTCTGGGCTTGCCCCTCCTGGGGTAGTCCAGAGCTTTGGCTGGCAGTTAGGCAGTTTCATGGAAAAAGAAGCAGAAAAATAAGAACTTTTGGGGGGGTAAACACTTCTTTGCTTGGAATTATGACTGATACAGTAATGTCTAGTTACTGTATGCTCACATGTAATCTTGTAACCTAGAGGGGCCTCAGTCAAATATTGGGTCTCAAAGGAGAGCTTGACTCTAAAAAAGTCTAGAAACACAGCTATACAAGCTGTATAGTATGGCTTGCCTTTACAAGCATCTAGAGCTGGGGTCCCCAACCACCGGGCTGTGGCCCACAACCGGGCCACGGACAGTCTGCACTGGGCCGCCGAGCCTGCAACTAACAACAAATTGAATGCCGGCGTGCCAAATTGGATGCCGGCACACCTGAATTGGACAAGCAGTTGTCACTCACCCCCATCCCGAACTCCCTGGTCCCTGGGCCAAAAAAGGTTGGGGACCGCTGATCTAGAGCAGGGGTCCCCAACCTTTTTTACCCACATTCAAGTGTAAAATAATGTTGGAGAGCAAAATAAGCATGAAAAAGTCCCTGGGGAAAACAAATAAAGGCTGTGATTGGGTATTGGCAACTCCTATGTGGACTTGTAGCCTCTGGCAGTAAACATGGTTTTTATGCAACTAAACATTGTTTTTAAGTCAAGAATTGAAAAATAAGCACCTGCTTTGAGGCCACTGGGAGCAACATCCAAGGGGTTGGAGAGCAACATGTTACTCATGAGCCACTGGTTGTGGGGATCACAGATCTAGAGGCATTTAGAAAGGAACCATGCATCAAGTGCAGAAAACACCTTACATATCATTTTAGCCATACCAATTGCATTGCAAATTCTCTTACCAAAGTAAGCATTTAAACAAACTGAAATCGCAAGTTGATTTTTTACGTTGCATGGAAAATCATAACCTCCTTTTTTTTGTAATGCTAATGTGCCGTTTTGCTTTTTTTTTGCAAATGTATTGAATATCCTGATACAAATCAATTGCAATTCCCATTTCTTTATGTTTATAGTAAGAAGTCAATTGTGCACTTGTTATCTTAATATCTCACATTAATTATGTATTGATAGAGAAATGTTGGCCATGTGTGTTAGAAAAATGTTGAATTGCTGTTCGCTTAGAAGAAGCCTCCATGTAGAATGCTTGTTCCAAGGTCAAAATAAAACCTAGAGTGCTGCAGCTTTTTAACCCTGGCAAAATGTCTCCAAACACTATCCATGTTGATTTTCCCTATGAAGTCTTTATTTAAAACACATTTCACATTTGCAGCATACTGAAAGCATAAAGATTTACTGTGCCTATAAAAGCTGGTTAGAAAATTGCCAGCTTTTCAGTGGCTGGTAATAATGAACAACTGTGCATCATATGTAGCTGCAATCTGGATGACATTATAGCTCATCCCTTAAGGAAACAAAAATATTAAAAATCAGCACAATGTCGATATAGTAGCTATATAAAGTATTAGTGACAATACCATTATTATATACACAGGCGCTAGGATGAATTAGTAATATCAGCCTTATAAGTATGGCTTTGTGATGCCATATCACTGCTTAGTGATGTCAATTGTGTCACACGACTTATTGAAATTTGTGTACAGGTATGGGACCTGTTATCCAGAATGCTCGGGACCTGGGGTTTTCCTGATAACAGATCTTTCTGTAATTTGGATCTTCATACCTTAAGTCTACTAGAAAATCATGTAAACATTAAATAACCCCAATAGGCTGGTTCTGCTTCCAATAAGGATTAATTATATCTTAGTTGGGATCAAGTACAAACTACTGTTTTATTAATACAGAGAATTATACGGGAGTCTATGAGAGACTGCATTTCCATTATTCAGAGCATTCTGGATAATGGGTTTCTGGATCCCATACCTGTATTATAATCATTATATTGTAAAATATCATTAGTCACCTCAAAGTAACATGACCTCTTTGAAAGTACTCCAAAGGCCTCCAAACTACTGTGCCTGCACTGATCACATTTTATACAGGCCTCCTCTTGGGCTTGTACTCAAATATATTATATATTCAATGCATAATAAAGCATTGTGTATATTTAGTTTAATTAATATATATATATATATATATATATATATATATATATATAATTCTCCAATGAGTATCCGCACTCCGAGGTAATATAGGATAAGGAGGGGTGCACGGTAATTCTAGCATACACCAATAGTTTCCAAACCAGCACTCCCTTTTAGTGAAAAAATGTAATTTTACATGGTATCTTATTCCAACGTTTCGATCCCTTGAAAAACATCCCAACAGGGATCGAAACGTTGGAATAAGATACCATGTAACAATAAAAATAAAAAATTTTCACTAAAAGGGAGTGCTGGTTTGGAAACTATTGGTATATATATATATATATATATATATATAGATATATATCTATATCTATAGATATATATCTATAGATATATATATAGATATATAGATATAGATATATAGATATATATAGATAGATATATATATAGATATATAGAGATAGATAGATAGATAGATAGATAGATAGATAGATAGATAGATAGATAGATAGATAGATAGATATAAAGATATATATATATATATATATATAGATATATAGATAGATATAGAGATATAGATATAGATATATAGATATAGATATACACATTGCAGCAAGTAAAAAGACAGAGAACTTGAAAGGAAGTTTATCCACAGAATGTTATATGACATAAAAACCAAATATGTGTTTTAAGTGATAAGGCTGGTGTTAAGCTACAACTTCCAGTACTACTCCAACATCAACAGACTGCTACCTGCTGCAGATAGACAGTAACCACAACTCTACAAATTGTTTGTCATAGCCAAAGCCTTGTGTTGTTATACAGAGCTTGAAGGCATGAACATGATCAATTGTGCAGACTGCTAGCAAGCTGGTGTGTGTCGCTGATATAGAAAAGAAAGAAAAATTATAATTCCCCTCCAAAAACAAAATTCTGAAACAACTACTAAAGAGAAATCGCAAGACTTGGAGGCAGGTTTTTCAAAAATCCGAGCAACGTTTTTGTTCCTCAATTTGAGAAAAAAACACAGGTACCTAAATAATGTTTGAGTATTTTCTGAAACCTCGAGTAGACAGAATTTATTATAGAATAAAAGCAAAAATTAGTCGGGAAAAAAATAGCAAGTAAAAGCTGGCAAGGTGGGAACTTTGTTTATTTTTCCCACACTACATTTGAGATTTTCAGCTTCATTGAAAATTAATGGAACAATGTGACTCCTGCTGGCATGCAACTTTTTTCTGTGGAAAAAAAGAAACTCACGTGGGAATATTTGGTTTGCATTTTTAATTAAATAAGCTAGTATTCGGAAAAAAAAAAAATTTGCATACGTTTTTGTTAATCCAGACCAGACAACAGGGGCTCTTTACTAGATAATGTTTGAATATGTAGTGCCACACCTATGGGCATTTGTAAAAGAAAATGTGTTTTTCGATATTGTTCTTGTCTTATTATTGTAATTGCACATGGTATTCTTGGTGCAAATGGCTGCCATTATGAGACAGGTACAACAAGTCTTCTTCAATGCCATTTTGCACAATTCCCTGGCTGACTAGACATTGCGCTCGATAAAGCTGTATCAGTCCTTTTGCAGGACAATTGTTCAATACTAATAAAATTACAATGCATTTTATACATCAAATCGCTGAGCTGTATGTGAGGATGAAGACTCTATCCTGGGGAAAGTCACAAGCTCCTTGTAGTTTTATTGAGTCATAATAAGCTTTGTTTGGACATTAGTTATATATGACATTAAAGGAAGTGTAAAGGACACATACAAAGGAAGCTTGTGATAAAGCTAATAGCGCTATATATTTTGTTTATCAGATTCGAAGGGCATTTACAGGGTTCTAACGCAGCGGCCTTATGCAGTAACATGGAATATCTCTGTATTCCCTGATCTATTAGCGCATAAGAACAAATCCAGATGTGTCAACCCTTACGAATTTATCCTATATACATTCCCCCATCTGGGGTTAAGCACCGGTTATAACTAGGACATGATGTGGTTATGGCTAAATAATAATCTCCTAGACTACAAGGTACATTGAAAAAAATGTACAGATAGCTCCTATAGTCTCGCCACAAATCCTGGCCTACATCTACATTCTTTTATTCTGCTTCCCATCATATATTCTTTCCTTCAGTCTATACATTTTGGGAGTTAAGTCCAAAATTTTCTGGTCAGAGTTTTTAAGGGGAAAACACAATTTTTTTGTGAAAAAGAACCTCACATTTTTTGAGATTTATATACCCCAAGGCTGCCAAAAGTCTGAACAAAGAAACTCCAATCTCAAACCTGCCAAGGTCATGTAGAAGTCAAGACAGATATATCATAGTCTGCGAAAGGTTTCATACGATAATCCAAAAAAATCATGGTTTTAATTCATAAAAGTTGGAGTTTTAAAATTTTGGTAAATAACCCCCTAAATGTTGGGAAACGGACAATATGTCTAGTCCCATGTCAGATTTCAAAATTGAGAGAAATTTTCAGAATATAAAAATGAATTTCAGTGCAGAGTTCTGCTGGAGCAGCACTTAAATAAATGCATTTTGGGAAAAAACATGTTTTCCCATGACAGTATCCCTTTAATCAGATAACAGTTCACAGGAAGGGGTCAATGTTATAGTGTATAACTCTAAATTTCCGAATATGGTAAATTTCTGCATGTTAAAAAATTCTCTTCTCTAATCTGCCAATTGTATTGTCTTAGAATCATTCCGCTCTGCTTGCTTTGTTCCTAGTGAAGAAAATTCCTTTAATATTTGGCATACCTTAGCATCTAGTTGTCAGTAAATAACTGTGCTTAGTACTGTTGAGCAGTTATTTCCTCCATACAGACATTATAAAGAAACTCATCGTGTGCCTTTGATGATGGAGCCATGCTTTCTCTAGTCCGTGTATAGAGGCTTTAGGTTTGAATTTAAGGAAGAGTTTATTGCTCTTAAGGAACAAATGCAGAATAACAGAAATAAGGTTAGTTCTAACTTCCCCCCTTAAAGGAGTCATTTGTACACTGACAGATATGACAAATCCTTTAATATATTCTTGCTAACTTCCGGTTTCTTACTGGCTGGAATGGTGCAAAAGAGCACTTTACTTTTCAGTAGCAGGATGCTTTTACTTGGTTGCTGTTTATTATTATACTTTAATTATATTGCATCAACAGTGCATAACATAGATTATACTGTACATCATTCACATCACAGACATGAATAATGGTCTGATAAACTTGATGAAAATCAAATTGCCTAATGCTACACATTTCGGCCAGCACCAGACTTGTATAGCATAGTGCCTTTTCCGTTTTTAAAGGTTCATTTATGTTTAGGTTGGTTGCTATGGCCTGTCCTGATCCATGTTTAATGTAGGTCTCTTAAATCCCTTTATTATTAAAAAATAAAGAACGGCTTCCAGCCTCAGTTACCAGGTCCAACTCTTTGAGCAAACTTCTCACAGAACACTCTCACATGTCCTCGCACAGACTGGCACCAGCTGCTCTAATTTAATGGACTGTCAAAGCAACATCTTTTTAGTTATCTGACAGGGACAATCTTCTCATTCCCAGCTGCAAAAAAATATATGTGCCTTGTGGCTGTTCTCTATTTCTTGAATCTGCATTGACAATTACAGTGTAAAATGGGAACAGTACTGCAAAATATGTACGTGTGATTTTTTTTTTATTTTAGATTAAATTGACAAAACTTCCTTTTACAGGGCCCCAGGTCAGAACAGTTGCTAATTGGCCGTTCACATTCATATTTAGACTCCAGCAAGAGATGGAGGCAAGGCAACATGAAATGACAATAGTCTTGATTTTTATCAGTGGCATCAGTGAGATGGATTGGTAGGTCTTTGGCTTCCTGGTATATTTAGACTTCCCCATTCTGATCACAAATATAATGTCCATGTCAGATCCTAAATAATCACTTTTCCAGACTTGCAACTGTATATAGATGGTATATTGCCCTGGATTTCACTTTCATGGAACCTACTTGGGCAGATGTTAGGCATTGGATACCAATGTTTGGAGAGAAAAGTCGGTGGCGGAGCTCTCCCCACTCCTTCCGTCTCACCCTCGCCCGACGCAGCTATCGGCGGATCTCGGTAACATTCAGCCGAGTACTTGGATTCACTTGGAGGAAACTACCCGCTGGCAGCGCAGGCGGACATATACACGGGAAGCGGTAGGATTAATATCAATATGCGGCTTTATTTTAACATACACGATGGTTACAAAAAGTGGGTGTATGATCAACTAACGCGTTACGTGCCCTAAAAGCTGGGCACTTCCTCAGAGTTCAGTGAAAGTGACGTCACAATTCATTTAAATATCTTAAAATACACGTGTCATACATTGATCAATTAAATTACATGATGCACTTTTAACATAATTTAATTGATCAATGTATGACACGTGTATTTTAAGCTATTTAAATGAATTGACATACGTGGCCTTTAATCTGAGTCAAAAATGTGTATTTTGCTGTCCTTAAAAGAGTATCAGTTGTGCTTTAGGTGTAAAAGGAGTCTTGGCCTGCAGAAGAGAAGCAGACATGGTTGGGTGGTGAAATAAAAGATTACTCACGAATCCAGTAGATTTAGACTTTCCACTACTAGATTCTATGTTGATATCTAGTCTCAATAATTAAATACATAAGTGATGTCCATCCTGGAGCCTTCTGAAGGTTCCAGGGAGAAGTCCAACAACAGCTGGGAGCAAAAGGTTGAATGTACTTGATTTATGTAAATGCCCTTTCTCAGCCCCCAACATTTCTTTATTGGAATGGGCCTCTACTTCTCTAACACCTACCATGTTTTCAAGGTGAATTTATAATATACTTAGATAATTTCCCCCCAAAAGCTATTGTGCAATATCCAAAGAGAAAACATTTTTTCTCAAAGATTTCCAACTACTGGATAGAGTTAATACAAAAAAAATGTCAATTTCTGTTAATTTCATGCATTTATGCACAACCTTTCATTCTGCATTTTTAGCGTTGATATTTAAATATTGTAATTTAATCAACTAGTGACCCAGTTTGAAGAGCTATACCTCTGTAATGGCAGCTTAATAAATCTAAAGATAAAGTGCACATCTGAGTGTGGAAGTGTTCATGGAGCATGCTATCCTTGCTGTTTGGGACAGGAAATCTCCAATTGTGATTAGGAAGCAATCTGAGCGCATTAAATCCTTTTTTCCTTCAGCAAACACGCAGAAGGATTAGTCTCTGTTATCCTACATATTTCTTTTTTTCCAGTGAATTGAAGTCATCAAATCAAACGTTTGCGCTTAATGCATGAAATTGTAGTTAAAGGAACAACTTTAAAGTGATCCTACAGGGTGAAATTGCATCTTGTTGCGATGTTGTTCCGAATGTACCTAATAAAATATATTATGTGCTTTGCAAGCCCCACTGTATTAATACCTCTCCCTAGCAATATCAGCAACACTGATATGACACTTCAAAACAGATTGCCACACTGATTTCCTAAAACAAGAATACCCCTTGCTGTGCACTTCAGTTATTTATATAGTATTTATATCTTTTTAACTAGTGATGGGTGAATTTATTCACCAGGTGCGAATTCGCGCGATTCGCCGCCGGCGAAAAAAATGCGAAATGCCCGTGAAAATTCGCCGGCGTCAAAAGAATTTCGGCGGCGCAAATTCGCTCATCACTATTTTTAACAAATTTCCATACAAAGTGTGCTTTACACTGGTGTGTGCCAGGAGTGTGGGAAGTCTCCTGTTTCATTGGCTATGATCTGGCTCAAGTTCATGCCTGGTACAGAACAGAAACATTTTCTAAAAGCATAGCAGAATGTTAAATTAATTTTTCCATAGAGAAAACCCTGATACAAGTTCAAGAACATTAAGGAGCACAAAAGCACCTAGAGAAACACTATAATCAATTCATATTTAGAGTTTTTCACAATTGCTTTTTTAGACTTTTGACTATGAGTAGGCAAGCAGGCATAACCAACATGTGTGAAGGCTGAGTTGGATTGGGTTGGCGGGGCACAGGGAAAGAACGGTGGCCCCGTTACTCAATGCCCCACTGACTCAGGCCCTTGCAGGGAACTGCACTCCCCCTTCCACCATCGATCATGTCCAAAATGGAGAATTGAAAAGTTATGGGGCGTGAGCAAGTGAGTACTGGATGGGGAGGATGATGCTGGGCTTACTGTACAGAGAAGCTAGTCACTGGGGTCCGGATGGCACCCGTTAGGCCCCACAAACCCCAGGATGACATTGTCTCAAGGCTTTAAAACCATAATACACAGCTCAACATCATACAATGGAGGGATTCTATAACTTATGGGGGCATTTACTACCAATAGAATTTAGATTTATTTCCATGAATCTCTAAAAAGTCTCTAAAAAAACATGAAAATGTCTAAGGCCAAGTAAAAGTTGTCAATGGGAGCTGTGCTGATCCTGACGGACCACTATAAATCAATTCGGACCTTTAGAGGTTTTCAGATTTTTTTCTCCACTAGAAATTATCTGAAATCTGAATCTGCCTTCCTGCTGATACAAATACTTCAAAGAATGATGAGGTTTCTACAAGGTCTAAATAACATGCAAATGTTGAAATGTTTCATTGATGAATACTCAATAAAATAGAATTAATGTCTCCGCACAATGTGTGGAGTGAGAGACCCAAGTGCTAAGGAGAATAATTTCGTCCAAAACATGTTTGTTGTACATTGCTTGAAGAAGTTTTAATGAAACCCTAAAGAACCATATAACATTTCCATATAGTGAATACTGACTAAGGAGTGTGCAAGTGGAAACCGCTTTTTCCTTGTAACCATGTTCCTTGTGCAGATCTTTCGCTCTAGGCATCAGAACAGCTGTGACCACAATAAATGATTATACCCAAACTCTGTGTAGGGGCTACACAGTAAATGACACTAGCAGGCGGCACTTGCCACGCTCAAGGGAGGACCAAGTTTTAACTTTAGCAGATCTGCAGTATAATAGCAAGTGGGCAGGATATTCTATTTACACTGACACACAAACAGTCCTAATTTCTGTTTGACTATGGTCCATTACAGGTGAATGTAGCTTCCTAGCTGTAGGTGCTGCCTGCTCACCAAATTACGCTTTTGTCTAATACCCCTACTAAGGGGTCAATGTGGGAAGTCTCTTTCTAGGCTATCATTGTTTTATGTTCTAACTACCCAGCTACCCAGCAATCCAACTTTATATAAATGTAATACCTTATTTTTTTTGTTAAATTATTAATCTGGCATGAATTAAGGGAAAAATATTCTGTAAAGACATGTGAAGCATCTTGGACATTTGGATACAACCCCATCGATAGTACATTTGGTGTAATTGTGCAGCAAAGTGATCTCAGAGCCAGCGACATGACATTTAAATTCTTTTCATTCTTTCTTTAATTACAAAGTAATAGAGAATTGACGGGCAAGGAAATTGCTAATCCATGCCTTTTCTCTCCAGGCAAGCGGAGAATTCGGAATTTCTTTCTGACATGGTTTTATTGATCTTCAGAAGATCATACATTTGTAGAAGTCATAAAAGCAAATGCAGCATTGACAAGGATATTGATGTCTTATACACTGTCAGAATATACTAAGGCATCTGTATGTTGATGCTTATAAGATATTCTCTTTGCAGATATATAAAAATATCTTCCGCTAATACTCTGCAGCAATATTTGAACATTTCTTTGTCTGCACAATTATGTGAATATTTCTGTCTCGCAGCAATAACTTTACTGAATAATAGTTTTCAGCTGTCCTTAGTTTGCTGTTGAGAGTTCACTTGGGAATGTGTTTCTTATACAGGTATGGGATCCTTTGTCTGGAAACCCATTATCCAGAAAGCTCCACATTATGGGAAGGTCATCTAGTGTAGACTAAATATTAATCAAATAATTCAGAATTTTAAAACATATTCTCTTACATAGACTCAAAACTGACTGGCCATAGACTCAAAAGATCGGCAAACGAGCGTATCTTTCCCGATATGCCACTAACGGCATGGCTATATCGGGGTTAATCCGAACGTTCGGCCATATGGTTGAACGATCGAATTACTATACGCCAAGGGGCTCCAACGGGTCGGTCGGGTAAAAATCAAACCTTCCCGATTGATATCGTGGCCAGATATCGATCGGGCAGACCCGTCGAAAGCCCCCATACACTGGCAGATAAGCTGTCAAATTGGTCTAAACGACCGATATCGTCAGCTTTATCTGCCCAAAATGTCCACCCAAAAAAATGTTGTTTGCATAAAAAAATAAAAAGCAATTCTAAGCAGCTTTTAAACAATGTTTTAAACATAACTCCTAGCTTAATACCTGGGAGAGCAGGACTGCAGTTGGAGAGCTTGAAGACCAAACTTTGGCGTTCCAACTGTATGAGATGCATGGTTTTGTGCTAGGAACGTAACTACAGAGAGGATGCAGACCCAAATTTCAAATCAAATTTTTGTTTTTCTAAAATGATTGTTTACTGTGGGGCCCAGTATTATCTAGTAATACCACTGTTTTGTGCCATGTAAACATAAACATAAATCAGGAATAAACATCATGTGGCTCTAAGTCTGTCCATAAATTGAAAATTGTTTCCCACTGGACAGTATGCAAAATGTTCCTTCAGTATGATAGCAGAATCAAAGGACAGATTGTGGAACAGGAGATAGCAAATTACAGTATTGTAAAGGTTACGGAAGTCTAATTGGAATGTTGGTCTATGTCTTAAAAATATAAACATAAAGGATGTCAAAACATTGCTCTGATAAGTTTGTTCAAAAACAAACAAACCTGCAAAAGAATATTTTGCTGGTTATTGTTTCTTTTATATATATATTTATATATATATCCTGACGACGGTTCAGAGAGAACCGAAACGCGTTGATGTGGGGTAGATTGTAACACTCCAATAAAAAAGTATTCTTCACAACACCCGTGAGTGCTCTTAAATGATCTAATATGCAAACCCTTGAAGCAGCACCCGGGGCTTGATGATTTGAGGGTGAGTGCCGGTTCTACTACACCATTATATATATATATATATATATATATATATATATATATATATATATATATATATATATATATATATATATATATATATATATATATATATATACAGTACATGGAACAAACTTTCAATGTCCAGTTATAAGCTAATATTTTCTACTCTGTAGGGCCCCATCTTATATTGTATTCTGGTGCAAAAACAATCCATTTTAATAAAAGAAACATACAAGCAATTCCTTTCATTCTGCAAATGCTGAATAAAGCATTGTACTTTGAATTGGATGTGAAAGTGTAAACTGTTACACATTAAATGCATTCATACTAACATAACATCTGTGCATGCAATAGACAGAAGATTCTTGTTGACTCTTATGAATGGTGACCACAGCTTTACAGAAACAGGCCAGGCCTGCAGTGTATTATGGCAAAGTGTCCCTTATTTTTTTCATTATTCCTGTGTTAAAAATGAGTGTTTTTGTATGTGTGACCAGCTTATGTATCTCCACTGTTTTGAATGGTTTATATGTTTAACATGGGTCGGTTTATTTATTGCAATTATTATGAAATGTAATGTCTGACCTATAGGATATAGAAGAAAAGTATTTGAAGTTTGTTGTACCTGCTCAATTACATAGTTAATTTGGGTTGAAAAAAGACAGCATTCTGTCAAGTTCAACCCCCTCCAAATTACCCCCAGTGCACATATATTCACACACCTATACAGACTTATTAATACACTAACATATGTAAAACTATACAAGCGTGAAACATGTTATCCAGGATGCTCGGGGGGGTTCCATATAAGGGATCTTTTCTTTAATTTGTAAAATCTCCATACTTCTACTTAAAAATCATCTAAACATTAATGGGCAGGTTTATTAAGGGTCGAAGTGAAAATGTTTATTTTCGAGTTTTTTTATGGCCAAAAATGTCAAAGTCGACTAGGGAATTGTTAAAAATCTATTTGAGTTATTTTTTTAATTCTAATTCAATTTTGAAATGTTTCATACACTGGCCCATTAAGAATTCTAGTTCGACTATTTGCCACCTTAAACCTGCCGAATTGCTGTTTTAGCCTATGGAGGACGTCCTGGGATCAATTTGGAGTTGTTTGCAGCCTTCCTGAAAATCAAGTATAGAATTTGATTCAAGTTTGCGGGTCGATTCCATTCACCTGAGTTCTAAAAATTCAAATTTTTTGATAAATTGCAGTAAACAACTCCCATGAACTCAAATTCGAACCTTGATAAATGTGCCCCTAAATAAACCCAATATTATTGTTTTGCTATCAAAAAGGAGTAATTATATCTTAGTAAGGATGAAGGACAAGTTACTGCTTCATAATTACAAAGAAAAAGGAAATATTTTTTTTACATTTTAAATTATTTGCTTAAAGTAGAGTTTATTGAAAATGGTCTTCCTCTAATTCAGAGCTTTCTGGATAACAGGTTTCCAGGTAACTACTGAACATATATCTGTCTATACCGATACCTATACTAAACTAACTGTAGAGCTTGCGATCACCATAGCCTTGTATATTATGCTTGTCAAAGAACACAACCAAACTGGTAAAACTGGGGTGTTTGCTTCAGAAAGATTACTATAGTTTATATAAACATGCTGCTGTGTATCCATGGGGGCAGCCATTCAAGCACAGGACAATGGTAGATAGCAGATAAGCTACGTAGAATCCCATTGTATACTACAAGGCGTATCTGTTATCTTCTGTACATCCTGTGCCTTTTCTCCTTTTTTAGCTTGAATGGCTGCCCCCATGGCTACACAGCAGCTTGTTTATATAAACTAGGGCTGCATCGGTTCGGTTTGGGATTCGGCCAGGATTCAGGCTTTTTCAGCAGGATTGGGCCAATCTGAATCCTAATTTGCATATGCAAATTTGGGGTTGGGAGGGAATTCTCTGGACTTTTTGTCACAAAACAAGGAAGTAAAAAATGTTTCCCCCTTGCCACCCCTAATTTGCATATGCAAATTCAGATTTGGTTCTGTATTCTGACAAATCTTTCATGAAGGATTCGGGGGTTCGGCTAAATCCAAAAAAAATATACGGTAATAATATCTTGATTTGGATCAAGTATAAGGTACTGTTTTATTAAAACAGAGAAAAAGGGAATATTTTTTAAAACATTTTATTTAATTAAAATGAACTTTCCGTAATTCGGAGCTTTCTGACTAACGGATTTTTGGATAAAGGATCCCATACCAGTACTGCAAAAAGTTGTAGCTCTGCTGTTATATATTTAGTGTAAAGTTACACAAATGTTTTAAGATCCAGGATGACCAGAAGGAGATGCATGATTATCTTTGTTTATTTGTCCTTCAGTCAGCAGCTGAATATGTGAAAATCCATTTGCCAGAAGTGCTGAAGCAACATCTTCAAGACTTTGAGAGGGATAAAGAGAACAATGTGCTTTCCTATCAGACTATCTTGGAACAGCAAATTCTAGCAATAGACCGGGAATTGCTGGAAAAACTCAGTGTGTCCTATGATGAAGCAGGTACATGGGGGTTTCTATAAGGGTTTTTATTTTTCATAATACAAGTACCAACATGCTTTAAAGGGGACCCGTCACCCAAAATCAAAAAAATAATCAAAATCCTATTTTATCACATTAGTCAAGGAAAATGAGCTTTAATTACACTATATAAATTATTTGAATCTTGTTTCCTTCAGTCTGGGAATTCATAATTATAGCAAGCAGGCATTTTGTGGACACTGTTATTAAGGCAAGTCTTGCATCATCTTAGAATCTTGTTTGTGCACCAGAATGGGGGACCCACTGTCCATCCCCATGCCCTGGCTACACAATTAAACTGTAACGACATCAGAGAATGTGTTGAGAGCAGTGATATCTACATACCTCCCAACATTTTTGAAACAGAAAGATGGACAAAAAGATTTGCTGTGCGGAGCGTGGCAAAGTTTTTGACCATGCCCATTTTTGAGGCTACACCCCCTAATTACCATGTCCATTTTACAAAATTTGGTAGGTTATACTGTAAAAGTTTGAACACATTTCTATGGTTTTTATATGTTATTACAGTTTTGCTAATGAAGGTGAATTGCCCTTTACGCTGTGAGTTTTCGTTCTTATCTTATCTAAATCTGTTACAAAAGTATCTCAAGTATGTATTCTGGGCTCTCTGCCAGGAGCCAATTAAGTTAGAAACTCAGGAAATGTCAGTACAAATCCAGGACTGCGGGTTCAGCTGTCAAAAGTGGGACTGTCCCGCTCAAAATGGGACAGTTGGGAGGTATGCAGTGCTGAATGGAAAGTGAAAGTAATTACTTGCCCCACCCCTATGGCTAAGGCTTACAACAGCTATGAATGCTGTAATAAAAAATAGAAATTAGATTTCATGTTTAATTTGAAAAGGACTTTTTTATTTTACAGATTTTTGTGTCTGGGTGACAGGTCCACTTTAAGTCTCATGACTATGCTCTGGTTAAGTAGAATTTTTTTTAAAAAAATGTTACTGGTCTTCTAATGCTACTTCTTCTGTTGGTTTTAGCTCTGTGTTTTGTGCAATCGGAGAATATGGGTTGCACTCTATATTCTCTCCTCTGTCTCATGGTAGTTCGCTTTGCTGGCAAATATTAAAGCACAATTAGTACTTGCTCAGCCTGCAGCTAAGCTATAATTATAGGCAGGCACTGCTGGAAACTCCTAACTTTTTTCTCACCGTTTCACCTTTCTGGCTTTGGTTTTTTGTCCATTTCTGCACAGTGGCCACCTAAATGCTATATTGTTTGTTGTGAAAAAAAATCTCTTTATAGTAACAGTATGATAAGGAAATTACAAATTCATTGAAAGAATATGTTTCCTGATCTCTCTAGCTCTGTATTAGATAAGATGATTTTTTTTAAAAAAAATAATATTAGTGATTTGCATATACATACATTTTTAAAAATAAATTTGTAAAAATACATAATGTCATGTATGGGGAAATAAAACATTTTTCCAAATTCCCCCAAGCCCATTTTTGTTCACTGTGAATCATGAACTAGAAATAAATGATTTCTACTCCGTATTATAGAGAACCTACAAATTCCATCCTCCTTACCTCCCACATACCAAACAGAGTCTATTCATCACATTGGCGGACCATGATAGTATTTTCAGTATAAAAGTTTGCAGGGATGGGTTCTATGTTGTGGAATGTGCAGGATCTGCGTGTAAAGTAAAGTGGTTTCTACTGTACGTAAAATAATACATATATATATAATAGACCCATTAGTGCATAGACAAAAATACACACTTTTTTTTTTTTAGATAAATCACGTTTGTGGGTACAGACCATAAAACATGGCTACCTTTCTAAATTTAGGGTTAAGTACAATTCAATTCAATGATAAAAATGAATATAGGAAACCCTGAAATGTATGTGTCCGATTTACACTTAGTAAGTAAGTCCAGGCTGCAACAACCGAGTCAGATTAAAAACTGTTGCTCGTTGACATTCTAGAATGTTAAGCTCATTAGCAGTAACATTTTATTGGCACTCTTAATTTTTTAGTATGGCAGAGGGTTCCTTTGGGGCTAATAAGATGTCATTACATGAGACTCATTGACAGAATGTTTACCATACCTACTTAACATGCGCCTCCTGTTAGTATGAGGAAATTAGCAAGTACACCCGTTCCTCACCTCATTGGTTAGTGTCCTTAGTGGATGCTCTCCTTACTGTTAAGTGTCTGCAGAGCCTGGAAACAAGGAAATATTTAATTTCCTCTTAATGTCAGGTGATATTCCATCAAGCCAAATAGCATGGGGGAAAAGTAAGGGACGTGCAAACACATTAGGAGCTATAATGTGGCATTGTTCTACTGTGACTATAGAAACTGCCGTATAGGATTATGAAGGGTTGGATTAGCCGTGGTTAGTGATGCGTGGCATAGCGTTTCAGCTGTTACAGTTCTAACAGAAAAGTAATTTATGAATGCATAGGATAGAGATAATATGAGTCTTATGAGAGAGATCCGTTAGTATACATCGGAAAAAAAACACCAAAACAAATTAAACTTTAAAATCAAAATCTTACCGAAACTCCGTTTGCGCTGCTCTTCAGAAAGAGGTTGGGCAATCCATTGTGCGACGCTCGATCTCTCCTTCCTGCCCGCCTTATAGGAGATAGCCAGGGAGGAGAAATTGAGCACCGCACGATGGATTGTTGCCCTGTTGTCTTTTCTGAAGAGGAGCGGAAGAAGAGTTTTGGTAATTTATTTCTTAATTAAGGCTCTGCGATTTTAACTTTTAATTTGTCTTGGTGTTTTTTTTCTATGTATACTAACAAATTGTTAATTTTTTTGATGTTACTGGTCCTTTAAGGAATGTAATAAAAGTCGGTAACGAAAAACCTATTAGCAATGTGAAAGGTAATGCCTTTGCGCGAACCTGGAAACTGTTTAGCGACCACTTGCGACAGTGGAAAACCGTTTGCAAATTTTATCGTTTGCGCCAATGCGATGTCAATGTAATAAAACTTCTTACTAAAAAAGTCGTTATGTTTGTTCCAAAGATTACCCCTTCAAGCACTTCAAGAGTGAGGTGCCCTGTGCTCTAGGAGAGTTTGAAAAAGCTGTTTTAAAAAGAGAGGAAAGCTAATGCAGGCCTGCAAATAACTGTACAGTTTATAGATTTCTTTTTTTCTCAAAGCAGGAGCTACAAAAACTACTGGAAGTACTGCTTTTTATTAGGATGTTAAATTCAAAAGCAGATACATTTTTTGGCTATAGCCGAGCCCTTGATTAGCCCTACTCAAGACCGAGGAAAAAGATGGCACTCTGGTAAAAGGAAGGCAGGTTTATTGCAGTAACAATAAACCTGCCTTCGTTTTACCGGAGTGCCATCTTTTTCCTTGGTCTTGAGTGTGATATGCAGCAGGGACGCTGTGTACAGAGAGGAAGTTTAGGAGCAGCCTCATGGGATTGTGAGTTTGGAGCAGCACTTTGGTCAACTTGATTAGCCCTAGCCCTGCCCTCTTTACCTGACACTGAGCCACCTTGGAAGTCACAGACACAGGCTGCTGCTCTGATTTCGCTCGTAAATCCACCACTCGTTGCATTGATCCACACTGATGGCTGTATTGAAAAAAAAATAATTGTGGCGCCGCTGATTCATTAATATTGGCCATAAATTGCACCAGAGCAATTACCCATACCAACCAGTCGGATATTTGCTTACTTGTAGCAGAAAGATCAAGAATAATTTCTGATTGGATGCCTTAGGTGACTACAATTTAGCAACTATACATCATTCCCAATGTCAGCTTGTTTTTATGCAGTACATGAAATCGTAATGGTTTATAGGATATTTATATGCATTAAGGTATAGTTTTGGCATGGACTTCCTTAAAGCGATACTGACACATTCCTATAAAAATCATAGGAACGTGTTAGTATAAAGTAAATGCTGCACAAGGAATCGTTTTGCTCAAAGCCACCCGCAAAGCCGCCCCCCCGCAAAGCCACCGGCCACAAAGTGGCCCCCAGCCCCCTGCAAACCTGTGTGCTGCCAACTCGCTGACATAGCTAACTGATCTTCCGCGTTACTTCAGTGACGCTGGGCTGGGGACAGAGTGATCCTTCCATAGGCTGAATTCCTGTATTCATTCGTAACAGCTAGGGGTGGGGAATTTTTTCGCCTTGTTTCCAGCGGAAATGATGCCTATAGACTTGTATGGCTTAGGGCGTCAAAATTTTGTTGACGCCCATAGACTTTAATGGGCATCAGCATCATTTCGCCGGCGGCAAGTTTTTGGCGAAACTAAATGGGTCAAATTCGCCCAAACCTAGTAACAGCCTATGGAAGGATTGTGCAGCCTGGAGCTTTGAGCAAACGATTCCTTGTGCAGCATTTACTTGATACTGACATGTTCCTATGATTTTTATAGGAATGTGTCAGTATTGCTTTAATATAAATGTCTATAACATAGGATGAACGATGTGTCCCAGCTTACAGGCATACAAAATAGGAAGTTAGAGCACCACCCATTAAGTACATAATATCAGCAAATAAAAATGTTTCATAACCTATTTTTACTTTGGATTTGAACCAAACATAGTAGCAATGTTGCCATGAACTGGTACGGTTATGAATCAGTGAAAATAAATAAGCAGGAGTGTCAATACACTGTAGGAATAAAGTGCAATGGGAGTAATTATGCAGTGAAAGGAGCAGCTTTAGTTGCAGGTTCTAGTGATGGGCATATCCGTCACGTTTCACTTCGCCAAAAATTCACGAAACATGAAAATTTCCGGCAAATGCATTGATGTCAAAGGCCGTTTTTTGTGCAACATTTTTTTACTATTCATTATCTATTCATAGTCTATGTGGATTTTTTTCTAGGCAAAACGTTTTTCATGCAGCAACTAGGGTTGCCACCTTTCCTCATCTCTCTTTTCTAATGGGGGGGCGTGAGATGATGTCATAGGAGAGTGTCTGTGACATTGCAGGTTGGGGGGCGGGGCGATGACATGGCAATCAACGATTGATCGATCATCTTGTCAATCTAAGGAACTCCTGCTCGGTTTTCATTTCGAAAGCTGGTCCGGCAGTTTTGACCCAGGAAACACTTCTGAAAACTGGGCTGTACGGGTCAAAACCAGACAGGTGGCAACCCTAGCAACAACTGTGGCAACATGTCCACAATTGAAACTGCGGTAATGAATTATAAATTACCCCTTTAACATGTTACATTAGCTGATACTCTTATGCCTTGCTCTACAGAGACCAATTTGTCACACTCCAAGCACTTTGTGTACTCGCATTCTGAAAGTCACCATGGGACAAATTCAATAAGCGCAAAGTGTCCATCGCTGGTGACAATTTACCAGAAATCACATCCGCAGGGACATCGCCAATTCACTAAAAGGCGTAGAGGACAATTCGCTAGTGAACGAGACCGTTGCTAGCATTCGTTGGCACCCTATCGCCAGGCGACTTTTCGCTCTGGTGAATAGTCGTTACTCTGCAAATTTACTAAAATGCGAATTTTACTGAATGTACCTCTTTCGCCAAAGTTTCCTTCACCACCTCAGACCAGGCGAACTGATTAAACAAACCTACATCTTATGTCAGTGACATCATATCCTGTATGCCGGAAATGCATTAAAGTTGTAAAAAAAGGCTGGCGACTTTTTATTTTTTTAGAGCGGGATTGCCTTCATAAGTCCGAACTATTAAAGATTTATGTGTGACCAATTTTTTTAAACTAATTTGAGGGGCATGCCACATTTGTTTAAGGGTGGACTCATGTCTAGGGCATTAGAGGATCTCTCCTGTCTTTATTATGGCTCATTGGACATGTGTTTAAAAAAGTGGCCACGTCAAACATTATTAATAAAGACGTCCTTATGACTTTTAGGTACCTGTCCTATTAAAATTAACCTAAGCGTAAGAGTGCTAGTGAAGTTTTACTATGCAGAAATGAACGCTAGTGAAAATTCGCTATGAAATGTTCGCCCAGCAGATGTAGTAAGTGGCTGCTGAGACGCAACTTTGCATTTTAGTGAATTAGCGTTGTGATAACGAATTTGCACGAATGACGTGGTGCAGAGTTTGGCAAAGTGGTCAATACGGAAAATTCGCCCTTTAGTGAATTTGCCCCCATATATTGTATTATCCTAAAAATGATATAAGCAGACTCACCCAGTCATGATAAAATGACAGTTGGCTTCACTATATAACACTGGCTGGTGTACTTCTCATTGACTTGTTATTGACTGCCTTGTTAAGTGGACCTGGTCTCAGGCTGTGTATTCATCACAATAGAAGTCTCCATAGGCCTGAATGTTGCCATCACATTGTAGATAAAAACAAAAGAATATAAACAAGTTCAATGCCTGCCAAAAAAAAAAAAAAATGAATCCCATAAGTGAGACAGACACAGCAGGAAACAGAAAACAAAGAACTGGTATCTAGATAAATAATCATGGATCTTTGCCTCAGGTGATTAAAACCTGCCAGAGCACTGCATAAATATCACTTCAATCAAGTCATGTATTGTTTAGTACAAGAGCCATAAATTCTGCATTCGTAATCTCTATCTGATTGCAAGAACAAAATATGTCCAATTGCCAATGCCAGATGTTTCCAGGGCTTTATGCCTGTCAATTATTTAATGTCAATGATGCTGCCTTGCTTCACTCCTTTCTGAATTCATCAATCTATCAGTAGAAAGCTCTGTACCCTGATGGTAATGCATGTATTGGAAGGTGAACACAATTCTGGGTAAAGAGAACACTGCCAATGTTTGGAACAGTATTGTGGTAAATATGTTGTTATAAAAAGTAACTGTGCCGCTGTAACTTGCCTGAAGCACTTTTCTGCTCCACAAATCTCGCCATAAAAACTGTGTTGGCTTCATGTCATCTACTTATAAGATTTTTCTATGAAAGGCAGTATTGTCAGTCAGAAGAGTGTAAAATGATGGACTGAAATTGTTGGGTGTAAGCAACAAGTTGAATCTGGTGAAAATCAACTTTATTGTAGTTGTTGTTGCTGCAGGTATCTAAGGGCAGGGGCACACGGGCAGATTCGCCTTCCACCTGCTATAATGAGAAAACGACAGCGCAATGGCACTCGCAGTTCTTCAATTTCCAAAGTCGCCCGTAGTTGCCTCACGTGGAAACTTCGGATGACTTTGGAAATCGAAGTGCCGCAGGGGATTTTTCATTTTAGCAGGCGGAAGGCAGTTCGGGGAGATTGTCACCCCAAAGAAGAGTCGATTAGTCGCCAGGCTACTAAATCTCCCCGAATCTGCCCATGTGCCCCTGCCCTATAAAGCATGCCCTTAAACTTACCTGGCTACCAATGTTTTCAATGGTTTGTTGTTAATAAAATAGTAAGTTTGGTGAAAAATACTCCATTGATCTTAATCCATCAAACACTCTACTTATTGATATAGTTTAGTGGTTCCAGGCTATGTAGATGACTCCTTTAGGGCAGAGACACACGTGGAGATTCGGGGGAGATTTAGTCGCCCGGCAACAAATCGCCTCTTCTTCGGGCGACTAATATCCCCGTACTGCCTTCCTGCTAGCTAGAATGTAAATTGCTGGCGGGATGGAACTCCGAGTTCTTTGTTTTGCTAAGTCGCCTGAAGTTGCCTCACAAGGCCCTAAGAAGAGGCGTTTTGTTGCCGGGCAACTAATCTCCTCGAATCTCCACGTGTTTCTCTGCCCTTAGTGCAGTGGAGGGTAAGTGCAGTGAAATGGGTTGACAAACTGAAGATGAATCAGGGTGAGAAGTCAGCATGTTATTTGCAAGTCAGTAGGTACATAATGATATAAGGGAACCCTAGAGACAGGTATTCATTTTAGAGCTTGCATGTATCTGTGGGCCAGTGCCGGGCCACACTGGCCATACGCCCTAGGCAACCTGGCCGGTCACAGCACCCAATAGGCGTGCGCCAAAAAGGACGCAGACGCGTCAAAACAGACGCAGACATGCATGAAAAAGGCCATGGACGTGCGTCAAAAAGGATGCGGGAGCGCATCAGAAAGTTTGAGGACGCTTGTCTGAAAAAACGGCGAGAGGGGATTGGACTAGGGTGTGAGGCAGAGGAAGTACATGTCTGCCACCCCGAAGCCTTGTGCCCTAGGCACGTGGCTAACTCTGCCTACCCCTAGTTCCGGCCCTGCTGTGGGCCCTGCACTGCATCAAAGTTGGTTGAATAAGCACATTCACACTAGGGGGGCAGATTTATCAAGGGTCAAATTGAAATTTTTTTCATGGTCAAACTGTCATGTTCTACTAATCACCACCTAAAACCTGCCGAATTGCTGGGAAGTCAATGGGAAAGTCCAGGGATCAATTTTGAGTTGTTTGCAGCCTTTCTGACATTCAAGTTTTTTTTTTTTTTGAGAAAAAACTGGAATCTAGTTTTTAAAATCCAAATCAAAGTTGATTCGAGTTTTTGGGTCGATTACATTCATCCGAGTTTAAAAAGTTCGATATTTTAAATAAATTTCGATTGGTCGAATTACGAACTCATGGGAGTTTAGGGGAGTTTTTAAAAAGTCACATGAATTCGAAATTCGACCTTTGATAAATATGTCTCTAGGTGTAAGGCATTAATGGCATATATAGGCACCTGTAGGGTTAATAAAGGATAAGATACTGGACTTCATAGCAAATCATAATACTATGAGTTTGTGCCAGCATGGTTTTATGCGTAATAGATCTTGCCAGACTAACTTAATTTCTTTTTATGAGAATGTAAGTAGACACCTCGATTCTGGGATGGCAGTGGATGTGATTTACTTAGATTTTGCTAAAGCATTTGATACAGTGCCACACAAAAGGTTACTGGTTAAATTAAGGAATGTTGGCCTGGAACATAGTATTTGTACCTGGATAGAGAACTGGCTAAAAGATAGACTACAAAGAGTGGTGGTAAATGGAACATTTTCTAATTGGACCAATGTTGTTAGTGGAGTACCGCAGGGCTCTGTACTAGGTCCCTTGCTTTTCAACTTGTTTATTAATGACCTGGAGGTGGGCATTGAAACTACTGTTTCTATTTTTGCAGATGATACTAAATTGTGCAGAACTATAGGTTCCATGCAGGATGCTGCCACTTTGCAGAGTGATTTGTCTAAACTGGAAAACTGGGCAGCAAACTGGAAAATGAGGTTCAATGTTGATAAATGCAAGGTTATGCACTTTGGCAAAAATAATATAAATGCAAGTTATACACTAAATGGCAGTGTATTGGGAGTTTCCTTAAATGAAAAGGATCTAGGGGTCTTTGTAGATAACACGTTGTCTAATTCTGGGCAGTGTCATTCTGTGGCTACTAAAGCAAATAAAGTTCTGTCTTGCATAAAAAAGGGCATTAACTCAAGGGATGAAAACATAATTATGCCTCTTTATAGGTCCCTGGTAAGGCCTCATCTGGAGTATGCAGTGCAGTTTTGGAATCCAGTCCTTAAGAGGGATATAAATGAGCTGGAGAGAGTGCAGAGACGTGCAACTAAATTGGTTAGAGGGACGGAAGACTTAAATTATGAGGGTAGACTGTCAAGGTTGGGGTTGTTTTCTCTGGAAAAAAGGCGCTTGCGAGGGGACATGATTACACTTTACAAGTACATTAGAGGACATTATAGACAAATGGCAGGGGACCTTTTTACCCATAAAGTGGATCACCGTACCAGAGGCCACCCGTTTAGACTAGAAGAAAAGAACTTTCATTTGAAGCAACGTAGGGGGTTCTTCACAGTCAGGACAGTGAGGTTGTGGAATGCACTGCCGGGTGATGTTGTGATGGCTGATTCAGTTAATGCCTTTAAGGATGGCTTGGATGATTTTTTGGACAGACATAATATCAAAGGCTATTGTGATACTAAGCTCTATAGTTAGTATGGGTATATAGAATTTAATTAAAAGTAGAGGGGTGTATGTATGGATGCTGGGTTTTCATTTGGAGGGGTTGAACTTGATGGACTTTGTCTTTTTTCAACCCAATTTAACTATGTAACTATGTAACTATGTATGAAGGCATCTGTCCAACTTGGTGGGAATGACATGGTGGGACATTCACTAAGATTCGTTGTTGTGCCAGCGTCCGCTTCGCCACACTTCACCAGGCGTATTTTCGCCAGCGCTACGCAAATTCACTAAAATCCGAAGTTGCGCTCAGGGGAAGCGTAAGGTTGCGAAGTTGCGCTAGCTTTAATTCGCCAAGCAAAGTTACGCTAGCGATGGTTAATTTGCATACGGCGCCAGATTCAAGTTACAATGGAGGTATATGTAGCAGCACTACACAAGCCTGGGAAACCTTCAAAACAGCAAATAAAATTTTTATTTTGCCCTACACATGTGCCCACTGTATAGTTAAGGTGCCATGAGTTAGGAAATGTAGGGGGGAAGGAGGGTAGCCCCAAAAAAATTTCGATCTTTTTCAGCCTATCACCCATAAAAAATGAAAAAACGCCAGCGTTTTTTTAACTTTTTTTGAAGCAAGTCCTATCTACTCTATTGTACTTTGCCTGGTCTGAGGTGGCGAAGGAAGTCTGGCGTAAAAGGTAGTGTTCAGAATCATTCGTGCGTCAGTGAATTTGCATAGTTACGTCCGTTGCGCAAATTCGCCAGGCGTAAGGGTGCGAAGTAACACTAGCGAATTTTCGCCTGCGTCCATTAGTGAATCGGCGAATTAACGAAAATGCGCTACGCTGGCGCATTCACGCTGGCGTTAGGCGCTTCGGCATTTAGTGAATTTGCCCCATGGTCTTTACACTTCTATTACTACCTGCTCAGAGGTAGTGCATACTCTGTACAGTGCCATGTGTATGGCCAAGTGTTGGTCAAATCCTGCATCGTCTCATATTTTGACGAAGTCCTATATTACAATATTATCTGCATTTGTGCATAACACGTTATAGGACTCAATTAAGAATATAGATGTAGTTTCCAAGATAAATCAATTAGCTTTAAACAGTTTGCTACAAGTATAAAAGCTAAAATGTAGCTTCTATGTTTGTTAATTAGCCCAGGGCCTGGCTGCCTAACCCTAGATCGGGCCATGGGTGAGCCAGCACATTTTGTCATTTCACAACACTGAGTCAGCCTGAAGAGATGCAGCAGAGTGGAGTGTTAGCTTATATGTAGTACTACGTATGTTTTCTCTGCAACTGTTAGTTTTACTTTATTGAAGCTATAGAGCATGCTTTCTTATTTGCCCAATATATATTTCCACAAGTTTCTGTAGCATTTATCCAGTAATACCTACTTAACAGAAAATAAACAACTAGAAAAAAAGCCTGTAATTTTCACTATAAAACCGGAACTTGCAAATATTTTGACTCAACATAGCGCCCACACAAAGATGTTCTCTGCAGCAGATGGCCAAGCTGGAAGGCAGCCAGTTGTGAGTCTGCCCAGCATGAGCTTTTCCCCAGCCTAGGGCTGCTATTCCTAACAAGTAAGGGAGCCTGGGTGCCAACTGTTAAGCTCTACCAGGACTGCTTAAATAACTATTTATTTTGCTTTAACTACTAGAGTGCAGATAATTCTTCTACTCTCATCCAACAGCTAATAAGCATGACCCTCTGGTATCTTTACTGTGTTCTGGTCAAGCAACTCTATCCTTTTAAAACCTGTCAGATTGGGGGTTTTAACATCTGCATGAGAATTGATTTCCTAATCAGAAAAATCCAATAGAACTATGTGGATAGTGATAGGACATGAAAGGCAGTTTATGTGGGATTGATTTTTGCAACTCGCAATGATTCCAGCAACAAGAAATTCTTGGCACACAGTCTGCAGTTCTTCCCCGTTCTGTAAAATGAATAAAGCTTCTAACTCTGGATAGGTCTGACAATATATATTGCGTGCCTTGGTAAAAATACACACACAAACAGCATTGTTTGAAAGCATTTCAATTGTGTTTATTGAGTAAAATAAAACTTACTTACACTATATAATTTGTATAAATCTTGTTTCCTTCAGTCTTGGAATTCACATTTTGTGAACACAGTTATGGCTCTTACACATGGCTGGTTTGCCTGCGCTCCCCTTTCGTTCAGTCACAGGGGAGCGCAGGAGTAGACACAGTCAATTATTTTGAAGGGTGCTGTACTGACACAGACACATGTAAGCGCCAAACGCAGATGGGACGCGGCATGTTGCATTTTACCTGCGTTTGGCGCATACATGCGTCTGTGTGAGTACAGCACCCTTCAAAATAATTGACTGTGTCTACTCCTGCGCTCCCCTGTGGCTGAACGGAAGAAAGCACAACGCAGGGGAGCGCAGACAAAAATGGATGTGTGTAAGAGCCCTTATTAACAGCGCCGATTCTGGGGCAAACTTTAAATCATGTCAAAATCTTGTTTATGTACCAAAATGGGACACCTGATGCCCATGCCCAGGCTACAAAATTAGAAGTTAAAGAGAAAGGGTACGTAAGGAGGGCAGTGACATCTAGGAAGTGCAGAATGTAAAGTGAAAGTAATTGCGTGCCCCTCTTCCAGAGCATGGAAGGAATCGCCGGAGGGGAGAGAGCGTCGGAAAGTAGGAGAGAGAGAGCAGGAGGGGAGAGACTGTCGAAGGGAGGGGAGAGAAAGCAGGGTGGGAGGGGAGAGAGCATCAGAAGGGAGAGATCGCTGGAGGAAAGGGAGGCGGGGAAAGCATTGAATATGGACTTGGGGTAGGCAGAAGATAGGTACCCGGCTCCCCTTTTGTTGCGCCCTAGGCAGGTGCCTCTTCTGCCTACCCCTAGTTCCGGGCCTGCCCTCTTCTATGCCGCAGGCAATACATGATTGACAGTGGATATTTTTAAATGCTGTTATAGCAGGTATGGATGTTTTAATAAAAGGGCTTTTATGATAGAGCTTTTTATGTCTGGGTGATGGGTCCCCTTTAAGTAGTGTAACGCTATTTTGGTCCAACAAGGTTAATGTCCAGTTATTTACATTAGAGCAAGGGTTACAATTGACTCAAACACATAAGGCTGGTTTTCATGTAGCAGATTGGAAAATTTGGGCTACTTTTGCTACTCTGGTTCTTTGAAACTAGGGATGCACCGAATCCATTTTTTTGGATTCAGCCGAACCCCCGAATCCTTCACGAAGGATTTGGCCGAATACCGAACCGAATCCGAACCCTAATTTGCATATGCAAATTAGGGGTGGGAAGGGGAAAACATTTTTTATTTCCTTGTTTTCTGACAAAAAGTCACGCAATTTCCCTCCCTGCCCATAATTTGCATATGCAAATTAGGATTCGGATTCGGTTCGGCCGGGCAGAAGGATTCGGCCGAATCCGAATCCTGCTGAAAAAGGCCGAATCCTGGCCGAATCCCGAACCGAATCCTGGATTCGGTGCATCCCTATTTGAAACCCCTACAAATCTATATTGTGCGAATTAGACCAGTTTGGGCTACATCTGAAAGTGCTTTTGGTGGGGTTTTTTTGGTTAGTTTTGTGAATATATCTGATTAGTATTTAGAGTGAGACCTGGAAAAATTGCTTTGCTAGAAGGACAGGAGTTGTATTACTTAACCCACTTACCAGGAGCAAGCACAACTTTGCTAGATTGCATGCAGTAGAACAGACCCCATTTATATACCTTAAGCAACCCCCGTACCTCACGATAAAAGGCAAAGCAACTCAGCAGCGGTTACCCCATAGCTGACCACTTGGCTTCATTTGTCTGGCTCTCTAGGATCTAGACCAGGGATCCCCAACCTTTTGAACCCGTGCGCAACATTCAGAACTAAAAGGAGTTGGGGAGCAACACTAGCATGAAAAATGTTCTTGGGGTGCCAAATAAGTGCTGTGATTGGCCATTTGGTAGCCCTTATGTGGATTGTCAACCTACATTAAGGCTCTGGTTGGCAGTGACACTATTTTTTATGCACCAAAACTTGTCTCCAAGCCTGGAATTCAAAAATAAGCAGCTGCTTTGAGGCCACTGGGAGCAACATCCAAGGTGTTGGGGAGCAACATGTTGCTCACGAGCTACTGGTTGGGGATCACTGATCTAGACATATGTCCAGTTGCCTCTGCAGGGAGCCAAAGATGCTGTGTATATATATATATATATATATATATATATATATAAATGGTTTTCGTTCTCCTTTAATTTCCTTGCGTCTCATTAGCCTGCAGCACTTTGCTTCTAAAGAAGGGCAGTAGAATTCCAACCTCATCTATTAAAAGTAAAAAGCTTTGTGTCCCTGTCTTTGGATTGAGTTAAACATAAGAACCATTTTAATAAAGGCAGATAAAATATAGCTGTAGGGTAGGAAATTTCAGCAGAGTAAGAATTGCTTAAGGTTGACTTGTATTATAGGACAGATGGATGCAAATACTGCTTTAATTGTTAAATCTTTTCAACAGAAAAATGTAGCCACAAAGAATACTTACAGTATGTGCACAGAGTATATTGAAGTAAACATTTTAACATGGCAGTATTGGGGTCGCTGGTTCAACTCCTGCTACAACATGCCGGATCCAGTTAAAGGATATTTATCAGTGGTATTATTGTTGTATAAAATAGCTGAAGCCAATGTTATCAAAAGGGCAAGACGATAATAGACATAGCCGGTACTTGTTCCGACAGCAACTCTTCGTGCCAAACAATACACCAATACACACGTCAGGCAGCCATCATGGCAGTCATGTCCTACGAAAGCAACCTACATTTAAACGATGCAATGTTAATGCTTTTATTGAGAAATATAAATTTTATAAAAATATATATATATATATAATACACAAAAGCCATGAATATCCTGTAAATTATATCCTTATAAACGGTGAGTTCTGATGTCATCAGTTATAAACCGTGAGTTCTGATGTCATTTCTGTCACATGACTCATTGAAATTTGTGTATTATAATAAATAAAGTCCCCCCAGTTGTAAAATATGAGGATATTAGAAGTTACCTCGGAGTTCCATGACCTGTATAAAAACACTCGGCCTTCGGCCTCGTGTTTTTATATGGTCATGAAACTCCTCGGTAACTTATAATATCCCTATATTTTACAAAAGGGGGTACTTTATTCACTATATATATATCAGTTCCAATGAGTATCCGCACTCCAATGCACTCTGATGGAGTTTTCTTCTGCTGGGGTGCACGGTTAAAATGTATATATTCGAATTCTGCAAAGAACCAGCACTCCCATATATAAAAAGTAACTTTTTTATTTCTGTTACATTCCAACGTTTCGGTCCCTATATATACATAAATCTGATATGTATACTAATCTTCTGATCATAAATACACTTATTTTAAGCATTAAGCAGGAATCACAGATTCTAGCCAATTGGATGTGTGTATCTAACATTTGCAAAATAGATTGGGCCAATGGAAAGTGTGGTGTGCAGCCAGTTGGAGCACCTGACTCACAGAACAACACATAATCTAGTCTTGAGTGGAAACAGTATAAATAATGCAGCCAATTCTATTCTGTTAATTGAAGGTCAAACTCTGGTGAGGCCTGAGCAGCTTAAATCTAGGACTGAATTTAAAGCAGGTTTATAAACTAATGGTAAATTATTGGACTGTTGCAGCCTTCAGAGGAAGCTGGGATTTGTAGTTCAATAATGCAGATGAGCCACAAATTGTACAGAAAGAAAGACAGAACAAGAAAATATAGCTTTTGTTGACTGAGTAGATTATAAAATGCAAGCATTTGGGATTACTTGGTGCCGATTTAAGGCATGGAAACATCAGTCACATGGATTGACAGTTGCCCGTTATACAGAGAAGTCTGATTTTGCCCAAATAAACAATTTGTGTAATCAGGTTGCCGGAAAGACAAACAGATTTTGCAAATGAAACTAATTAGGCAACTTGTATAGATTAATTACCAAACACTTTGCTCATTATAATTGGATAAATTGTGCATCTGAAACCAGATCCTCAGCAGTCCTGCCCCCTGGTCTTAGGTACAGAATAAAACTAACAGGGACAATAAGTGTCACCCTGACTTCAGCAACTTCCTTGCTACCATTTGCAGAAGAGCTAGGTTACACAGATCAAGGGCACCCACAAATAATGTCCCAGTGATGTCACAAATGATGCAGCTGCAATGGAACACCCATTGCTTGGACGCTGACACCATTTAAGGAAAGAATGGGATCATGATATCCCAATGTTTTTTCTTTGTGCACTAAAATCACATTCTATAATGTCAGTTGTTAAACCAAGCTAAATATAATACTGTAATGTAGAAATATGGCCCCTAATTCTACCATTAGTTGGAGCTGATTTGATGAATGTCCTTGAACATTAGTGTTGAATGCTCAGATAATTGTACAGAAGAGCCCTTAGATTTATATTAAACCATGAGGACAAAATGAGAAAACTGTCAGGTTTCTGGAAGCAAAAATAATGGGGTGCACGCTTTCCTCTAATTAATACTGCTCTCGGTGAAAAAGACAATTTGGGAGAAGACAGAGTTTAGTAGCTGGAGAGCTCTCTGGAATAAGTGGGCTGTGCAGAAGATTGCTTAAAGAAAAAGGACAGTGATGAGCAGAGACCACGTTGCATCATTATAAATGACATAAGGATGTGATGTCACAATAGTTGGCTCTGTATAAAGCTGCAATAAGTGACACAGAACACAGCTGTAGGCAAGCATGTACATTTCTATTAGGGACACAGACCCTCAAAATACACTAATGCATTGAATATGTCTACTTTTTTCCTGGTGTTCGCACAGCAATTGGGGTGTTGTGCTGTCTTAAGTGAATGTATGGTCACCTTCAGTGAGAAACCATTTCGCCTGTCACTGAGACCCCCCAAATATATTTACTGTATTGACAGTTGAAGAGACTTCTGACACAGCTCTCCAAGCAGCCCTGCCACCTTGTATATTGGTGATCTGACATTGACCTGATCCTCTCTCTTGCATCAAGATAAGCACTGGCCGACTGATATGGGAGCTCAGAAGTGAGCTTTGCTTTGCCATACCCGGATCTTGAAATATCTGGGAAATGCTTTGTGTGAGTTTTTATGAAATCCTATTAACATTGCACTTAATCTTACACATAACCTTGTGCAGCTGCGCACTGTGAGGCAAGTCATGGTAAAAACAAGTCTTTCAAAATTATACTCAAAAATATACGTGCTGTTTCCTAGTAATACAGCTTGCCAGTTACCTGCTTTACCCTCCAGCTGTTTTGGAAGTACATATACAGTATAATATGCCTATTGCAGGGTATGAGTTTGTTATGCCTTCTGCCTAAAAACAACTTTAAGGAGCTTCCTAAAAACTTTTTTTTTTTGTTAGCTTTGCTTTTTCACTCTGGAATTTTGAATTTGTCTGTGGAAAAGCAATCAGTGGAAAAAACCAACCGAAATCAAGCTCATCCCATAATTTCCTACCCTGTGTGTTTAGACGAGGCATAAAACAGCTGGATAACTGTGTATCCAACGATGCTTATCCAAGTATGGATTCCGCACAGCGTTTTACCATATGAGCCTGTTTAAAAGTAAATAAATTTATCTTCACATATATTTAAAGGAAATCTTGCATTAAATATGTCTGCATACAGACCTGGAGTGTTTTTTTTGTTTGGGTTTTTTTTCAAGGACCAGTAACATTGTTTTCTGTTAAATTTTCAAATAATTACCTTGTGGGGGTCATTTACTATGGGCATGGTACAAGCACTGAGCACTAAGCGTGCCAAATACATTGCAAGCATTTTCACCATACCCATAATGCAGTACCTGCACCGCTTAATCTTGTGCTGGACTGGAAGGCGCCAGGGAACTCTGCATGCACCTTGCACCCACAGGCACTTCTGTTGCAAAACAGATGTTCCTTAAATGGCAAGTTGTGTCTAACGACACACAAGTTGATGTCAGATGCAACTCTTTGCACTCCAGCTAGGGGCCACAAAGCATTACACACTGCCTTTTTTCATTAATTTTCCTTAAAGGGATACTGTCATGGGGAAAAAATTTTTTTTCAGAATGAATCAGTTAATAGTGCTGCTCCAGCAGAATTCTGCACTGAAATCTATTTCTCAATAGAGCAAACAGATTTTTTTATATTCAATTTTGAAATCTGACATGGGGCTAGACATTTTGTCAATTACCCAGCTGCCCCATGTCATGTGACTTGTGCCTGAACTTCAGGAGAGAAATGCTTTCTGGCAGGCTGCTGTTTTTCCTTCTCAATGTAAAGCTGGCCATAGACGCAAAGATCTGATCGTATGAATCGAGGATTCGTACGATTTTCGAACCGTGTGTGTGAGAGTCCCGACATTTTTCGTCCGGCGGAGATCGGTCGTTTGGTCGATCGGACAGGTTAGAAAATTTCTGTCGGCTGCCGATAATATCTCTGCGTGTATTGCCGATCGTACGATTTTCAGTGGGAGACTGTCACTAGCTTTGGTTGGACATAGATATCGTACGATTGCTGTCAGGGGCAGAACATTGCTGATCTGTTCTTTTACTAATCTGACTGGTAAGACTTTGATCTGAATGGTTAGTGGCGGGTCGGGAGATGGGAAAGTCCGATCGTACGATGATTCGTACGATCGGATCTTTGCATCTATGGCCAGCTTAACTGAATGTGTCTCAGTGGGACATGGGTTTTTACTATTGAGTGTTGTTCTTAGATCTACTAGGCAGCTGTTATCTTGTGTTAGGGAGCTGTTATCTGGTTACCTTCCTATTGTTTTGTTGTTTGGCTGCTGGGGGGGAAAAGGGAGGGGGGTGATATCACTCCAACTTGCAGTACAGCAGTAAAGAGTGATTGAAGTTTATCAGAGCACAAGTCACATGACTTGGGGCAACTGGGAATTTGACAAAATGTCTAGCCCCATCTCAGATTTCAAAATTGAATATAAAAAAATCTGTTTGCTCTTTTGAGAAATGGATTTCAGTGCAGAATTCTGCTGGAGCAGCACTATTAACTGATTCATTTTAAAAAAAAAAAAGTAGTTTTCCCATGACAGTATCCCTTTAACTTCAGTAAATGCAACCTTTACAAGACAAAGTGCATAATAATGAGAATTTCACTTGTCTTTATACCATAAATTCCTTTTCTCTAGTCTTCTGTCAGTACACATGGGTAGTATTACCCCACCGAGACAAGGACATAAGAAAACACCCACAATACCAGATAGCATTGCCTTGTCAAAATAAAGGCTCCATTCTGACTCCTGGAGAAAGGCTGCAATTAACAGCAAACACGTTATGAGAATGGAAGGAGCTACCATACTGCAACAGTGCAAAACCCGCACCATGGTGTAATAAGAGCACACATACCAGATGTGTCTGCACAGAGGACTCACAAAAAAGAACTTTTGATATCAAAACTGCAAAACCAGAGGAACACATGCACCTTACTAGATAGCACTGAATAGCCAAAAACAGAATCCATGCAGAACCTTGAAGAAAGGCTACTATAAAATACATTGGGGCCAATTTACTAAAGGGCGCTGTAGCTGTCGCTAGCGAAAATTAGTCAGAAACCCAAACCGCAGGGACATCACCAATTTACAAGTGTAGAGGCAATTCGCTAGCGAAAGAGTACATCGCTATCAAAGTTTAACACCCTATCGGCAGTTGAATTTTCGCTCAGGCGAACGATCGCTAAAGTGTGAATTTTAAATTACGTTAACCCTTTCATCAGAGTTTACTTAGACCAGACAAGTTTCATAGGCAGAAACGAACGCATGAAATGCTCGCTTTGACGTATTTACACTAGCGAAACTTTTCAGTTTTTGGCTGCTGAGGCAAAATTGGCTGGCGAAATTGTGCAAACTGTGGCTAAGCCTTGGCAGGCAAAAATTTGCCTTTAATGAATTTGCCCCCATTGTGAGAAAAGAAGGCGCTAACATAAAGCTACAGCATTGGCAATAAGAGCACATGTAACAGCTGTGACTGCACAGAGGACTCGGGCTCACAATAAGAAACTTTAAAAACAAAACAGCGATAGCAAGGAGCCCATGCACCTTACCAGGTAGCAGTGACTGTTCAGCAGGAGGAAACTCCAGCCAGAGCCCTGATAGCTTTCAACTGAGGGACATAATTAGCTAATTAGCATGCAGACTTCCCAGTGCACTGAGCATTTTAGAAAGACACAGTGGATACTGAGGATCATACTCAACGGATTCAGGCTTTGTTATCACTAGCCCATATCCATAACCATGGCCCCTTTTCCCCCCCGATATCATCTTGTAAAAAATAGGAGAAGGGAGGCTAAATCAGCTCACAGGTAGGAACTTGGGAATACCCACACCTATATTACTTCCCAATAGGCACCCGTCATGCCAATATATGTAGTTCAAGATACAACAGTGGGGCTATTTTAGCACAGGGCTAGGACCATGGGTATGCCCACAACTGCATTTGTTCCCAATACGCATCCATCTGAATATTGTGAGAATTGGGGCATCAGGTAAATTCTTCTCTATTACCTAGGAATCACCCCTCTGTGTCCACACAGAAGGAAAAAATAAATAAACAAAAAGACAAAAGAAAAAGCGAAACCATGTAACAATTTCATCTACAGTAGCACCCCCATTATACGTTTTTCAGGGGACCAGAAAAAATTCATCTAAAATCCAGAAAAATGTAAAATCAGGGAAATGTATTTTGCATAATATATAGGTGGGACCTCAAAACAACAATGTAAAATGAGGGAAAACTTAAAATCAGAGGATGTAAAATGGGGGTTCTACTGTATATTCACAAAATGTTGAGGAAGATCAAGGGTGGAACTACAGAGGAAGCAGATCCTGTGACTGCAGGGGGCCCAGGAGGTATAGGGGGCCCCATGAAGACCTAATTAATGAGGAACTTCAACATATACTGGTAAAACAGGACAAAATCTAGATATGCTGGGGGCCCTAAGATTAATTTGCTGTGGGCCCAGTAACATCTAGTTACGCTACTGATGAAGATCCAACCTCCCTCTCCTGTAGGACAAAACATAACATTGGTGTTATCATGTGGTCTTATAAATCATGATTAATTTTCATTGGCTTTGGCATATAGGTCCTACCTCCTTGTCTGGGCGGGGCAATACTACCCATGTGTTAACAAGTTTTCGATCAGGCGAATGATCGCTAAGGGATGCAGAAGAAAAATATATCAGACTAATGAGTTTATGGAGCATTTTCATATTTTGGCCTTACTTGTTATTCAATTATATAAATTATTCACAAAAGATCCTAATCACACATAGATCATACACACTAGAGCTATATACATTTTTAGTTTCCACTTCATTCTTTGGGGAGAAGATAGGATTAAGGGCACACAGTGAATCCTATCCCCATGAATCAAAGCATCAGGCTCCCACTTCTTCTTAATCTTGGAGTTAGGGGTCATTGGATGAGGACCATCAATTTGTTTATATTATGACACCTATCTAGATGAGAGTAAAGGGGTGGATGCTTTAAGAAAAGAGCAGGGGAACAATGTGTTAAGCACCCCAGCCTGCAGCGAGTATAAGTTTAGGTACACATTTTTTTACCTGTTCCAGTTATTTACTCATACTTTGCCTGAATAAAAGATAGTGGTCCTAACATAATATATTTAACCCATACTCTACTGTGCACAGTTTCGGAGAAAATGGGTGTAGGTTTATTTTCCACAGGTTCCTGTACAAAATGGACTATGGATTTTCTTCAGGCCCCTACAATATTTATTCTTACTTATCCCCACACCTTAACACATATGGATGGAGGTTGGTCCATGGCAGAACATCTACCCATGTTTAGAAAAGAGGGTCTGGGGAACTCTCACCTGGTAATCTTTGAGCTGTTTACTTGGCAGATACTTTTAGCAGCAGTGATGTCAGAACCTAGTGTTGCCACCAGAAAATCCACCATCAGATCTACTAGAAAAAAAACATTACTGGTTATTGAATCTGGCTGGTAGAGAATTGAATGGGTTATATTTATAGAGTGTTTGACATGTTAGGCCAGATTCAATCCAGTGAGAAGAAAAGGTTTATCATGTGAAAAGTCTTGGACAAGATTCAATTTGAGGTGTAGTTCAATTCAGAAGAAACTTATCTCAACTCAACTGACAAAAAGTGTTTGGAAGGTGAACAACCCTTTAATACTTGGGTTTCTCAGGCCTCCCCCAAAAATAGTTACAGTATAAAGGGCCCCCTGTTAATTTGGTAAACTCTTTATTGTGCATGAAAACAAATCTGCACATATTGTACATTTGTTTGTGTACAGATAAGGAAACAAAATCCTGCTGTGCTTCAGAATAATTAGTAAGAAGCTACTTTGTAACTTGGTCTTACAGATTTTTTGGAATTATCTGGCATTAGTCAATGTACTTACAGTAGTTAATTGCATTTTGCTAGAATTTGAAATTCTAAGCCCAATTATAATATAATATATTTTTTCCTGTGGGCATTTTTCAGTGGAGACACTTATTTTTATTTTATGTTTAAACACTGATTTCTTTATATGGTAAATACACCTAATTATGTGTATAAGAGCAAGCAAAGTTTTTATCCATGTGCACCGAGTCCTAGCTGTCCGTGGCAATCGCCACGTAGTGCTATTTAATGCATATAATAGCCTAGACATTCAGAAGATGTTGCTTCTAGTATACAATGTTGTGTAAGGGTGGCTTTGCAGCTGAGTGGCACCCAGCATATATTATGTTCATGGCTCTGAGCATCTCAGGGATCATAGAGGGTCAGCTTAGACACATTCTACTGGAGCCTCATGGTTGCTGTATCTCCAGGATCACACAGGAGCCAGTGACTGGTGTATTTTATTTAAACATCTTTGTCAGTCTTTAGTTCCTCTATAAGTACCCATAAATATACTACAGATTTATTAAACCTTAAAAGCTTCACTTATATTGAAAATCTAGTCTGTTGACGGCTCCCATCTTCTTAAGCAGGACGTCACTGAGCTAAATGCATTAGCTTTTTATAATATGCGGTAGCGGTTCCTGTGAATACTAAATAATATTCTTGCAGTATCCACACAGCTCTAGCTCCTTCTGCTGCTTCTCCTTTCGATTATGTGTGTTTTCGTTTTTAGGCTTCGGGAATCACAGCAATAGGATTTTGGGTATCTATATGCAGTGGGCACTAACAATGAGGATATAAATCAGCATCAGGATTTAGGATTACAGAGGCAGTGTTGCAGATCGCATATGATTTATCAAGACAAGGTTAGCGGCCTAAAAAAAAAAAAAAGAGTATATTCCCTCCAGCCTTCAGATAAAATCTATGCTTGTTCCAAAAAAACAATCTAGAGCATTCTAAAAGAAGCACTGCTAACTCAGTGTCTTGCCATTTATATAGACCTATTATGTATGATAATGTTGGTTATTTGTTGTTGAGCAACCTGGTTATCAGTAGCATTAAAGCTTTTCTGTTTCCTGATGAGCTTCCTTCAGTATTTTTGGCTCTCATACAGAGCCAGCTGAGTCCCGGGACCAATAAAGCATCCGTGCTCAATTTAGCTCTTTTTATACTGTACATTTTCCACTCTGCAATTACTGGCAACTGCCGAGAGGCAAATGTTTTCTAAACTCCGTACAAGGTTAAACCAATAAAATATAAATAATGGGGTGAAAAAAAGTCACAAGAAGTTTACTTTCTCATGGTACCATTTACTGAGGTCATATCAAGCTAAAAACAAGAAGTGCTTAGTTTATAGCAGGTGGTTTTCCATGGATGCAATAGGAAGCATAATAGAAATGAATAGTTATAAATGCCATTGTATTTAAGGATAACTACCAAGTGTCCCAGATTTCCAGAGACTCTCAATTTTTACTTTTTTTGTCTCTGGAAACATCCTTCGTTTCTTTTTTTAAATCACCAGCTGCACAGAAGAAATTCAACTATTATTTGTGCAGAAATTACACTGTTATATAATGATCCTAAAGCGTTTTATGTATGATAAGAGTGGCGCATTAAGTAACCAATAGCCCCCATAATGATTTTGTGTAGTTGGTAAATGAGTTCTATGCTAAGTGGTATGCAGCTGAAGAGATTACCAATCAGTCGTGCAGTATATGTGGCTCTTGCTAAGTTTTATAGTCATAGTTTGGCAAACGTAATACTTTCCTACAGCTGTAGTGTTTGGGAACTCTCTACATATAATATTAGTTGTTGAATTGTATTCTATTAAGGTAGATTGATAGGTAGAAAAATGCATTAGTCTGTCATATCCAATCCTGCACCAGCACCCCAGTCCCCCACTCCATCACCTGCATCTTCTATCATGCCCTCCCACTCATGCTGGATGTAAATGCCGCGGGATTGCAGAAAACATGTGGGGCTTGGCGTCAAGGCTTCTCACTAGGGTCTGTTCTCCCTGCAAATAAGCTATTGCCCTATATGAGGACGACAAACAAAATTTAATTCAGATGAGCCATCACGTCAACCTCGAGGAAGCAAATTATAATTATTAATGTCGTTGCTAGTACAGGTATGGGATGCATTATCTGCTATTCATAAAGCTCTGAAATACAGAAAGACTGTCTCCTATAGACTCCATTTTATCCAAATTTTTCTCTGTAATAATAAAACAGTACCTCGTACTTGATCCGAACTAAGATGTAATTAATCCTTTTTGGATGCAGAACCAGCTTATTTAGTTTATTTAATGTTTACATGATTTTCTAGTAGACTTAGAGGAACATTTATTAAGGGTTGAATTTTTAATTCATATGAGTTTTTTAAAACTCCCATAAATTCGACTAGTTGAAATTTATTAATAAAATCGAATTTTTCCAACTCTGACAAATTTAAACAACACGAAAACCCAGCCTCTCAGGCCTGTTACATAGTTAAAGGCAGTTTCTTAGAATGGAAAATGCTTTCCTATTGACCGTAGATTCTTTTACATTGCAGGTCCTCATTTTATTTGCATGTTACTGTTTGTTTTCATGGTTGTCATTGGTGCTCACAAACTTTCTCCAGGTTCATGGAGAAAATCATGTATATCATCTTCTCCCAGAACTTGTAATTGATAGCAGTGGTACATTCATTCCAAAAGGATCCTAACCTTCTGTAACATCAGCAGGATACTCCATATTGTCACTCCATATAGGACATTATTGGTCAAAAATAAGCCAAAAGGCCCAAAGCAACCTGTTTGGACTACATGTTGTAGCTGTTTTAGAGGTGATGTAATAGCGTGCCTAGAGTCAAACCAGTGACCTGGTGTTTTTATGCAGTCTGCATTACCTCTGCCCTATGTGAGTAGACAGTTACGGTCCTGGTTTACTCCTTTTGCTATCCTTGTAATTGCAAGTAGGCATGGCTTGTTTCACCTCTTACCAATCTGGCCACAGGTGATTGGTTTAAGCCATTATGCTGCCTATAAAAGCCCTACTCTGCTCTGACTCATTGCCCAATGTAGATCTATTTCCTTATCGTTCCTGGATGTGATTCTTGTCTGATTATCTGTTCCTGACTTTTGCCTGTTTTTGACCTTGCTGTATCGCTGCCTGAACCGACCATTGTCTCTTTGAGCTCTCTTCTGGATTACGGCTAATGTTTATCCTGATTATACTCCTGGCTCCTGATTCTGTAATGCACTGCACTGTCTGACTGGTACTGATCTGGCACGTTTATCCTGACTACACTCCTGATTCTGTACTGCACTGTCTGACTGGTACTGTTCCGGCATGTTTATGCTGACTACGCTCCTGCCTCCTGATTCTTGACTGCACTGTATGACTGGTACTGTTGCGGCCTGTTTATCCTGACTACGCTCCAGACTCCTGATTTTTGACTGCACTGTATGACTGGTACTGTTCCGGCATGTTTATGCTGACTACGCTCCTGCCTCCTGATTCTTGACTGCACTGTATGACTGGTACTGTTGCGGCCTGTTTATCCTGACTACGCTCCTGACTCTTGATTCTGTACTGCACTGTCTGACTGGTACTTTTCCGGGATGTTTATCCTGACTATGCTCCTGGTTCCTAATTATGTACTGCACTGTCTGACTAGTACTGATCTGGCCTGGTAATACTAACTACTCTCCTAATTCTGTACTGCACTGTCTGGTTGGTACTGTCACAGCCTGTTGTACGACTTCACTCTCTGTTCCCCGTTCCTCCTGTATACGTTACAGTTCCCTTGCCTGCCCAGAACATTCTCCCTGGTCCTCTCACTTTAAGACCTGGCGGCATCTGAGTAGGGAGGGCTTCTCTCGTAGCCAAAGATGGCTGCTATAGGCAGAAGCATGAGCCGAGACCGGGACCTTGGGTTTTGTTCTGGGTTTTGGGATTCCATTCTTTTTAGGTGATCAAAACATGCCTGGCATGATAGGAAAAATGCACCCAATTTATTATATATTTTTATACCTTAAGTCCACTATTAAAACATTAAAAAATAAACTCAATAGGATTGTTACCACCAATATAGATTCATTCAGCTTAGTTACCATCAAGTACAAGGCAATGTTTTATTAGTACAGAGGAAAAGTAATCTTCAAAATGGAAGATGGCCTTCTGGTAATTCAGAACCAGCTTTATAGTTCGTCTTTAGCATCTGTATATTACTGAAAAAGACTGCAAATTCATATCTGTTGTTTTCCCCATTGGTGGGAAGATGATGAGGGCTTGCTGGAATGACTGCATTGTTTAGATGAGTACACATATGTATGGAAACTCTTGTGTAGCAGAGACAATGCCAATACAATCTTACTGCTACTGGTATTATAGACCACAGTGTGGGTTTAAGTGCTAGGAAGAAATTTCATAGTTAATGCTAGGAACAGTGCAACTCTTACTTGTATGAATAAATAAATGCAAATATGCATAAACGGAATGTGCTTTGCACATATTATATTGTTTATAAGATTGACTGAAGATTGTTTATCTTCAGTCATTTAATAATGACTGAAGATGAATTCTACTCATAATTATGGTATATTGCTACTTTAATAAGATTAGCAGAACTAGTAGGAGTTTGTATGGGATTCTTCCCACAAAGGTTAATTGTCCTCTGATAACATTGACAACTATGTGTGAATGTGATTGGGACCTTTAAACTGTAAACTCCACTGGGGCCTGGACTGATGTGAATGATTTATATAATCTCTGTTTAGCGTTATATAAATAAAAAATAATAATCTGTTAGTAGATGTCTTAACCGATCAGCAGAATATTATTTCACTCACAAAAATACCCTTTTCAATACCAAACAAAGTGTGAGGGACTTACCCGGGGGACGGCAGGGACGCCTGCTTCCTCCTCGACGGGGACGCCCGTCTCTCTTCTCCGCCGCCGATGCGGCTAGGCCTCAGGCGCCGGCTCCTATGGAGCGCGCGGCGCGCATGCGCCAGAATTAAAGGGACAGGTGCGCTGACGTCTTTGCGCAGGCGCTGGCGCTGATTCGCCAGCGTCCAATGGCGCCAAATTCAAATGTTTAAAGGGCCATCAGTTCTTTTGTGCTTTGCCCAACGTAGGTTCTGTATATCGTTCCTGGGTGCTATTTTGCTGTGTTTTCTTGTTGTGACCTTGGCTATTCCTGATTCCTGTTTGACTTCTGCCTGCCCTGACCCTTTGGCTTGTTCCTGACTACTCTTTGGATTTCGTTTTGTACTTCGACCCTGTTTGTTGCTGACCTGGCCTGTGACCTCGACTACTCTGCTGTTTACCGATTCTGTACCGCATTCCCGATTGGTTTCGACTCGGCCCGTTCTTGGACTTTGTTAACCTTTACGTTTTGTTCCCTTGCTCGCCCAGAGTTCTTCCCTCAGTCTCCTCACTATTAAGTCCTGGCGGCATCCGAGTAGCGGAGGGCTCCACCCGACGTGAAAGGCGGCGGTTATAGGCCGAAGCGTGAGCCGAGCCCGGGACATTGGGGTTTACTCTGGGTTGTGGGATACTGAACGTTACATTACGTTGGGCCAAAAAGAAAATACCAAGAAGATGGAGCCAGCTGAAGCTACTGCTTCCACCACTCCTTCGGAAGCGATTCTGGCAAATCTTCTACAGAGGCTTGGTGAACAAGAGGACAAGCAAGACTATATTGTGCAATGTCTTCACAGTCTTTCTTCCAGACTTGACATGATGCAGCAACAGCCTGTTCCTGGTCCGAATAATACTTCTCCTCAGGCAAGCACTTCTCTTCCTCCACCTACTGCTAGTACCTTCCATGAGCCCAAGGTTCCTTTCCCCGAGAAGTTTGCTGGGGATCGAAGTAAGTTTTTTACTTTCCAAGAGGCCTGTAAACTGCATTTCAGTTTTTTACCCTATTCCTTCCCTACTGAAGAGTCTAGGGTGAATTTTGTAGTTACGCTCTTACAGGGTGATGCCCAGCTCTGGGCATTTAGTTTGTCTCAAAGGGATCCAGCCCGTCACTCCTTAGCGGCTTTCTTTAATGCTATGGCTATCATTTACGATGATCCTGATCGTGCCGCCTCTGCTGACGCAGCCATACGGGCCCTTAAACAAGGCAAACGGCGGGCAGAGGATTATTGTACTGAATTCCGCCGTTGGGCGGTAGAGACGGGCTGGAATGATACGGCTCTTATGAGTCAATTCAGGGTTGGTTTGGCTCCGACTATTAAAGATAGTCTTGTAAATTTTCCCGCACAGTCTTCTCTGGATTCTCTCATGCATCTGGCTGTCCAGATTGATCGAAGGCATAGAGAGAGACTCCAGGAAGAGCAGGTTACCTATGTTACACCTCCTTCCGTAAATGTCTTTAACACCCCCCAAGTCTTTCCTAGATCTTTAGAAGAACCTATGCAGATTGGTTCTACTCGTCTCTCTTCCGAGGAGAGGGTTCGTAGGAGGAATAATGGGCTATGTATGTATTGTGGGGATAAGGGGCACTTTCGCAACACCTGTCCCAAAAGGCCGGGAAACGACAGAACCTAAGCAGGTCTGGGGAGTCTTGCTTGGGTGATGTCGTTTCTACTCCCCAATCTTCTCAAATTTTAATTCCGGTTCTTTTGAGTTGGGACAGTGGTTGTGTGCAGAGCTCTGCTTTTTTGGATTCTGGGGCAGCGGGTAATTTTTTGGATTTTGGGTTTATTCAAAAACATGGTATTCCTTGGGAACCACAGGTTCCATCTTTCAGATTATCCGCCATTGATGGTAGATCTTTGGGTCCCGGACTAGTATCTACTCGATCTAAGGTTATTCACATGTCCATTTCCGATCATTTTGAATCTCTTTCATTTTTCATTACTGAGTGCCCACAGACTCCAGTCATTTTAGGCCTCCCCTGGTTACAAGGTCATAATCCCCAGGTTGATTGGCCCTCTGGCAAAATTTTGAAATGGAGTCCTGCATGTATGTATTCTTGTGTTAACTCTGTCCAGATCCTGGCCGCTACTTCCTTAAAGAGTCTTCCTCCTTGCTATGCCGCTTTTTCTGATGTTTTCTGTAAAAAAGCAGCTGAATCCTTACCCCCCCATAGACCCTATGACTGTGCTATTGAATTATTGCCTGGGTCTTCTCCTCCCAAGGGTAGGACATATCCTCTTTCCCTCCCTGAGTCTTTAGCCATGGAGGAATATATTAAAGAGAATTTGGAGCGGGGGTTCATTAGACCTTCTTCTTCCCCTGCGGGGGCTGGGTTTTTTTTGTCAAGAAGAAGGATGGGACTCTTAGACCCTGTATCGATTATAGAGGGTTAAATAAGATCACGGTCAAGAATCGTTACCCTCTCCCTTTAATCTCTGAACTCTTTGATAGAGTGAAGGGGGCTGTTATTTTTTCCAAATTGGATCTAAGGGGCGCCTATAATCTAATCAGGATAAGGGAGGGGGATGAGTGGAAGACCGCTTTTAATACCCGAGATGGGCATTATGAATACTTGGTAATGCCATTTGGTCTGTGTAATGCCCCCGCTGTTTTTCAAGAACTGGTTAACGATATCTTCCGTGATCTTTTGGGTCGGTTTGTCGTTGTGTATTTAGACGACATTCTAATTTTTTCTTCAAATTTGTTTTCCCATCGTGCTCATGTTCGGGAGGTTCTATCCAGGTTAAGGCAGAATCATTTGTATGCTAAGCTTGAGAAATGTCTCTTCGAAGTCTCTGCTGTACCTTTCCTTGGATATATTATTTCCCAGACTGGTCTTGAGATGGAGCCCACTAAAGTCCAAGCAATTCAGCAGTGGGCACAACCCCTTTCTTTGAAAGCGATCCAGAGATTTTTAGGGTTCGCTAATTACTATAGGCAATTCATTCTGAATTTTTCCAAATTGGTGGCCCCAATTACTGCCTTAACTAAGAAAGGGGTTGACCCTAGTATTTGGTCTGCTGAGGCTGTTGAGGCCTTTGGTCTCTTAAAAGAGGCCTTCATTTCTGCTCCAGTTCTCCGGCATCCAGACTCATCTTTGCCTTTTATTGTTGAGGTGGATGCGTCTGAGATCGGTGCCGGAGCAGTATTATCTCAACGACATCCTGTCTCCAGTAAAATTCACCCATGTGCCTTTTTCTCAAAAAAATTTTCCTCTGCTGAGGTCAACTACGATATTGGCAATAGGGAATTATTGGCCATTAAATTGGCATTTAAGGAATGGAGACATCTCCTTGAGGGTGCCAAGCATACAGTTTCTGTGTTCACTGATCATAAAAATTTGTTGTACATTGAATCTGCTAAACGGTTAAATCCTCGTCAAGCCAGGTGGTCATTGTTTTTCTCACGTTTTAATTTTCTCATCACCTACAGGCCAGCAGAAAGGAATCTGAAAGCAGATGCCCTTTCTAGAAGTTTTGTCTCCAAGCCTAGGGAGGATTTGGAACCAGTTCCTATTGTTCCTAAGGAGGTGATTGTGGCAGCCTTGAGTCCGGATCTCTCTACCTCCTTGTCGAATGCCCAGGTAGATTCCCCTCCTGATATTCCTGTGGGCAAGTTATTCGTTCCTAGTAACTTACGTGAAGCAGTCTTTCACGAGACTCATGATTCTAAAGTGGCTGGTCATCCGGGTTGTGTGAAGACTTGCGATTTGTTGTCTCGTACTCTCTGGTGGCCAACTTTAAGACAAGACGTTGCCAAATATATTGAGTCATGCCCAGTCTGCCAACGATCTAAGCCATCTAGATCTTTACCTCAAGGGTTGCTGCAGTCACTTCCTATTCCTGAGAAACCTTGGACTCATATATAGGGATGGCGCGAACTGTTCGCCGGCGAACTTGTTCGCGCGAACATCGGGTGTTCGCGCTCGCCGGAAGTTCGCGAACGTCGCGCAACGTTCGCCATTTTGGGTTCGCCATTGTTGGCGCTTTTTTTTGCCCTCTCACCCCAGACCAGCAGGTACATGGCAGCCAATCAGGAAGCTCTCCCCTGGACCACTCCCCTTCCCTATAAAAACCGAAGCCCTGCAGCGTTTTTTCACTCTGCCTGTGTGTGCTGAAGAGATAGTGTAGGGAGAGAGCTGCTGCCTGTTAGTGATTTCAGGGACAGTTGAAAGTTTGCTGGCTAGTAATCGTTTTGATACTGCTCTGTTATTGGAGGGACAGAAGTCTGCAGGGGTTTGAGGGACATTTAAGCTTAGGTAGCTTTGCTGGCTAGTAATCTACCTTCTACTGCAGTGCTCTGTATGTAGCTGCAGTGGACAGCTGTCCTGCTTCTGATCTCATCTGCTGACTGCTGCAATAACAGTAGTCCTTGTAAGGACTGCTTTTATTTATTTTTTTGTTGTTTTACTACTACTACTACTACTACTACTATAAGAGCCCAGTGCTATTAGTCTAGCAGTGTTGGGGAGTGGGACTGGTGTGCTAATCTGCTGCTCCTAGTAGTTCAGCAGCACCAACTTTAATTTTTTTTTTTTTAATATTCATTTTTTTTTTATTTTACTTTTTTTTATTTTACTACCGCTGTAGTAGTGTATAAGTTGACCTTTTAGGCATTATTTGCCCTGTAGGCATTTTTTGCCCAGTGTGTTATTCAACCAACTGCCATCTAGCTGTGTGACCTTGTTCACATTCTGTCTAAATATCCATAATATTACCGTCTCCAGAAAAAACACCGGAGTGACTTTTTTCAAGCAGCCATAATATATTTTACGTAATCCGTATCCATCGCTGTATTAGTGTATAAGTTGACCTTTTAGGCATTATTTGCCCTGTAGGCATTTTTTGCCCAGTGTGTTATTCAACCAACTGCCATCTAGCTGTGTGACCTTGTTCACATTCTGTCTAAATATCCATAATATTACCGTCTCCAGAAAAAACACCGGAGTGACTTTTTTCAAGCAGCCATAACATATTTTACGTAATCCGTATCCATCGCTGTAGTAGTGTATAAGTTGACCTTTTAGGCATTATTTGCCCTGTAGGCATTTTTTGCCCAGTGTGTTATTCAACCAACTGCCATCTAGCATCACTAACAGCTCTCCCCCTACACTATCTCTTCCAAGCACACACAGGCAGATTTTTCAGATACATTTTTGCCCTTGATCCCCCTCTGGAATGCCACTGTCCAGGTCGTTGCACCCTTTAAACAACTTTAAAATCATTTTTCTGGCCAGAAATGTCTTTTTTAGATGTTAAAGTTCGCCTTCCCATTGAAGTCTATGGGGTTCGCGAACCGTTCGCGAACCGCTCGCATTTTTGCGCAAGTTCGCGAATATGTTCGCGAACTTTTTTTCCGACGTTCGCTACATCCCTACTCATATATCCATGGATTTCATTGTAGATTTACCTCCATCGAAGGGGCATACTGTTATCTGGGTAGTGGTGGACCGTTTTAGTAAAATGTCTCATTTTATTCCTCTTTCTGCCCTTCCCTCTGCCAAGACTCTATCTGAACTTTTTATTGTCCATATATTCAAGTTTCACGGGGCTCCTCTCAATATTGTGTCTGATAGGGGGGTTCAATTTGTGTCCAAATTCTGGCGGGCTTTTTGTTCATTAATGGGTACTGATTTGTCCTTCTCTTCCGCATATCATCCCCAGACCAATGGTCAGACTGAGAGGACAAATCAGACTCTGGAACAATATCTTAGATGTTATGTCTCCTGCAATCAGGCACTTTGGGTTAATTTTCTTCCGTGGGCTGAATTTGCTTATAACAATGCCATTCATTCCTCCACTGGCAAATCTCCTTTTTTCACAGTGTTTGGTCTTCATCCCCGAGTTTTTTCATTTTCAGGTTCATGTGATCTTCCTGCTGTTAATTCCTTTGTGGAGGATTTTTCTAAGACTTGGCAGGAGGTTCAGAAGTCCTTATCTTCTGCAGTAGCTGCTCAGAAGAGGGCTTCAGACAAACATCGGAGAGATTCTCCTGTGTATCAGGTTGGTGACAAGGTTTGGCTGTCCTCCAAAAACATTTCTCTGAAAGTCCCTTCAGCCAAACTGGGTCCCAAATTTATTGGTCCTTTCTCTATATCTAATGTTATCAACCCATGTACTTTTAGGTTAAATCTTCCTCCCGAACTCAAGATTTTTAATTCTTTCCATGTATCTCTGTTGAGACCTGCTAGAGTGGTACGTCAGAATCCTCCTCCTCCTCCTATTTCTGTTGAGGGCCAATCTGAATTCTTGGTTCACAGGTTGATTGACTCTCGTATCTCTAGGGGTAAACTCCAATATCTGGTTCATTGGAAGGGTTATGGTCCTGAGGAGAGATCTTGGGTTTTCGCCTCTGATGTTAAGGCGGATAGGTTGGTGAGACAGTTTCATTCTAAATTTCCCAACAAACCTAAGGGTCCAGTGGCCGCCTCTGGAGGGGGGGGTAATGTGAGGGACTTACCCGGGGGACGGCAGGGACGCCTGCTTCCTCCTCGACGGGGACGCCCGTCTCTCTTCTCCGCCGCCGATGCGGCTAGGCCTCAGGTGCCGGCTCCTATGGAGCGTGCGGCGCGCATGCGCCAGAATTAAAGGGACAGGTGCGCTGACGTCTTTGCGCAGGCGCTGGCGCTGATTCGCCAGCGTCCAATGGCGCCAAATTCAAATGTTTAAAGGGCCATCAGTTCTTTTGTGCTTTACCCAACGTAGGTTCTGTATATCGTTCCTGGGTGCTATTTTGCTGTGTTTTCTTGTTGTGACCTTGGCTATTCCTGATTCCTGTTTGACTTCTGCCTGCCCTGACCCTTTGGCTTGTTCCTGACTACTCTTTGGATTTCGTTTTGTACTTCGACCCTGTTTGTTGCTGACCTGGCCTGTGACCTCGACTACTCTGCTGTTTACCGATTCTGTACCGCATTCCCGATTGGTTTCGACTCGGCCCGTTCTTGGACTTTGTTAACCTTTACGTTTTGTTCCCTTGCTCGCCCAGAGTTCTTCCCTCAGTCTCCTCGCTATTAAGTCCTGGCGGCATCCGAGTGGCGGAGGGCTCCACCCGACGTGAAAGGCGGCGGTTATAGGCCGAAGCGTGAGCCGAGTCCGGGACATTGGGGTTTACTCTGGGTTGTGGGATACTGAACGTTACACAAAGGCAGCCAATAAGAGGAACCTATAAAGTAATTAAGCAAAAGAACTGCTCTCAAAGCCTTTATTATTACCAAGGTAACCCTGACTGTGTTGCAGATATGATTACTGTAATGCAGCATTAAGTCTGATAGAAGTAGTGCAGAAATTGCAGAAATCTCACCCAAACACCATTCTTTCTTTATCATCTATATCACTGGTTCCCATACTCTGGGGCTGTTCTTATCGAGGGGCTCCGAAGCAATGAATGGGGGCACTTGGGTGCAGTTTGGAGGTGAATTCTTGCAGTCTTGTAAATTGCTGAAACTTCAAGTGAGCGACATATATTATATATCTATAAACATTATAATCAAATGCCAAAGTAGAACTTTCCCTTTTAATTTCTCTATAGTATGAAATGTAAGCTACAAGGGAGAAGTTGCTAACAGAGAATGTTTTATCTGTTCAAAGATTATAGATGTCAGTTCCTGGAACCTGGAGTGTTCTTGAAAAAATTGGAAGGCACCTCTGTTCCAGGGAATTCATCTCACATTTCGGAGCTGACTTTCAACAACCCTTGGGCCTTTGAGCTGCCTTTGCTCACACATCCTGCCTGTCTTCCACTCTTGAGGTTTACTATGACAGGGTCTAGATATCAATAATAATTCTCATTCACAGGGTCTCTGTACCAAGTTTACAGGGATCCAGGGGCCTATGTCAGTCCAAGGACCTTCACTCTTACCTGCCTCTCAGGCAGAGCTCTACAGTCTCTGATCTCAGAGATGGTCCATCTCTGGCTCCTAAGAGATTTATCTACAACTCTTGGCTGGTAGTTGTGTTTCATAAATATCATGACTACCGCATTGTGCAAAATATATTCATAAATGTTGGGCGTTAAAAATGTTGCTTTGCACAAACCTTGCTACGTTCCCCATAGGCCTCTCCTCAGTGTTGATTACCGATAGTCACTAGAGTCCTGACTTTCATTTCTGTAATTTATGGTAGCATCTAAATGTCAGACAGAAGCAGGTGTAAGACTGTGCTGGGCCAGAACTGTAGCTGAGCACTTATAAATCTGTTAGGCAAGCGTCATAAAAAGGAAATGGAAAAGCTAATTTCTGGCTCAATTGATACAAACTGACATGTAGGATAAAGGCTCTCTGATTGGTGCACACACAGACACGGCTAACAGATGAGAGGCAATTCTCATTTGCCCTGAGACCGGATTTTAAGTGAAAAGTCTACATTATTGTAACCAAACTGATCTGTGGGTGATCACCTATTGATAAATGTCACTTGTGATTACTGGAATTCCAGCAATAAGAGATGCAGACCCACAACAGCAATATTCATAATCATGTTATAGGTCTTTTGCTACAACATACAAACAATTAAGGGACTGTCTAGCCCCATGCAATTCATGTTGCATTTAGTTCTTATTTTTATATGGTGGTATTGTGACATGATCAAATCAAATCAATGGTCCTCAATGTTTTTTTGTTCACATACATGCTGAAATAGTCAGCACCAAGGCCTCACCAATATTAACCATCACTGCAGAAGTTACAGTAAAGGATACTATTACAGGTATGGCATTTGTTGTTGGAATGCTCAGGACCTAGCTTTACATATAACGAGTGTTTCTGTCATTTTTTATCACCAAAAAAAAAAATGTAAACATTAAAAAAATAGGTTTGTTTTTCCACCAAAAAGAATGTATGCAGCTTAGTTACCAACTACCAGATACGGTTTAATTCTTCAGAAAATTATAAAGAAAAACTGTGTGCTTAAAATGGACTTTGCGTATATAGGAGTTTTCTGGATAATGGATTTCTGGGTTTTGACACTTTTGATTTATACTATGAGACAAGGAGTACACATGGCCTTACCAAGTATGAAAGCCTCACACTTTTTTTTTTTTTTTACATCATTCTGCACAAGGTAGCATCATTTCCTAAACACTATACATGTCTATGCCCATAACCCCGCTAGGCCATATATTAGACTGACAAGATCATTTATGGTGAGCCACACCCCTTTTCTCTAGATTAGTTACATTCCAAAATGTTGTATTGAACACAGTAGAGCCATTTATGACATTATATTCAACTGACTTTTGTTGCCACAGTGGCCACCCCTGACAATTTGATCATCCAGTACTATCCCTGTTTCCTACTACTTAATTTAATTTCATCTGTCCGGTACTACAGACATGGGCTAATTTTAGCCTAAAAACCACTAGGGTGCACTAAACTGTCAGTCAGATCCAATTGCCACAAAGGGCAGGAGCAGTATCAGGCAGTCAATGGTCAAGATGTGCAATGTCTGCTAATAGCCTTAGACCTTAACCTTCCCATTATGTTTCTTGATGTTTGTTACTCAGGCCTGTAAAATGTGTGTTTAGAGCTGACTGATAAATCACAGCTATATAATAAAATATATAATAAAATTGAAGCAAATTCATAATATTTAAGAGAGGGATTCCACTTATTTCCTTTAGAGGAAAAGAGCAACCTGTATATATACAGTACATACAATGTGGCAGATTACCATTAGGGTTGCCATCTGAACTGTATTTTCCTGGTAAAATACCAACCAAGATGGAGACCTACAGTATATTACAAATGTACGGCCTATAACTAGTCCTCCCATCCCAATCAGCTTTCCCAGCTTCCCCTATATCCCACAGACACATGCCCTACTCACAATCACCTCCAGATTTTGCTCTTGGTCTAATGGCTCTGCCCTTTTGTGACATGGCTCCTCACTGTCCTGCCCCAGCCATTATTATCTCTGCCAAAAGATAACAGCCCTAACTGCCATAATGCCAATACAAGTGGTCCATTGTTTCTGAGAGGAACTGGAATGTGTCATAAGTGGAACTGGAGTGGAAGTGGAGCAGGGCCTTCACAGAAGTTAATCCACCCTTTAAAATATAGATACGGATACAGAATAACCCATGTATTGGAGCATTTAAGAGCTAGATCTAGCAGTTTGGAAATGCTGCCATATACTCTTGGCAGTTATTTTGATTGCCATTGGACAGCCATTGTTCATCATTATCTCAGAAGTTCATCCTTTACTAGAAACAGCATTTTATCTCTTGGTGTATGAAAGATTAGCCTTACATTGGAATATGTCACCTAATCTCCCTTTGGTAACAACATTAACCCTGCTTCAGGGGTGGATTGCTTAGTCTTTTGCTGTTTGCCATAGCTCAAGCTCCATCTGCCTTTGTCCCCTAGGTCAGAAAAGCATAGTGTCATGCAAACATTTGGCTGCTTCACGAATATCAGTGGGAATGTCCTCTTCTGACATTGTACCCTATGCCTGTCTACAGACCCCTCCAGCAGAGGCCGACCCTTGAGTTGTGTCCAAAACACCAACTGTTGTCATTTCACTGTATGCCACGCGCCTGAAGCCTCCTGTGTTGTATCATATCCATGGCCATTTGTTGCTTAGCATGCAATATTTAAATTTAAATATATGTAAATCATTTTGTGCCAGCGCTTCTTTTGATAATATGGTTAACAACGAAGTGGCTGACAGAGTAGCACTCAGCACAGCGTGTTACATTTTCAATTTCTATAGGTCTTTCAGTGGATTATACAAAAGAATGTAATGACTTCAATTCACAGTGCATTGTTCAAGGATCTTTCTATCATAACTGCTATTATTGGAGCAGGAATAAGAGCACTGCCACAGCGAAGCTTATGTCGCTCACAATGTATTTCCAGTCACAAAGATAACGTCCCCTGATGTACAAACATAGAGCTGCACAACAAGCATCTGCACCTTGTATTATACACCTGCTAGATAAGAGAATGTGTCAAGGAGCTCTTAGGCAAAGGCAGACTAGAAAGGCACTTACAACATATACCTCATCAGGCTCCATTTACCAAGCATGAAATGCTTCTTGCAGTTAAATCTTGTTGTATTGAATGCCGAGGGAGCAGGTGAAGCTTTCATGTGGATTGTTACATTCCCAGTGTTTGTAAGAACATCAGTCTCCTGTTATCTGTGCAGGATATCCGTATTTAGTCACCGCAATGATGGACCCAAAAAGAACCAAAGAAGAGCAGAGTTCCAAACCTGAGAGATATAAATAATAAAGCTAAGGGGTAGATTTTAGAAGAAAATGTAAGGTACAGTGCATGTTAATCAACACTGACGCGTTTCGTGTCCTAAGGCACTTCTTCAACTCTGATGAAGTGCCTTAGGACACGAAACGCGTGTTATTATAAAATATATCGGGAACGGTCCAATTCCTATGACGGACGAATGGCTAGTGTCAGAGGGTTGATATTTGTCACCCCCGCCCTCTACGACGCCATAACGCTATAAGGCCTAAGGCAGGATGGACTAGAAGGACATATGGTCTACTGGGGACAATGGTCAATCATATAGCTTATACTAGGCCATACAATCAAAAGATCATCACTCTGTTTCTTAAATTCCAGAGTATCAGCATAATGCCAGTCTGTCTGGTGTGGCCCCCTCCTGCAGACGTGCGGCTCGAATTACTTGAAATACCAAACAATGGCCTTGGTTAGCCATAGCTGATTGCGAGGCTGTGGACCGTTGGAGCTAGACACAGTGTGTTACCACATTCCTTTGCTAACATGTAAGACTAAGTAAATCATTTAGACATTAATTGTACAAAGAGGAGTCAGACTATGTATGGTATTGGCGTACTCTCATTTGTTATCACCACCATCTATGACATCAAAATGGGTATATAAACTTATGTTATATGGGAGTATCCTTGGAAAGCATTCGGGTACCACCTAGGTGACACACGACTACTTCCCCAAGCAAAACCTATTGTCTTGTATTTTGGACACAATAAACTACCTCATTGTATTTGAACTTGCACTATTTCGTGGTTTTGCTTTACGTACGAGGTCATAGAGGTACAAATATAACAACATTTGGTGACCCGCCGACGTGATATTCCCGGACGCTGGACGCCCAAGTTTGTCAGTCGGATCTTCAGGCAAGTTGAGAAGAGAGCTCCTGCTTCTACAGGAGACTACCCGTGGAGATTTCTGCTCCAGGACGGTTTTCCCGTGACGCTTTACGCACGGATGAATGATACCCGCGCGGAAGGCTCTGATATAAGGTGAGCATCAATGTAATTTTCTAGTCTATTTTTACTGCTTATTATTGTGTTAAGTGTTGTACTAACCAGTTCTGATATACTGCCGTTCATGATAGGAATACGCTTTTTTCCTTACTGTTTTTGTAATTTGTATGTACCTAGTTCCTTATCATGAGCAGTTAGATTAAGAAGAAAAAAAATTCTGTCATAGAAATTGCACATGCATGTTGATGTATGAATGACAAAGGATCCCTGACTGTTGTGATTGAATGATTGTGGTTGAAACTGGAACCCACACCCTCCGGAATCAACCGAGTGCGTGAATAACTTTAGTTTAATTGTAAACTGTGTGATAGTGTCCATAAGGGAATCCGTGACTCTATTTCAGAGTCTGTTTGTTGTTTAGGAGTTTTTCTGCGGTTCCTGTTTATAGGGCGACCTCACAGGCCAGAAAACGGAAAACTAGGTTTTCTGAAGGAAATTCTTTAGTGTGTGGTGTGTGAATCACTTTCCTGTCTGTTTGAATCTGCATATGTCAAAAGAGAGCCCTAGAAGCATCTAGGTGTCAAACATCTGCAGCTTCAAATCTATTTTCTCCCCTTACACTCAGTTTGTAAGTCCCACACTGTAAAAACACTACAGATACACTCCCACTTTCTTTGTTAGGAAGATTTCTTATGCTTTCAAAAGACGAAGATAGAAATTCTTCCAAATACTACCTAGCATTTGAAACAATCTTATTTTTTTTTCGCCTTGTTAAATTTGGTTCTTCTTATTTACTATTGGAGGCGATATGTTTCATATGCTTAAACCTAAACCTCCCCCAGAACTTCTGGCTAAGGTGTGTGCCCAAAACCCCTTATGTCGTAAGGCTCTTGTAACATGTCACAAAGCATGGGTTAAGTGGGGTACAAGTAAGGATGCCACGTTTTCCTGGCCAGAAAACTGCAGCATTCTCCCTACAGATTTAGCTAGCCTGTTAGAACAGATCAATGTTAAATGTAAGGGCAAAGAATTAATAGCACATACCGCATGCCATGATGTCTGGCAAGCATATGCTCAGCAATACCCAGAAAAACCACCTGCATATGCCCCAGCTGAACAAGCCAACATAGACACTGCTCCGAGTTCAGCCAAATTATATCCCGTCCTTAACATGGACGCACAGGAGCAATTACAGACTGCCCTAAACACGCCTATTGGCAATCCTAGGGTAGCACAGGGCTATACTGCCCCGGCACTTCCCCCACCAACAAACTTGCAGACAGTGCCACATGCCAGTAATGAGGACTCATACTGGGCAGACGTCTCAGGGCGTCTTAAACTTAGCAAAACCAACCCCTTTTGTCCTATTGAGGATGCTGCACACCAAACCCCCGTTAACACAGCACCTCCTCGTCAGGGTTTTCAGACTCCTACGAGAAATTGCCCTGAAGTCAGGACACCTACACCTCTCGCTAACATGTCTTTTGACGAGGAAGAGGATGAAATGCCCATATTAGAAGATGCAGAAATCCCGACAACTAGAGTCTTGGCAACTATTGTTACAAGACCAAAAAACACCACTCCAACACAAAATTCCTTCTCCCCAAAGGATGTAGTAATCCGAGGAGAAGGGGGGGATAGCACTTTTGTAGATCCATGGGTTGACAATCTGGCCGGCTGGTCAGAATCTTTAAAACCTAATGTTACCCCATTTCCTAGAGAGGGAGCTCTAGACACCCGCAACTTGAATACAGCACGCCTCTGTATCAGAGGAGGCATGGGAGATCCAAATTGGGATAGACAATACATGATTAATGGTCTTAGCATTTGGGAGAAATATGAAAATCTGAGCGCACTTGCTAACATTGTCTCACCCTCACCCAAACAGATGTATCCTCTTATGCATACTACCAAAGGACTTAAATATGTCCCTTGGAACTTTGCCGATGTGGAAGGGATAATCAGGGCTCTGCCGCCTCTGTTAAGGGGGGCAGACCCCTGGATATCTAAATTTGAAAGACTAACTGCCGGCATGTCTCTATGCTTAGGCGATCTAAAAGCATTACTAGCTCAAATTCTTGGACGCTCAGCGCAGTCCATATGGAACGAGGCAGGTCTTCCTCATATTGTTCTGTCCTCAGATTCTCACGACGGAGCTGAATTTAACCCTTACAGACCTAGAATTTTTGCAGCTCTCAGAGTTTGTTATCCCACTCACAAGGATTTCGGGAAACTAATGAATACTTCTCTCCCTGAAAGTGCAGACATAACTAAACACATTTCAGAATTCTTAGATCAATGGGCACAAGAAACAGGAATGGATCCTTACGAACCAAATGTAGTGCCACTTGTTTATCAGGCCCTCCGTAAAGGTTTCCCAGCCGCCTTACAGAAAAAATTAGATGCTATAGTCGGCTTAGATGCCAAATCATGGAAGGAGATTTATACTCATATCCTTCACTACCATAAAATCTATGAGGAAGACAGTAAAAAGGCAGAGAAGGATTTCAAAAACACCCAGCATAAACTCATGTCCTTGCAAATTAAGGAACTCCAAGAGGGAGAAACCAAGCCTGAAAGCAAGCCCGCAGACCAAACACCAGAACCAACACCCACCACTGAGTCCTATTCTTTCAGGGAATTTTTAAAAGATTTCCCTACCTTTTTTGCAAATGTTCAGTCCGGTGGTCAATTTAACAACCCTAATAGAGGGACATCTGGTGATTTTAAAGCTAATAACACACCCAAGGGTGTCTGTTTCAACTGTCACAAGCCAGGACATTATGCCCGTGTATGCCGTAGTCCAAAACGATTTGGCAATCGGTATAACACTCCTAACTTTCAATCTAACTTTCAATCTCGCAACCATCCCAATGTTCAATCTTTTCCTAATTGGTCTCCACCCAGGAACCAATCGCAATGACTGTCTATGCTTTTACGGGTTCCCATGTCCACGGAAGAACCTTTTCTCACTGTTTCTATAGCAGAGATGCCTACATGTTTTTTGCTTGACTCAGGCGCTACAGTATCTGTTCTCTCTGTACTTCCTGCTAGTTTAACCCTTTCTTCCCACACGGTCTCCACTACAGGATTTGATGGTAAGCCTCAGCTAAACCAATTAACCTCTGAAGTTCCAGTGACAATTGGGACTATCACTTGTCTACATGCTTTTGTCTATGCACCTGCATGTCCTGTCAATTTGCTAGGCAGAGACCTGTTAACCAAAGCTAACATCATTCTTGATTTTGCTGTCTCACGTCCAACTGTATTGTTTGCAACTACTGTCCCTTCTCCTGCAGATTCAGTTGATCCATTTGAAGATATACCTAAAGCAGTCTGGGCCACACCCGAGTCACCTTTTGGTAAGGCCGTTTCAGTTGAAGAGGTGCAAATTAATTTACGTCCAGGGTGTGATGGCCCCAAGGTACCACAGTACCCACTTAAAGCCCAGTCCATTCAGGGTGTGGCAGATGAAATTAACCTACTTTTGCAACACGGCATAATTGAACCAAGCGACTCTCCTTATAACACTCCTTTGTACCCAGTACAGAAGCCAAATGGCTCCTACCGTATAGTCCATGACTTACGGAAGTTAAATGAAGTAGTCGCAGCAGAGTTCCCCGTTGTTGCCAACCCTGCCACTCTCTTACAAGACAACCCCTTAAAGGAATATAATTCAGTTTTGGATTTATCCCAAGCATTTTATTGCATTCCTTTATCTCAACAATCCAGACCACTTTTTGCATTCACCTACAACAATAACCGTTACCAGTGGACCCGCCTCGTAATGGGCGGAGCTGACAGTCCCTCGATCTTCAGCCGTGTACTCGCCACTGATCTGCAAACTTTCACTGACCTTTTACCTACTTCTGTTTTTCTAATACAGTATGTTGACGACCTTCTGCTTTCTGCAGACACTGCTGAACTGTGCCAACACTACACTCGTGTCTTACTTTTGCATTTGCATACATGTGGTTACAAGGTCAATCGTTCAAAGCTGCAATTTTGTCAAACCTCAGTTACTTTTCTAGGCATGACACTCAGCAAGGGAGCCAAACTCATGGGTCCCCAGGTGCTCACTGATGTCCAACGTATGCATTTACCTACCTCAGTCAAAGAATTACGCAGTGTTTTGGGTTTGTTTAACTTCTGTCGCTTATGGATTCCTGCTTACAGTTCTCGCATACTTCCTTTCAGAAAATACCTCAAAGGCAATCCTCCTGGCTATACTTCTGTCTCTTTGTCTCAATCTGACTCTACAGCTCTTGAATGTCTAATGTCTGATATTTTGCAGGCCCCACAACTCCATTTGCCGAACAGCTGTGAGCCTATCTACATGTACGTTTTTGCAAACGCAATCTGTTGGGCGGCAGTAGCCACCCAACAAGAGGGATGTATTATAGGACACTTTTCAGGAATTTTTACACCCATAGAACAAGCTTTCACTTCCTGTGAACGTAACATATGCGCTTGTGCAGCATCTGTAGAAAAACTCTATTCACATGTGACTGTTCCCAGTGTTATCATATACACCTCACATGACGTGCCAGCACTACTCAAAAGTAATACATTACACTTTGTGCCTGCACGCGTAGGACAATGCACGGCTGTGCTCCTACGAAGTCACATTTCTTTCAAAGGAATGCCTCCAACTAATCCTTTCAATAATCTTAAAGATTTATTGTTGTTCTCGGCAGAGAACCATGATTGTACCTCTGAGGAAATTCCAGAGGAACGTCCCTTTATGGGTATTGTCCCAGTAACAGATTTACCACCGTCACATGTTGTAATTTTCTCTGACGGTTCACAGACAGAAACACATACGGGCTTTGCCGTGTGTCAGATAGATCCTGACACCAAAGAAATTATACAGAAAAAACAATATGCATTACCACCAGATACATCAGCCCAATTAGCAGAGATAGCCGCCGCCTTAGAAGGTTTCCGGCTCATGAATGACAAAAACGGAGTTCTGTATACAGACTCAGCTTACGTCACTACCACCATACATACAAATGTGTCTAAATGGCACAAGAGAGGTTTTGTTACAGGAAAAGGAACCCCACTACAACATCATGACACGATTCTTGCTATAATGGAAGAACTACAGGAAAGACACAACAAAGGTTTAAAAACATCCTGTGAATGGGTAAAAGCACATCAACATAATGTCACAGATATTGTCGCATACGGCAATCAGATAGTTGACGAACTAGCAAAACAAACCACAAACCCACTAACCATTTTTGTACAAACACGAGCTAAAAAATATCTTTCCACTTCTAATCCCTTTGCACCCATCAGAGTAATGCAAGAAAGCGCCACTAGTGCAGAAACAGACAAATGGGTGGCTAATGAGTGCTCTCATTACTATCACAATAATGAGCCTCCATATATTTGGATGCACCCTTCAGGTGTACCAGCATTACCCATAGGTGAGTGCCACCTATTGGCCCACCAGTTACACTACGGGTCACATATGCCAACAAATGACTTGATCAATACTATAAGGGAAATGTACTGGTGCCCAGATTTAAAAGACATTTGTAAAGCTGTGGTCAATACTTGTAATGTTTGTTTTACCAACACCAGTCATCAAACTCCAAGGATTCCTCCTGGAGCGATTCCAAGGCCTGCTGGCCCCTTCAGAGAATGGCATATCGATTTCACGGACATGGTAACTCCTTGTAAAGGATACAGGTATCTTTTGGTCATGATTGACCCATACTCTCAATGGTTAGAAGCTTTTCCATGTAGGAAGGAAACAGCTCTGGTTGTATTTGATAATCTATACAATGAAATCTTTCCCAGACATGGGATTCCTAAATCTATTGTTTCGGACAATGGAAGCCATTTCAAAAATCAACTCTGTGAGACATTTGCAAATTGTACTGATATCAAGTGGAGGTACGTGTCTGTGTACAAACCAACCTCCAATGGCATTGTAGAAAGAGCTAATGGTCTCTTAAAGACACAACTCAGAAAATTGACAGCTGCTACAAATGGCTCGTGGCTGGAATGTCTCCCAGCTGCATTGTTCATACTCCGCAACCATCCTATTAGGCGTTGTGGACTTACCCCATTCGAAATCACCACTGGTAGACGTATGTCTCTTATCCACACCATCAGTACACGTCCACTTCCCAATGCTGACAGCCCATACAATCTCATACGGTGCCTCCAGTTAGCACATCAAATGTCTGAAGTGAATATTTCCAAGGCACCTGTTGTTGTCACTCCTTCTTTTCCTTGTTCAGGTCGGAGATCTAGTCTACAAGAGAAATTTTACTCGTAGCCGTTGGGACCAACCTATATATTCCGGTCCTTTTAAAATACAACAGCTCTCCCCCACTGCCGTATTACTTGAAAACCACGGGACATGGATTCATCTTCGAGACTGCTTGCCTTGTCCTTCTGTGTTTCTTACTTCCTCTCCACCCCCATAACAGCATTATGGGCTGACAATGAACTTTTAAAACTGCACAGTACTGCTGCCATGATTGAAAATAAGACTGACTGTTGGGTTTGCTCACATATTCCTACTCACAGCCTCGGTACCCCTATCCTTGGGGTTCCCTTTACATGGACTGATTTTGAAGATAGATATGTGATGGACTTTTCAACTCTTGATCCAGAATTGTCTAAATATAGGGAAATTTCTGGTAAAGGTGATGAAATAATGAAAGCACCCCCAGCTCTTATTTTGGCAGGAATAGTACGACATCCTTCAGTATGTTTCACTGTTTTTAGTAGGACAACACGGGTGACCATTAATGGTACACAAATAAGGATTCCTAAAATCCTTATAGGAGAAACTACATGTAACTCAACCGATTTAAATATTACTCAGGTCCCCACACATTATGAAGCAGCCACCACATATGCACATTGTGTTGATGAAACAAAAGTATCTTCTACTATTGAGCCCTGCCTTTCTTGGGCCAATAAGAGTTTAGAATGGGATTTAGATTATATAGATGGTCCTGCTCACTATAACATAAAATTTTTAACACTTCAGATTAGAAATCAGGGTTTTCACCGCCCCATGGTGCTTCCTTCAGGGACTTATTACATCTGTGGTAAGAGAGCCTATGCTTGGTTGCCCATGGGAGCCGAAGGTAGATGTACTATAGGAAATGTAGTCCCAGCTGTTAGAACTAGAACAGAATTATCTGCTACCTCACTTATTGATACCCACTCATCCGCTGTTTTAAACCTTAAGATACAGAAAAGGGAACTCTTTAATGATAAAGATAAGGCTTGGGCTTTCTTCCCTGCCTGGACAGGTTGGGGAATAGAAATGATGGCTCGCCTTAATGAATATGCTTCCCTTCTTGACCGCATGATTAACAACACTGTAATATCGGTCCTTGCAATTAATGTAGAACTAGCTCAGATTCGTAAAGTAGCCCTTCAGAATAGAATGGCCCTAGATTTTTTGTTAGCAGAACAAGGTGGAGTCTGTGTTTTAGTAGGAGAAGAATGTTGCACCTACATTAATGACTCTAAATCGCTGGTTGAATCTCATATGGCCAAGGTTTTCGAATTGCAAAAACAAGCCAGGGATATTTCTAAATATGGTTTTAATCCCTTTACATGGTTAGGTAATATTGGTGGATGGTTAAATGATTTCCTTGGAAGTTTCTTTAAACCCATCCTAGTTATTTTAGCTTTGGCCCTTGGCCTGTATCTTGTTGTTAAAGTAATGATATGTGCCATAAGCCGCTGTACCTCCTCCCCAGCTTCTGCTCTACTTTGATTTACATTTATACGATATAACTTTTCTCAGTCTTATAGGGGAGGTTTGACCAAAAAAAAAAAAAAAAAAAAAAAAAAATTTATCTTACATTTTTTAACATTTTTAACTTTTATCTTAAAAACTTTTAAAACATTTTTTAATATTTTCATTTTTGATTTTTATTTCCATTTTTTACCTTAATTTCAAGGTATTTTTGAATCTAACTTAAATTTTTACCTTAATGTAATCAGTATTATTTTACAATATCAGTATTATCTTACTCAGGATGATTATTACTATGTTTCATTATCTCTATGCAATGATTTCCTTTTATTATCTCTCTGTAATGCTTTATTTTGCTTTATTTTGAAACCTAAGTTCACTTTAATCATATATTTGCTTAAATCTTAGGCTACATGTTATATTCAGACAGCCCTTGCTTCATTGTGCGGTTCCAGCGGTTCCTAGTCCAGTTAGTTCCTCAAAAACAGGAAATACCTGTAGCTCCTTAGCTTCCTGTTTTCTTTGTTTTTATTCATTTCAGCTTTTCAGCTGCACTTCTGTATTGGTGCTGCCACAACAGTTGAACCGTAACTCACAACAGCATACGCCACTGTCCCATTTATAATAGACCTCCCTTGTTCCTGGGGGTCCTCTCAGCACTCTCACTGTGCCTGTAATTACTAATATGAAACGTCTTTCAACGTTTCAAGAGAGGAATGTTATTATAAAATATATCGGGAACGGTCCAATTCCTATGACGGACGAATGGCTAGTGTCAGAGGGTTGATATTTGTCACCCCCGCCCTCTACGACGCCATAACGCTATAAGGCCTAAGGCAGGATGGACTAGAAGGACATATGGTCTACTGGGGACAATGGTCAATCATATAGCTTATACTAGGCCATACAATCAAAAGATCATCACTCTGTTTCTTAAATTCCAGAGTATCAGCATAATGCCAGTCTGTCTGGTGTGGCCCCCTCCTGCAGACGTGCGGCTCGAATTACTTGAAATACCAAACAATGGCCTTGGTTAGCCATAGCTGATTGCGAGGCTGTGGACCGTTGGAGCTAGACACAGTGTGTTACCACATTCCTTTGCTAACATGTAAGACTAAGTAAATCATTTAGACATTAATTGTACAAAGAGGAGTCAGACTATGTATGGTATTGGCGTACTCTCATTTGTTATCACCACCATCTATGACATCAAAATGGGTATATAAACTTATGTTATATGGGAGTATCCTTGGAAAGCATTCGGGTACCACCTAGGTGACACACGACTACTTCCCCAAGCAAAACCTATTGTCTTGTATTTTGGACACAATAAACTACCTCATTGTATTTGAACTTGCACTATTTCGTGGTTTTGCTTTACGTACGAGGTCATAGAGGTACAAATATAACAACACGCGTCAGTGTTGATTAACATGCACTGTACGTTAGCTGACAAATTGTAATGGATTAAATAAAGTACAATATTTTATATTTTGGAAGTCGTGTCAGAGAAATCTGTGATATCATGTATGAAGTGACTCCTTGGCCGGGAACCCGGATTATGTGACACGTGACGTCCGGAGCCAATCGGAGATCCCCCACACTGAAATGAATCTTGTTCTAACATTGTAACAGTCCTCACTCTTTCTTTTGATACTTCTGCCAACCAGATCATAGTAACGACCATCAGGTGGCCCTGTTGTACCATAATTCATAAAAAAACAAAACATAATCGTAGCATAGCATCTACTTTTGTCTTGAAATCTTCAAAACAAAATGAACGTAAATTGGCAAAGTGCTTAGAATAGCAGTGTGAGCAGTTTTACATTTTTAGTAACGAGAAAAATCAGCATTATACAATGATATGGAATGGTGGAACGCACTGTGGTTCTCAAATCTAGGCTATGCCCACTCCCAAAAGTTTAGAAATAAACAACTACTATTTATCAGGGTCACAGGTGAGCACAGAAACACAATGGGCCCATGATCTAGCTTTTTTCAATTATTATTTTCTTTTATATTTGTTTTTATTTGCCAGGCCTGGGTACAGTCAAGACGGGAGTATGGCCGATACCTGCTGGGAGAAGAACCTTAGAGAACTTGGATGCACACCAAACACACATGCCTTGCCTGGCTACTTAATCTTCTCCCAACTGGTACTGTGAACCCGTCCTGACAGGACCCAGGCCCAACAGCGCAAATAAATATACATACATACATACATAAAACATAAATAATAATTGAAAAAGTTAATTATTCTGGGCCCCTAGGCTATATACTAGGGTAGCCTATTCATTAATCCATCCTTGTGCACTAGAGTTTGCTTAAAAAGCCCACACAAATAATTAAGTGTTGTTCATCTTTGAGTTGAGTTGTTCTCAGACAATTTCCAATTGGTTTTCATTTTTTATTATTTTAGTTTTTTGCTTTATTTAGCTTATTATTCAGCAGCTCTCTAGTTTGCAATTTCAGCAATCTAGTTGCTAGGGTCCAACTTACCATAGCAACTATGCATTGATTTAAACAAGAGACTGGAATATGAATAGAAGAGGGCCTCAATAGAAAGATGAGGAATAGAAAGTGTCAATAACAATAAGGGGAAAATGCATCAAGGGTCGAATATCGAGGGTTTTCGAAGTCAAAGGATTTTGCGCAAATAGTTCGATCGAAGGAATAATCGTTCGATCGAACGATTAAATCCTTCGAATCGAACAATTCGAAGGATTTTAATCCAAGATCAAACGATTATCCTTCGACCAAAAAGAGTTAGCCAAGCCTATGGGGACCTTCCCCATAGGCTAACATTGAGTTCGGTAGCTTTTAGGTGGCGAACTAGGGGGTCGAAGTTTTTTCTTAAAGAGACAGTACTTCGACTATCGAATTGTCGAATAGTCGAACGATTTTTAGTTCGAATCGTTTGATTCAAAGTCGTAGTCGAAGGTTGAAGTAGCCCTTTCGATGGTCGAAGTGGCCAAAAATACACTTCGAAATTCAAAGCATTTTTTCTTCTATTGCTTCACTCGAACTTAATGAATGGGCCCCTAAATGTGTAGCCTTACAGATCATTTGCTATTTAGATAAGGTCAGTGAGCCCCCGTGCGAATGCTGGAAAGAGTCAGAAGCAGAAGGCAAATAATTTAAAAAACAATAAATAAATAACGAAGACCAATTGAGAAGCTGCTTCAAATTGGTTATTCTATAACATACTAAAACTTGAACTTAAAGGTGAACCACCCCTTTAAATTATGTACAACTAAATGAGCTGAAGAGGTAGAGCACAGAGACAAGCATGGATAAAGTAATGTATCCCAAAACTGCTCAGTACAACAGTACAGCCAGCTTTAACTTCACCAAATACAAACTGCAGGGTTTTATTGCATGAGATGCTGTTATTACAGGTTCTTTACTAGGAGTGATTCTGCACTCTTAAAGAGTTGTTCATATTTGTAGTATGATGTAGAGAGTGATATTCTGAGACAATTTGCAATTGGTTTTCATTTTTTTTGAGTTATTTAGCTTTTTATATAGCAGCTCTTCAATTTGTATTTAAACAATCTGGTAGCTAGGGTCCAAATTACCCTAGCAACCATGCACTTATATAAGAATTGAATAAGAGACTGGAATATGAATAGGAGAGGCCTGAAAAGAAATATGAGTGATACAAATAAGCAATAACAATACATTTGTAGCCTTAAAGAGCATTTGTTTTTTAGAAGGGGTCAGCGACGCCTATTTGAAAGCTGCAAAGAGTCAGAACAAAAATGCAAATAACTATTCAACTATAAAAAACAAATAATAAAAACTAATTGAAAAGTTGCTTAGAATTGGCCGTTCTATAACATACTAACATTTACCGAAAAGGTGAACTGCCCATTTAATGCAACTGATTAGCTCTGTATTGTTAGCCACTTGTCTTCTGAGGCTTCTTAAAATAGCCGCACAATCTTACTGCTCATCACAGCCTATTAGCTGAAGCAAATGTCTATCCTCTTTGCAATTAGGAAACACTTATAGCAACATCTACTCATAAGCTGTAGCACAAATTAGTCGTTTTTTTATAGCTTCTGTGTGAGCACATTCTCAATAATTATGTTAAGGTTCTAGAAATGAAGTTTCACAGATTGTGCATAGTTATTGGAAGTGGGAGATGCTTAGATGGATATTATCATATCATTTACATGACCTTCTTGCCCTCTGCATTTCCATGACATTTGTTTAAATTCTGTAACAATATCAGTATTCAGTGCATCAACAACTTGCCAGGTAACCCAAAAAACAAATTGTTTTCTGCCCAACAACTGCAGAGGAAAATTATATAAATGATTGTGCCACTAACTAACCAGATGGTATTACTCAAATTACTTTACAAAAACATTTCATTGGTTCTTGGGCTGTGATGTGATTGGAATTTTTTTCAGCAGCAGAGTGCCCTGCATAACAGAGATCAATTAAGATTTAGAAATGCTGTATTTTGTATACTAAATATAAACATGAACTTACTGCACCACAGGCCTAATCAAACAGATAATTTATGCTTTCAAAGTTGGCTACAGGGGGTCACCATCTTGAACTTTGTTAAACATCTTTGCAAGACCAAGCCCATGCACATGCTCAGTGTGGTCTGGGCTGTTTAGGGATCATCATAAACAAAGTTGCTTGAATTCTGCATGGCTGGGAAGTAAGGCGCGGGCTCCCCCTGCTGTTCATAAGTATGATTGTTTTCCTGCTCAGCAGTTAGGGACCATCTGACAATTCCTATCCACAGCAGTAATCCCTAGAAAGGAATTATATAGATTGGTGCTTAATTCCTTTTTTACTTCTGCACTGATTTTGAAAGCTTGCCCTACGATAAGTATGGGGGATTGCATTAAATTTTTGAATGGTCATAGGCTTCTTAGGAAGCTTTTCGACAATGCATGGCTGGCGTTACAGGGAAAACTTTTCTTAAGAGGAAACGTGAGCTATCTCAATATTGTTGAAAGATTCTGTCCTTGGGGATGTGGAGAAGAAACTACAGACCATTTTTTGATAAACTGCTCTGTTTCCCACAATCTTTATGATCATGTCCTGACAATACTGGGTATTAAGGGCCTTTGTAGGGGAACTTATGAGGAAAGGGCCTATGGTATCATTAGCAGGAAACATTCATTGGAGAAAGAAACACTTTTTATTATTTTTTCTGTAATTCGTTATCACTTATGGATGAGTAGGTGTGGCAAAACCTTTGGGAGGGAGGAAGGAACCATGGATCTGACTGTTAAGAAAATTCTCAAGGATTTGTATTTCATCAGATTTAAAGAAATTAGTAAAAATAAAATATAAATTGGCAGAGGGGAATTAATTTTACATGGGAAATTTCTTTTGATGATATTTAATTTGCTTTATGTAAAAATTGTTCATTCATAATCTGTCTATGATTTGAAAATGTAAACGTAAGTGTATTTTGTTTTTGCTAATGTTTTTATTTAAATTATTTAATAAAAATCCCTATCCACAGCAGTAAATGAAGGGAGAATTTCACTGCATACTGTCAGGTTTCTTATAAAAACGGTACACATGTTTCAATTAAAGTATATTGGAGATAGGTTTCTTTTTCATTAAAGAAAGTAAAAATTTATTTTTTTGCCTTTACATGCCCTTTAAGGAACAGATTATGAGTTTATATCATATTAAGTGGCATATTAAAGAATCTTACCAAACTGGTATATATACTTAAGTAAAAATTGCCCTTTTACATCTCTTGCCTTGAGCCACCATTTTGTGATGGTCTGTGTGCTGACTCAGAGATCACCTGACCAGAAATACTATAACTCTAACTGTAACAGGAAGAAGTGTGGAAGCAAAAGACACAACTCTGTCTGTTAATTGGCTCATGTGACCTAGCATGTATAGTCTGTTTGGTATGTTTGTGTGCACCATGAATCGTACAATCCAAGGGGGCGACCCTGATTATATAAAATGCCAATTTTATATTTCGGATTACCCAATGGCACATACTACTAAAAAAAGTATATTATTATGAAAATGGTTTATTTACATGAAGCAGGGTTTTACATATGAGCTGTTTTATGCAACATCTACATTTTTTGGGGGTATAGTTTTCCTTTAAGGTGGCTATACTGTGACCATTGGTAACTGGAACACATCCTTCTTCTATCCGATGATTCAGCATTAATGTAAACTTAACAGACTCCTTTCTATTTTACATTCACATTATTTACTCCTCCTCTTGATCACTTAATCATACATCTAATATTTGTCTGGGAATGTTTTTGTGCATGTACTTGGATGGAGAGATTTGTTTTTATGCATTGCTTGAATCTGGTGTCTTTTTGTGAACTTGAAAGAGGAGGATTTCAGTGACCACAGCAGACGCATGAATGTTTCCTGTTTGATTTAGTAATTAGAACGTCTCTTGCAAGGCCAACATTAAATCATTATATACTGCTTACTTTTCCAATTAACGTGTGCCAATTAAATGTAAAGTTATTCACAGGCAGAGAGAAGTTTCTAGTTATTTGTGGCTTTTTTGTCCATGCAGTAAAATATCAGACTTTTGCCTTAACTACAGTAACAGTTTGTAAGTTAAAATAAGCCAAAATTGGACAGACTCTTGAAGGGCAATATGTGTACTTATAACATCATTTTTGTATTTTGTTGCTGCATCTTATCTTAAAGTTTGTAAGTACAGGTATGGGACCTGTTATCCAGAATGCTCGGGACCTTGCGTTTTCTGGATAATGGATCTTTCCATAATATGGATCTTCAACCCTTAAGTCTACTAGTAAATGAAAAAACATTAAATGAACCCAACAAGATGCTTTTGCTCCCAATAAGGATTCATTCGATAATATGTTGCACCAAATACAAGGTACTGTTTTATTATAACAGAGAAAGAGGAAATCATATTTAAAATTTTTCCTTATTATTTCAGTATAATGCAGTCTATGGGAGACCGCCTTTCCATAATTTGGAGCTTTCTGGTAAACTGGTTTCCAGATAACAGATCCCATACCTGTACTTTAAAAATAAATGATCGTTTTTGTATACATTGATGACTTTCACACACAAATCATTGGCATTCAGATGCAGGAGGAACCATTTTTAAAGCATGTTCCTTTTGCTTAACAGACTAAAGTACAAACATGAGTGGTTAAATAAAGGGAACTGTGACCATATAAGGGACAAGGCCTCACCATTATGTTAAGGTGGAAGGATCACTTGTTGAAAGATGTTAAAAAAGATAGTTACCTAGTAGAGAAGACCACCCCAGTTAAAATGTGATTGCGTTACCACTTACCACATTTTGTCATGTGTAAATCCCATACATAAGCAGCAGGTGAGCAGGGTTAGAACTGTTCAGGAGAGATTTTTGTTAGTCCTCTTGCTGCCAGACATTATACAACTGTAAGCAACATAAACAAAGTAAAGTTTATTTTTTTGCATGTGTCCAGTAACCTGGGGTCCATGAACACCTCCTTCTGGACTGTGGAGGGATATTGAAATATATACAATGGAGATATGTGGTTTGTACATCTATGAGACTATTAAATAATAACTATGTTTAGTATATGTATACAGTAAATATGTTTAAATCACTGACAGTGAGACGTGTACAGTATAAATAACCCTAGACAAAGATTTCTTCCTTCTTGTAGCAAACATGTTTATCTAGTCAAGCAGTTAAACCAGACAGAAGGTAAACTGCCACTTACATATCTGACTGGCCGGTTCATTTTAATTTGATTGTGAAAACGCCCATGTGTCGTGGATATGTCCATAGATGTCTGTGTCCAGCACATCTCACCAGTAAAGTTATTTTTTCTACTCAATGTATCAATGTGTTTCACATGATTGTAAGTTGTTACTAATTGTCCACTAGATGGCACAGAGTGTTTAAATACTGGTGTTATGGTTGTCAGTTTAGCTTGAAAAGGGGCCAAATGAGGCCTGAAACGTTGCGGTAATGCCCGTCACTTGAGCAATAAAGGCATTTTAACTTCAACAATATTTGTGGTGCTGTTCATATCGTTCTTTGACAGCACATCTCACCAGGTACAACCTATAGAAATGTTCCCTGAAAGTGTTGTTTATACAGAATGTCAGATTAGTCTACCTCAAAAGTCTTACACCATTTGTTGTTGATTGTGTAGTTAGAGTCAATGAGTTAATTAACATGGTTTAAAAGGAAAATATTGTTAGTGCAGTGATATCTGTTATAATGTAAAAGAGTTGTACAGTTTCATATTTACTAATTTTTTCATTAAAAAAGGAGAATTGAGTCTCTATTTCCAATCCATATTGCCAAGGAAAGTGATGCTAAGACATGCCTAAAGGCATTTTTAGAATGCTTAAAATCCCTCCCTCGCATGGGAACAATATGTTTCTTAAAGAGATACTGTCATGGGAAAACGTGAATTCTGCACTGATATCCAATTCTCAAAAGAGCAAACAGATTTTTTTTTTATATTCAATTTTAAAATCTGACATGGGGCTAGACATATTGTCAGTTTCCCAGCTGCCCCCAGTCATGTGACTTGTGCCTGCACTTTAGGATGGAACTACTTTCTGGCAGGCTGTTATCTCTCCTACTTAATGTAACTGAATCAGTCTCAGTGGGACTTGGCTTTTACTATTGAGTGCTCTTCTTCTACCAGGGAGCTGTTATCGTGTTAGGGAGCTGCTATCTGGTTACCTTCCCAGTGTTCTGTTGTTAGGCTGCTGGGGGGGGGGGTAATATCACTCCAACTTGCAGTACAGCAGTAAAGAGTGACTGAAGATTATCAGAGCACAAGTCACATGACTGGGGGCAGCTGGGAAACTGACAATATGTCTAGCCCCCATGTCAGATTTCAAAATTTAAGATAGAAAAATCTGTTTTCCCTTTTGAAAAATGGATTTCAGTGCAGAATTCTGCTGATGCAGCACTATTAACTGATGCATTATGAAAAAAAGATGTTTCCCATAACAGTATCCCTTTAAGTAATGCTAGTAGCAACTGTTACAATAACTGCATTATTGTGGCTTGAAGCCATGGAATATGTAACGGAAAAGCTATTCACAATGCGAAAATGTATGCCTTTGCTGAACAAATTCTCCTTTTGCCTGAATATAATATAGCTTCTGGGAGCCCGGAAACTGTTTACCGACCACTTCTGACCGTGGAAGAAAAATTGCAAATTTTATAGTTTGCGCCAGTGCTCAGTTTATGTAATAAAACTTGTTACTGAAAAAATTGTTATGTTTGCTTCAAAAGATTACAACACCTTCCAAGTACTTCTTAAAAGTTCACAATACGCAATTAAAATGTATAATACAATAACAGTCTAAGGAAGCATATGTCATTGCATTGTGCTAATTTCTATTCTTATTTGTATGAATTGTTTTTCTCTTTGTGACTTTTTACCCCCCCCCCGCCCCATAGTCTGTAGCACATTCCTGTTCCTATTAAATGTCCTGAGTAATTGTAGTAACTTAAATTGTTTTTCTAATTTCCAGGTACCACATGCTTAATTGCTCTGTTATCAGACAAAGAACTCACAGTTGCCAATGTTGGGGATTCTCGAGGTGTGTTGTGTGACAAAGATGGAAATGCTATTCCCTTATCCCACGATCATAAGCCGTACCAGCTGAAGGAAAGGAAGAGGATTAAAAGAGCTGGTAAGAGTGTGCCTGTACTATAAATATCTCACTTACCTATATCAACTATCTAACCACAGTATTATATTGCATATCCTTGCTTATATGTTTATTTACTGTATATATATATATATCCATACCGAACATGATATAGGAGCACAACTATGTCATGTTGAACAGGTAAAACCTGAACTATTGTTTCTCTATTGTTATTGTGAGTTGTTTGCCTTTCTGTCTTTGCTTGTGAACTGACATGATATTATTTCTTTTTAATATAATCAGTAGATTCCCAGATATTCCTCCCAGCTAAGTTTTTCATTCAGGCTCATCAACAGATTAATGGAGTAGCCATCTCCACTGCAATATCATGTTAAAAAAACTTCGAACTTCGAATTCAAAAAGACTAACCGAATAGAGGTTGAAGTGGTCCGTATTCGAATCGTAAGATCGAAGGAATAGCGCCTTCGATCTACTTTGATTCAAAGTTTTTCCCCCAAAAAACTTAGATCTCTCAGACTCCACCAATTGCCTATATATAGGTTCTAGGTGGTCCCCCATAGGCTAAAACAGCACTTCGGCAGCTTTTAGGTGGCGAATGGTCGAAGAGACAGTACATGTTAAATTTCAATATTCGAATTTCGAAGTTTTTTTTCAACCTCGAATCGAAGTTGGACTATTCTCTAGTCGAAGTACCCAAAAATTACTCTGAATTTCGAAGTTTTTTACTTCGAAAATTCACTTCGACCTTGAATAAATCTGCCCCTTCATGTTTATATAATTTTATATTATGGAAAGATCTGTTATCTGGAAAACACCAGGTCTTGAGCATTCTGGATAACAGGTCCCATACCTGTATAGTATTAGTAGTATAGTATTATGCATTAGGTTTTCTGTGTGTTGTATTATTTCATATTTTATAAAAATGTTCCTCCAGTTTCCATCACTCATTTAGCATTTACTATACCCCTCAAATTAGAAGGAATTTTAAACATCATATGGTGAGAAGAGAAATATATAGGAAAACTATTCAGGCAAAATAATCATTTAAAAGCCTCCAGGTATAACTGCTTTAACACCAAGAGGTAATGTAATGTAAACGTCATTAGAGGGTAAAGACAATTCATCACAAAATTCTCCAAAAAGTAATTTCACACTCTGTTCAATTGAAGGGACCTTTATTGGAAATAGTTTTTTTTCACTCTTTGAAAAATGTGTGTATCACTTTCTTTTTTTAGCGCTACTGTGCACAGAGCCATGTACATTTTTACACTAAAAGTACAACAACCATTGCAATAGATAAAATAAACATAGTAACAAAGATTTAAGCGCATCATGTCAAAACACACAAGTGGAAGGATCTCTTTGCTCCTCTAGATACAGATATTATACCCTTGGTGTGGTTCATGTACAGGTATGAGACTTGTTATCCAGAATGCTTGGGACCTTGGGTTTTCCAGATAAGGGGTCTTTCTGTAATTTGAATTGTACTTTAGTCTATTATGATCATTTGAACATTAATTAAAACCAATAGTATTGTTTTCACTTCAATAAATATCAATTAAGTGCAAAATATACAAGGCACTGTTCTATCATTACAGAAAAAAGGAAATAATTTGTAAAAATTTTAATTATTTGATTAAAATTAAGTCTATGGGATATGGCCTTCCAACAATGCATAGCTTTCTGGATAGCTAGCTTCCAGACAGGGGCGATCCGTGGGCTGCTGCCTCCTGAGGCAGCATCCCCGATGCCGCCCCTCTCCCACTCCGCACTTAAAGGAACAGTACAGTGTGAAAATAAAAACTGGTAAAATAGATAGGCTGTGCAAAATAAAAAATGTTTCTTATATAGTTATTTAGCCAAAAATGTAATATATAAAGGCTGGAGTGAGTGGATGTGTAACATAATATCCAGAACACTACTTCCTGCTTTTTAGCTCTACAACTCTGAGCTAGTCAGTGACTTGAAGGGGGGCCACATGGAAGATAGTTTGCAATTGATCCTCAGCATTCAGCTCAGATACAAAAGCCTTTATACATTACATTTTTGGCTAACTAACTATATTAGAAACATTTTTTATTTTGAACAGCCGATTTATTTACCCAGTTTTTATTTTCACACTGAACTATTCCTTTAAAAGTTTAGCATCGGAGCGGGTCAAAAGGGGGCATCGGAAGTGCAACAAGCGCGTACTGCGCTTTCTGCACTAGCAGAGCCGAATTTCCGGTTTAAAAAACGGAAATTCGGCTCTTAAAGTTACAGGAGGCGGCTTTTTTTCCACCCCTTGTAACTGGCCGTTCACTGCCGCCTGACGCAAGGTACACACCTTGCCCCATGGCATGAATGGCCCTGCTTCCAGATAACGGATCTCATAACCGTATTGTTGTTTTTTTTGGAAGGTATTTGAGCTGATGGCAGAGACATGTATAATATTATCTGTCTGCTGCTGATTTTTCGATCTGATTTATTTTACAGGTGGGTTCATCAGCTTCAATGGCTCTTGGAGGGTGCAAGGGATTCTCGCCATGTCCCGTTCACTGGGAGATTATCCGCTGAAAAATCTAAATGTCATCATCTCTGACCCTGATATCCTGTCTTTTGACCTGGACAAACTGCAGCCAGAGTTTATGATCTTGGCATCAGATGGTCTATGGGATGCTTTCAGCAATGAAGAAGCAGTGCGGTTTATCAAAGAGCGCTTGGACGAGCCGCATTTTGGAGCCAAGAGCATTGTGTTACAGTCATTTTACAGAGGATGCCCCGATAACATAACTGTTATGGTAGTAAAGTTCAAGAATAGCAGCAAAACAGATGAACAATGAAAGTCACCACATGTGTGCAAAAGGACTGCAGCTGCCTATTTTATTTTAACTTAGTAGAAAGAGGTGGAAACCCCCATTCCCATGTTTTAGGATTAGACATGGACTCATGCAGCTAATGTACCCATCAACTGTCCAACCATGAAACACAGGAAGCACATTCTGTATGACCCAACATTATTACTCCATTAACAAATCTGTATTAAAGGGTATTGCTCCTGCTGAGGTGTTAATCTTATTCTTATGAGGGGGGTAACACGACAACGCTTGTATCATCAGCTAGAGAAGTTATAATTATTTTATGTTTTTAGAAAACGTGTCTGTTCAATGGGATTATATGTTTCTAATATTGAGAGAATGAAGTGTCCCTTTAAAAAAACTGCAACAACAGAGGTTCAAACAGTCTTAAATAAATACAAATAAAACATTATTTTCCATATTTCTGTCTTTACAACAAAAGTATTGAATTACTGTAAGATATCAGTTTAAAATGATAGATAGATACTTTTATAAAAGTCAAAGAATGCCAAATTGACTCCTGCTTTCCTAAATAATAATAAAAAATAGCTACACATTCTCTAATAAATAGGTTTATGGTGTAAAATGTTTTTTGTGCAAAAATAGTTGGAAGGCTCATTAGAATGCTTGGTGGTACATAGTGATCCTTACCAGACGGTAGAGCTCTAGTAAACCCTTTCACAAGAATCCTTGGCTGGTCTATGGAATGTGGAAAGACTATTAAGCACAGTTCATCAAAGGAAAATCCAAGGGATGGGCCTAATTTTACATCTCAACAGAAAACGGTATGTGATGAATATGAGCATCGATAAGGTACATGCAGTAGATGGAAGAGGGACAGTATCATCCTTTAAATATATTGTATCCTTATATTTTTGACAACTATAGAAAGGAACATATAGGATCTATTATCCAGAATAGCTGGAGCCTGGGTTTCCCATAATGTTAAGGCATTTAGGCTACTACAAATATCTAAATGGGATTGGGCTTTGTATAATGGCTTAACAAGCATGCTTTATTTATGTTCAAAAAATACATTAACCTCATCTTTTGTAAAGAAAGAAAGTGCTAGTGCGTGTGCCTAATATAATGGCTGAATGTTTTTCTCATCAAATTGAAATGGCCCTATATTGGGAAAGGTACTACCACATCCCCTTTAAGCATTAAGTAGGATTATTTGTAATCTACTTAACTGCATGGAGCCACATTGGTGAAAAAACAATTCTATTTGGTTTATTTAATGTTGTTTTAGCAGAATTAATGTACTTGTACAGTGATCCAAAATATGATATTTTTGTAAAAAAAAAGCCTTATCTTCTAAGTATATATATATATATATGTGTTTTTTTTTTTTTGTTTGCATGCTCTGATGTGATAAGTAATGTATTATTAATTTAGCTATAAATCTGAAACAAATGTGTACACAAATGCTAATGGTAATAATTTAAGAATTATATGGCAACACAAAGACCAGAAAAAAAGGGTTGGGGTATAGCCAAAAAAATAATGAATTCTGGGGCAGCTTGTGGTAGTGGAGATTTAAAATTTCACATAATTATGTGCCAGATATAAAAGCAAAACTGTGACTTTGAAAAACCACTTCCCCATACCGAATAAAATGCTCCCAATACTCCACATTTTTCCAAAAAAATATCCATTTATTATAAATCAGAACACACTTTTTGTCCAAATAAAATACTTTCCTCTGCTCCAATATCTTCTGGCTGCGTAACCAAGGCAGCTGCATAACTGAGTCAATATTTACTGCACTTATTTACAGTATATGAGATTATTTTATCACAAAGAAGAAGTCTGATCTGACATCAATAATAAAACTGCAAACTCCTGCTTATAATTGTGTTTAAAATGTATCTTTGTGCATCAGACACTGACTGGTTTCTATAAGAATAATTTCAAGCTTGGAGTATTTTAATAATGTTTAAATATTGTTTTTGTTATTCCTACCATTCAAGTCTTAGAATATCCAACAAGGCCATTGCTTCTATTAATTATTTCAAGGCAGGGACTATGTAGAAGTATGGCAGAGAAGTCATTTGCCCTTAGGACAAGAATCTTGGTACAAAAACATATTAGGGCTCATTTACAAGCTGAAAGTGCAGATTGTACCACAGTTGTTGGGCAAATGTAAACCATTCATTAAACGTGCTTAAGTCTAAAGGTTCCTTGCACTTCTGCATAGTCGTGCTTGGCACCTCTTACTGTAGCCTAGTGGCTATAAATGCAGTAAAACCTTTGAGCTACTGCCAGGGTTCCCACAGGGACCCACGTCATCTAAAGAATCACACACAGGTGTCATTTGAACAATGGAGGACTTTTTGTCATCTACTCAACCTAAGACAAATACCACCTGCTGTATAGAGAGCAGTACTGATTTCTGATTTGGAATGCACATCTGTGTTGCAAGATTTTTTTTTCTAAATAAACTTTTTTGCCATATTAGTATTCTAATTAAATGTCACACAGGCTTCCAGCTTCAGGTTCCATGGATGCCTGAGATGTAATTGTAGTGTTTATAATAAGTATAAGTATTATTAAATTCAGTTATATAAATCTGGAAGAGGCAAACATTTGCCTGCCAAACTGGCATACGGTGAAGGTTTTCTAATTCAGTTTTAGAGGAACTTTGCATGCAATGTATGCAATAATTAAAAAGCAGTGTAACATTTCCTGTTTAAACACCAGCACAAACCAAGCTGGACTGCTCAAAGGCAAAAACATTTGGCTTTGTTATTCCTTCAGCTTCATGAAGGTATTGATGATGCACTTCAAGTTTGATCCCTTCTCGAAAGACACTAGAGGTCAAATATGATCTTATATAAGGAATCAGGTGCACATTGCTGTGTAGAAAGCTAAGTGTTTGGAAGCTTGTTTGGAAGCTCCATGAGAAAACTGATACAATGAGCAATAACATATATGGGATAGAAAAAAAGAAATGGCAGAGAAAAGGAACTGGAAACAGGGGAAATAAGAGGGGAGATAAGAGGACAATGGGAGAAGGTGACTATAAGATAAGGATGCATCGATGCATTCAGCCTTTTTCTGCAGGTTTTGGAAACGGCAGAATCCTTCTGCCCAGCCGAACCCTAATTTGCATATGCAAATTAGGGGCGGGAGGGAAATGACATGACTTTTTGTCACAAAACACCTAATATGCATATGCAAATTCAGGTTCTGTATTCAGCCAAATTTTTCACGAAGGATTCAGGGTTTCAGCCAAATCCAAAATAGTGGATTCGGTGCATCCCTACTATAAGACGAGAAGAAATAAGGGTGTTAGAGACAATAAATGGGAGAGAGAGAAAGTGGGAGACCACTGAGGAAGGGCCATGTGGTCCTGAAACGTTTGATCACTGTGAAGTGTCATGAGCACCATAGAATAAAGATTGGGAACCCCCCATTTGCAGCAGACAAGGTATTGGCGTCAATCTTTTTCAAATCAGACCAGGGAAAGAAAGACAGATGAGATAATCAGAAAGAATAATAATGGGTAAGGAGCAGATTACAAGTAAAAGAACACAAGAACAAGAGAATTATAGAAAAAGTAGAAGGAAATGAGGGGGTCAGAAAGAGGACGGAAGAGAAAAGCCTAAGTGAAAAAATAATGTTTTGTCCTGTCTAAAAATAAATTGCATTGACCACATAAAAAATATTCTCATGGACTCCCCAGAACCTCTGCTTGTGTCAGGCAATGGAGAACTAATGGTTCACTAAACAATGCTCAAGTCTGAGTTCCAGCAGTTCCTCAGAAAGCCAGTCTCTTTGATCAGTCCCTGGAGGTATCGCTAAATCCAGTTTGTTTAAGTTTTTACTAACAGTTTGCAAGTTATGTGAAATGGCACAGCCAGGAAGCAGAATAAACTATGCTTTCATCTTCCTTTGGAAAACCAATAATTCCACAGCTTTGCTTCACTGATGATTTGTTTTTAGCTGTGTGCTACATTTTTCTTTTCATGTTTAAGGTGACTTTAATACAGAACAAATAAACAAGCCTCTTGGATATTTTCTTGAATATCAAGAGAAACACAAACCTCTGTGAAATCTTTTTTTAAATAGTTAAACCACTGAGACATTCTAAAAAGGGAATTATGTACAAATACTTTCGTATCACTTTATCTTTTTATTTATATAGCAATATCCTTAGGGGGTTATTTATCAAGGTCCGAATATCTGAACCTCGAATAGTTTGTGGTTTTTGGAGGGAAAAAAAAACCTATGAGTTTTTCAAGATGTATTAAATTCCGATGATCTAAATCTAAACTAAAAGCTCTCGAGGTCCTGTATAAGTCAATTGGGAAGGTCCCAGTGTCTGCGCTGATGTCTGCACCGATATCCGATGAGTTTGGGTTTCTGAGCAAAAAACTCAGAAAACTATGATTTTTTCGTAGGAGTTTTCTGTGCAGAAACCACAAACAATTCAGAGTTTTCGGGAAAGCTCCAAAGTTTGCCTGACCCTATTTTTTCAGGCTGTTTACTTCATAAATAAGGTCCATTCGGGCAATCGGAGTTGCTCGGATTTCTAACTTAGAAATACTCAGATAAATTCGGACCTTGATTAATAATCCCTAAGTGTGCAACACTAAAAGCACCCCTGGAAATTCAAAGTCAACATTTAGCATACACATAGTGAAAATATTTTAAAAGCACAGCTAAATTTACTTTAATCCAATAATCAAAGGATGAAAAAAATTGAATTTAGATTTTTTTTTTCCACAATCAAAAAAATTGTGGTAGCTCCAACAGTTTTTTTTTTTGTTCGTATTTTTCATATTCAAATCTTTTAATAAATTCCATGACAATTGTGGTTTTAGAGTTTAGTTGTGGTTTCAAAAACCACTAAGATTCAACCTTGGTGCACCAATTCCAGGATTCCATGCCTAAGGCAAAATTATGTGTATCTGGATTTGGATACAGACAATTTTTGTGGAAACTAGGCAGATAAATAGAAAATATTGTTTTTATATGACTTTCCTTCTATGGCCATCAATGGGCATATTTATCAAGGGTCGAATTCCGAGATAATGGGAGTTTCTAAAAACTCCCATCAACTCAAAATTTGAAAAAATAACTACCATTCGAAATTTATTTAAAAAAAAATCTAATTTGTTATATATGAATGAATAAAATTTACCTGCAAACTCATACCAAAAAACAAAATTTGATTTTCAAAAGTCCACCAAATTCATTCAAATTGGTTGTAGGAGGTTCCCCATAGGCTAAAACACCAGTTCGGCAGGTTTTAAATGGTGAATAGTTTAATTTGAATTCTTAAAGAGACAGTACATGATAAATTTTCAAAATTCTCATTTTTTTTTTAAATTTAAAAATTCTCATTTTCAATTCGACCTTTGATGAATTTGCCCCCAAAAGACAGAGAAAGGTACGTGAAGAGGATGGCAACTCTTTTCTCTACTAACGCATAGCAAGTAAGCAGCCAATCAGATGCTTTCTATACATTTTATTTATTTCATTATCAGTTAGAATATTTTCCATATTATTTGCAACAATACATCATTGGAATCTCTCTGTTAGCAAAATGCCTTTATAAACTCATGTTCAGTCTTTCATGTATCAAAATGCAGAAATATCCCAGCAGAACCAACCCAAATGTACTGGTACTGTATGTAAAGAACCCCACAACACTTCACAGAAATTGTTTTTAAAATGAGTCCCTGCCTAGTGGAGCTTACAATGTAAGGTCCCCTACCTTATCACATGGAGCAAAAAAAAAAAAAACAGCCTATGTTTTTTGAGTATACAGGGCATACAGACTACATGCAGACATTGCTATGGAAACAGCCCAGTACCTTAGATCTGCAATACACCAATACGAACCACTATGGGTCAGATTTATCAAAGATCGAGGTGAATTGCAAATGAAAAAAAAAAACTAATTTTGAGCTATTCTTTGTGTAATTCGACTAGGGAATATTCCAAATTCTATTTGAATTTGAAAAAAAATTTGAATATCGAAATGTATCATGTACTGTCGCTTTAAAAATTCGACTTTGCCTATTCGCCATCTAAAACCTGCCGAATTGCTGTTTTAGACTATGGGGGAACTCCTATGACCTATCTGGAGTCAATTGGTGGATTTTGAAAAATCTAAGTTTTTTTGGGAAAAACTTCGAATTGAATTCAATTGATTGCGCTATTTCTTTGATTCGTAGGATTCAAATTCAGCCAGATACAGACCTGCTCAATCAAAAGCGGACTTAATTTCAGTTGGTCTTTTTGAATTCGAATTTTGAAGTTTTTTCAATTCGAAATTCGACCTTTGATAAATATGCCCCTATATGTGACATATCTGGGAAAAAGGTTTTTTCTTTTTGTTGTCGTTTATTTTGGGTAATCAGCAGTTCAAAGGCATATGGTAAGACCAATGAATAAGAATGCATAAAGCCTTCTAGCAGGATCAAACAAAAATGTCACCCTTTCCTTATGAAATGCAATAAAATAACTGGAAAACAAGAGGCATGCACAACAAGAGGCATGCCTGTTGCTAGAACTGATCTAATTATAGAAGCCCTCAACTGAATTCACAAGTAATTGCAATCATAATTCCCAGCTTAGTAAATTAAAAAGCTATTTGAAACCAGGCTGCATTGTTACTTAAAGTGAAATTGATATGCAATGCCCTAAATGCTTGTTTTAACACAATTTTATATGGCTACCTGTGGGCCTATCGGATAAAATTGTCCTAATCTTAAAGTGAATATTTGCTGATAACAGAAAGGTTAGTTAATAGAAATTATTGTGGCAGCCAAGAACTTTATTGATGAATTTGTATTGTTAAAAGAGATGTTGGAAGTTTTTTATTGAGTTTGCACGGTTTATTAACTTCTGGAAGGCAGTAACAACAGTTTCTATAGGATCATTTGCATGTTGTGATTCTGATAAGGAGACACTTTTCCCAAGTGATGCAACCATGCAGAGAGGTGGCAGCCAATGGGAAATATGACTAGAGGTAAATAGTTAGGAAGGACCACCATATGACGTGGTATTGTGGCTTAGCAGTTTCATGATCATGACTAAAACCCCCTGTTTTTGTAAATACATGCACTTGCACAGCTACTAAGGAGTCTATTTATTAAACCTAGAATTTTTCTGGTTGAGTATTTAAAGGAGAAAAACTAAATTTTTAATATTATGTTTATTATGCGCCAAAGCTGCTAAAAACCCGAACCCGAAAAAATACTCCAGCTAAAACCTGTCAAAAATCATATAAAAGTCAATGGCAGATGTCCATTTAACAATTTAAAGATGTTCCTTGCTCTAATAATCTTCAAGGGATAGCTTGCTGAAATTGCAAACTGGAGAGAGCTGCTGGATAAAATAAAAACTCAAAAACCACAAATAATAAAAAATTAAAACCAACTGCAAAGAATATCAATCTCTACATCATACTAAAAGTTAACTCAAAGTTGAACAACCCCTTTAAAAGCGGCTGTTAGAATTGATACAATAGTTGCTGATATTCCTCAGAAGCTGCTGAGAAATGTATCAACTGATTGTATTAACTAAAGTAGCAAATTGTAACAGTTCAGAATCTGCTCCTGGATCACTGAGCTGCCAGACTGAAACACCAGAGACATGAACATTAAACTTTAAACTCCAATTTTGGAAAACAGGTAAAAAAAATGAAACACAGAAAGCAGAATCAAAACATCTTTATTTCTGAAAACAACTGAACTGGAGAAAAAAAGGGGCAAATTCGAAAATACGCTAGCGACGCCTTCGCCAGGGTGCCGTTAATTCAGTAAAATCCGAAGTTGCGTTCAGGGAGGCGAAAGGTAGCGAAGTTGCGCTAGCGTTGCCTAATATGCATACGGTGCCAAGTTAAAGTACAATGGACATATATGTAGCAGCAAATACAGTTTTTATAATGCCCTACACATGAGCCCAGTGTATAGTTTATGTGCCATATGTTAGGAAATGTAGGGGGGAAGCCGGTTACCCCCAAACAAATTTACACTCTTTAGCAGCCTATCAGACTGAAAAAAGAAAAAAAAGATGCCTTTTTTGGGACTAAATTTTGAGGAAGTCCTATCTACTCTATTACACTTCGCCTGGTCTGAGGTGGTGAAGGTAAGTCTGGCGCAAGAAGTAACGTTACGTTCAGTAAAATCCGCATCTTAGTGAATTTGCGTAGTTACATCCCTTCGCCAGATTTCAACTTTGCCTGTAGATTGAGTGCAAATGAGCACCAGCATCAGTATCTTTCGCTAGCGAAGTTACGCCTGTGCACGTTAGTAAATCTGCGAAGTACCAAACTGACATCACGCTGGTGAATTTTCTCCAGCGTTAGTTACTTCGCCCCTTTAGTAAGTTTGCCCGTTTCTTTTTTATAAGCAGAGAAAAGTGAGAAAAAAACAGCTCAAAAAAGATGGTTAATAAATAGGTGAGATTTGAACAAAATAGTAATATTTTCAAACTGTAACCATGCTGCCCATTGCTTTATAAGCCCCTTTATATTGTACTACGCCAAAGTTCTAATGAAGATTGTTCTGCCTTGAACTCATCGACCTGCACTTTCACATGGAATTAGACAATCCCTTAAAAACTCAACCCACATAGATCTGGAGGAATGAGCTTTCCATGCCGACAGAACACAGCAGCAACCGAGGCCAAGAGGTGCACTGGAGAGTGAGCAGCTATTGTTAGATATAACACAATGGAGCCTTAGTGCACTTAAAATAAAATCTAACTTAATTATAACTTATTCAACTTATTCAAATGCCATTACAGACTAGACACTGTTGCTGGGGAAACTTCACATGCTGTTTTTTTCTAAACATAACTTGATCATTCAGATGTTCGTTGAATACCTGTTCTACATACAGAACATACATCTTATCTGTGTCTGTTCAGCTTACTGAATTTGTTAGTTTCACACTGAAAAGGATAAAAAAAACAAAACCATATCTTTTACCCTTTGAGTGCTGAAAAGCAATTCACACTAATTCTAATTTATCCCATATCATATAAAATTATTTACTGTATTAATTGCTTTTACAGTGCACATTTCGAAGGTTTTTTTGGGTACTTCGACCATTGAATAGGCTACTTCAACCTTCGACTACGGCTTTAATTCGTACGATTCGAACTAAAAATCGTTCGACTATTCAACCATTCGATAATTGAAGTACTGTCTCTTTAAAAAAAACTTTGCCTACATACTTCACCACTTTAAACCTCCCGAGCTACAATGTTAGCCTATGGGGACCTTCCCCATTACTTTTTAAGGGTTTTTTGATTGAAGGAAAATCGATCGAAGTATTTGCGGTAAATCCTTCGACTTCAATATTCAAAGTATTTTACTTCGAGGGTCGAATATCGAGGGTTAATTAACAATCGATATTCGACCCTTAGTAAATGTGCCCCTAAATCTGCACAATGTCAGTATCACAAAATCCAGCTCTTATATGGTGAATTATTAGATTTACAGTTAGAGACAGAGAGGATATCGAACTCTGTCCATAAAGTGGTGTTAAAGGAGAACTAAACCCTAAAAACTAATATGGCTAGAAATGCCATATTTTATACATTGAACTCAGTGAACCAGCCTAAAGATTCAGCTTTTCTGTATTAGTAATGATCCAGGCCTTCAAAGTTGTCAGTTTCCCATACTGGATTTTGTTGGGAGTTTATGTAACACACAGGCTCATTAAGCTTTGAGCAGCTTTTGAGAAGCTAAACTTAGGGGTCGTCTCAAATCATCAAGTAGAAAATGAGATTTCCTTGTCATATAAGCTGATGCTACAGGGCTGATTATTGTATTCTGATGCTAATTGTACTGGTTTCTGAGCTGCCATTTATTGTTAAATATTTAGTAATCAGCCTCAGCCTTATATTTTGACATTTATATGATATGAATGGAGTATTTTGTAAGTCAGCCCCTAAGCTCAGTAAGTGACAGCAGCACAGAGCATGTGCAGTGAATCAGTAGAAAAGAAGATGGGGAGCTACTGGGGCATCTTTGGAGACACAGTTCTTCCTTGCTAAAGGGCTGTGGTTGCCTTGGGCTGGTACTAGGGTTGCCACCTTTTCTGCAAAAAAATACCGGCCTTCCTACTGTATATAGTTTTCGTTTTCAACAACAACATTTTTAGTCCACTTCTTTAGCTAAGCTTTAGTTCTCCTTTAAGAATGTAGTTGTTTGAAATGAATGGTGCAAAGGTATTTATTGTTTAAACTGTGAACTGTGTTTAAACATGGTCCACTTTCCTCCAGTTCAACTTTGCTTGTACTGTATATTGGAGAAATAGAAAACTTGCATGTGTCTGACTTATGGGGTGTCTCCAGGGCCGGAACTAGACACTTCTGCCGCTGTCCATATGTGCTTTCTCAATGATACTCTAGATGCTTCAGTTAATGCTAAATATTATGGGGGTTATTAAACTCCAAATGCAAAAATCACAAAATTTTCAGATTTTTTTTTTTTATATGATCGGACTCTTAAAAAAATCACCATTTTTTTCCGGAATTTATGTAACCCCAATGATGGAAAAGTCCGAATCTGAAAATCCGGCATCTCAGACCTTTCGAGGTTGCATATAAGTCAATAGAAGTCCCGATGATTTTTTGACTAGCTGGGTTTCGTGCAATACCCTGAAGTTTTCAGATTTTTCAGAAAAAATCATGAAAAATCTGAAACATTTGTGAAAATCAGTTTTTTGGCAAATTTTCGGGAAAATTTAATGATAAATAAGCATAAAAAACCCAAGAGGATTTGTTTGTAGCAGAAAATATTGAGATAAATTCAGACTTTGATAAATAACCCCCTAAAAGTACACATTATTTTTACACTGTGTACTGTGGCAATAATGTGCAGAGATTAAAATGCACTGATTTAAGTTTACCCCTTAGGCATGGACAACTGGCAGTTTTACTTTAAACTGCATGGAACACCTGACCCAACATGTCTGGATTAGGGATGTAGCGAACTGTTCGCCGGCGAACTAGTTCGCGCGAACTTCGACTGTTCGCGTCCGCCGAATGTTCGCGAACGTCGCGCGACGTTCGCCAATTGGTGTTCGCGTTCGATTCGAAGTAAAATTTCGTTCGACCATTCGACCATTCGACCGTTCGATCGCTAAAATCGAACGATTTCCATTCGTTCGAACGATTATAAGCATTCGATTGAATTAAAATCATTCGATCGAATAGCTTCGATCGTTCGATTCAAACGAAAATCCTTCGATCGTACGAATAAAATCCTTCGATCGTTCGATCGAACGATTTTATCGAGCGTTCGAAGTTCGCGAACTGTTCGCGAACTGTTCGCTTTTTTGCCGGTGTTCGCGAACGGCGTTCGCGAACACATTAACGGCAGTTCGCTACATCCCTAGTCTGGATCTTCAGAGCATTAAATCAGTCAGTAAGTAAAAGCCCCTGTATAATTAACTCCTTCTCATCTGTAATTCTGAGACACAGACATTCTCATAACAAGCCATATATACAGTTCAGTACAGTTTAGACTTTTAAATCCCCTGATTTAAAGTTTTACGTTATTTTACAATTTCGCCATATTTTACCCCATTTTTTCTGGTCCCCTGCAAAATGTAAAATAAGGGTTCTCCTGTATTTGGCTTATGATGACCGTTGGTGTACTATGCCCCTTCATTTTTCTTTTCCAAGTGTTCAAATAAAAGTTTAAAAAAATATATTCTATACAAATCTCTTATCTTCTTACATATTTCAAATATTTGGTCATTAACATGAAATCCCATCGAAATATTTTGACTCTCAGTAACAGCCTGTTTTTATTCTTTCCAATAAAGTTTTGCAGCCATAACTGGGAAAAAGCCTCTGGACATAAAGATATGCATGATGTTATGTTGCTTCTTGATTAGGAAAAGGGAATATATATAAATACATATGAAGATGGCCTTCAGGGAAGAATATTTGCATAGCAAGTGACAGCATGTAACGCTAAGTATATTGTGTTCAGCCACTGGCTTTTTCACTTTTTCAAAGTTGAAAACAGAAAAATATTAATATTTTAGGAACCGTGATGATTTGAGAACAGCCATAAACTAGGAGTTCCCTCTGTCTTCAGGCTGTTTAAAATGTATAACAGGCATTTCACTTCTCTAAGTATGCTTTAAGGCAATAATTGGGCCTATGTAAAAGATTTCATTGGCAACAGCTTTTGGACAAAATGTTCTGCTTCTTGTTTAGCACAGAGAAATGCATATTGAAATGTTTGTCCTTAACAATGTATAAAGGGAAATGTATGCCTTGCAACAAATTAATGTAAAATGGCTCAAGCACTTTTGCAATTTTACATTCAATTTTTTTACTACTTTTGAAGATATTCGAAAAAAATTTATACCACTAATAGAAAGAAATTGAAACAACTGTGACAGTGCTGGTTAGCTCTTCCAACTGTGATACAGGAGAGTTGGACAGGGGAAGAACAGAGAACTCTTCTGGTGTTGCTCTTAATAGAAAAGGCACAATGAAAGGCATCTGAGGTGTTTGAGAAAAGCAATATCAAAAAAGTTCCATGTTCTTCCCCTGAACTTCTCTCCTGACTGTGTTACAGTTGGAAGAATCGAGCAGCAGGTGGAGCTGTTGATTCTTTTTTTTTTTATTTACTTATTAGCAGTACAACATGTTGCTGATATCTTGAACATTAAGTAAAAAAATATGTAAATTGCAAAGGTGCTTAAAAGAGCAGTTCAAGCAATTGACATCTATTTGCTTTGAAGGTTTATATTTGCGTTAAAGCAACTGAAGATAACTGTGCTATGTACTGAACTGTGAACTACTCAATATGCCCTCACCAACATGTTAACTCCCCAGCATTTTGCCAGGAGTTACAAGATTTGAACCCCTGCCGTCAACTTACGTTATTCCGATGGTTTTCCAGTGAATTCAGCTCAGACATGAACAGTACACAATCAGTGATGTCACCAGAGGTTGTGCACATGTGCAGTGAGCGTTAAAAATGCTTCAGAAGAATGTGTGTTCATGCTTAGTGATGTCACTTCCAGTCGTGGAAATGCATGGTGATGCCTTGTGCATGGGATCCCTGTTTCTTGACTTTCTCTAGAAGGGTTGCCCTCTAGGTCAGAACTCTTAAATGGGCCATAAGGACAAGAGAAATGGAGGCCAAAGAGGAAGGACCACCTCTTTCCAATCACTATACTAAAATCTCACAGGAAGTGGTTTATAACTCAATGGGCCAATAAAATAGACACTTAAATAGGATCTAAATAAAGATTTAGATGCTTCTGCCTAGCAACTTGGGGAATAGCACAAGATTTACATCCTGCTACTTCTATGGGCCCTTACACAAATATAATATCAATTTGTGGAATAAAGCATGTCTGTGTGAAAAAATTAATTAATATTTATTTCTGGCAGTTCAGTGTTTATACACCTTTTATACATAAGGCTGGCTGAATGAGCTCATTTTCTCTTAAAAGGTGGTACAGAAGATCACATATAATATATATTAAGCTGGTCATGCCCTCATTGTACTCCTACTTCCTTTACAAATATTTGTAGAAGTGAGCACATACAGCCTTCACACTTTGATAATCCATTGTAATCTGTCTGAAATCATATATACCGCATATAGAACAGGAAAGGGTACTATGAATAATACTTGTAATTCCCCCAGCCAGCATGTACAGGTGATGGTATTTTAATTTTTTTCTTTAAAATGACTGCACTAGTGCATTAGAACCATTTGGCCACTAAACAGGCAGCGGTGTAATGTGACTGCAAAAGGGATCTGCTCTGAGTCTCCAATCCAAAGAAGTAAGGCTGATCTCAGCCCACTGAAGTAAGAATCACACACACTGTTATAGGAATGTCAGAGGTGCAGCGGTGCAGCTGAATTACTGGCCAGTGACAGGTGTATATACATGTGTTCTGAGCAAATGCACGAAATAGCAGGTACATACATACATATATGAAGACATGTTTCTATTTTAGTTAGGGAAACTGTAATGGAACCCAGTAGCAGCACTCTGTAGGCACGTATGCTGATGAGACGATTTGCGTTACGAAAGAGCAGACAATTAATTTATCAAAAAAAACATCAATTAATTAAGTTTAATTAATTGATTATGGTTTTTTCGATAAATTAATTGGTTGCTAAGCTAGTATTGAATTGATTACACTAAGCACAAAGCACTTTTCACTAATTGATGCACCTTAAGGGTACTGTACAATTTTAAATTAATTTTAGAATAAAAGAATCTGATAGTGTGGGGTTACTACTATCTGCTCTTTGTTGTCGTTTAGTAAATATACCTCAACACAAATCTGATCAACTAATTGAAAGTTATAATAAACTGTGGGAATAATCTTTTGGTTTTGACAATTTGAGTTACATGAGCCCACTAACCAACTTGAATCACCCTTCAAATACATGCATTACTAGTCGAGAGCAGTCTTACAGCCCAGAGCTCTCCATAAATTGAACTGATTTTGGGAAGACACAAGCACTTTTATTTGCATTTAGACGCTCAAGTTCCAAGCAAGGTTGGAGAAGCCGCACAAAACGCTAAGGAACTTGTCCTGGTGCCCACCTCGCATCCAAGGTAAGAAGAAATTCACTGGCACACAGGAATTGCGATAGCAGGGCAAGCCCTTGCAATTTTATTAATGCAGTAGTGCAATAATAACTACTGCATTAATAAAATTGCAAGGGCTTGCTCTGCTATCGCAATTCCTTTGTGCCAGTGAATTTCTTCTTACTTCAGATGCTCAAGCATATTTAAATTGAAACCTGAGAGTATAAAACTGTATTTTTGACTGAAAGCAGTATGTAATAATTACTTATAGAGGGTTCTCAGATATGGAAATTTTGCCCTGCCATGTCAGTCCTCCTGGATTGCTCCATCAAGATGCATTCTTCCTGCCAGGACAAAAACTAGGGGTAGGCAGAAGAGACACCTGCCTAGGGCGCAAAAATAGAGGGGCGCTGGACAGGTACCTATTAAAGTGTCTTCTGCCTACCCCTAGTCTGAGTTTGCTGCCCTCTGTCGCTATACCCTTCCTTCAGCTACTGCGCATGCTTGCGAACTGGTCATGGCGGGGAGGCAGGGATCCAATCAGCTGGCCTAGGGCAATTCAGAAGAATGCGCTGTGTTTCTTTCTGCACTCTTCCTGAACACAAAAGAGATCCACTGCAGGGGAACACAGGGCAAAACACTTGTGTTTAAGAACCTTATGTACTAAAAAATATATAGTGAGCCTGTGCATAGGGCAGTGTAATCAAGTGACTAAGGGGCAGATTTACTAAAGGGTGAATTGTCGCCAGCGACTGATTCACACACATCGCACCACTTCTCCAGGCACACATGCAATACAAATACGCTAATTCACTTAAATGCGAAGTTTGCCCCGGGCACCAAACACTGGCGACTTTTCACTAGCGTTACTTCGGCAGTGCGAGCATTTCAAAGTGAAGATGTGCTAGCGTTCGTTTGTGCCCAGCGAAAATCCGCTAGTGATCTTGCGATTAGGTCACTTTGTATACGGTGGGTAATTTAAAGTTGTATGGAAGTCTTTATATAAATGTTGGTGCAAATGCTTGAAGTTACCACTTTTTCTTATACATGTCCAGGGAACCTTAATAAAGACAAGAGAGTTTATATAATGCCCTACACGTGAGTCCACTGTAAAATGAATGTTTGATATGTTATGAAACGTCTTATCCAACAAAAAGTTTGTCAGAATTTTTGCAGGCAATTCCGCTTTAAAAAAAAGTTGCCAGTGTTTTTTGAACTTTGATGCATTTTCGGCTCACAGGATATAATGTAAATGACAGAAGATTGAGGAAGATCTAGCTGCTTTATAGCACTTCCCCTAGTCTGAGGTGGCGAATGAAACTCTGGCAATAAAGGTAACGTTCAGTAAAATCTGTATTTTTAGTGAGTTTGCGGAGTAACGTCTGGCGATAAAGTGCAAATGGCCGCTAGCGATGGTCCCATTCGCTATCGAATTGGCGCCTACGTTAGCCACTTTGCTCTTTAGTAAATCTACCTCTAAGCCTCCTTCCTTTCTCTTACAAAGCAGCCGTTCCACTTATAAGCTTTACTGGTGCAGGGACTGATGCACAATCTCTCTAAAGTGCAACGTAATCCTGTCTGTGCTATATAAATAATGCATAATAAATCAGTACTAAATAATGTAGCAACATAACTAAAAATTTTTTTGTTAACCAGGATTATCTGTTATACTTAGACTAACAGAATCATTTAACATGTTTTCATTATTAAAAACAAGATTATATATACTGCAGAACTGTGGCTCAGGATAGCTAAAGAACACTGTATTACAAATGACAAAATACATAATTATCTTTGTTAGAATGATAATGGAATGGATAATTTGAATGGTGATAATATAGGCAGTAAGCGCCACCTAGTGTTCAAAACTACACACTTACAGGCTGTACATTGTTAAGTGCTGGAAATTCTTCTCACATAAAACAAGTAAAGAAACATATTAGGATAAATAATAAGATAAAGTGATTCTCAATGATAACTGCTTTAACTGACAATTATTCATTAGCATTATTGTTTTCACATATTCTTTATTGTACAACAGGGAATGTCTAATGGTGGCCATAGACTCAAAGATCCGCTCGTTTGGCGACATCGCCAAACGAGCTGATCTTTCCCCGATATGCCACTAACGGCATGGCTATATCAGGGGTAATTCGAATGTTTGGCCGTATGGCCGAACGATCGAATTATGATGCGCCAAGGGGCTCCGACGGGTCGGTTGGTTAAAAATCCAACCTTCCCGATCGATATCGTGGCCAGATATCGATCAGGAAGACCCGTCGGAAGCCCCCATACACGGGCAGATAAGCTGTCAAATCGGTCCAAACGACTGATATCGGCAGCTTTATCTGCCCGTGTATGGCCACCTTAATTCATGGGGGTAGCAAGCTGTTATACGCTCATAAAGAAATGCACTGAACTAGGGGAAAAAACAATATTTGCAAGCAGCAATATTCGGACAATACAGTATTTGATCTGGGTGATTGTAAACTCTATTGAGCAGGATCCTCATTCCCTCCTGTATTGGCCCAATATTTACTGTATATGTTAGGTGTATACACCCATTTATTGTACAACACTATGGAATATATTGTTATTTAATAAATGCAGGCTAATAATTATAAAAACAGCAATACTATACTCAGGGCCGGATTTGCAAAGCGGGCACGCCTAGGCCCACTGCTGTTCGTCACCCCCGTCTCCTCCCGTTTATTCGTGGACCGGAGCAATGGGGATTGGTGCATGGGAAATTTAAAAAAATGACTGTATCTCCTGCGCACCCCAGTGTTTTATGATCAATGTGAGTGTGGTTGGGCAGCATGCTGCCCCCTAAAATGCTGCCACCCTAGGCCTTGGTGGCCTTTCCACAAATCCAGGCCTGACTATACTAACACTAACATTGTGCCAGGTGTAACATGTGAAATCATTTACCACGTGTAGAACAGATTGTAAAGTGCAAAAAATAGGTGCAAACCGCTGTGTATTTTTCACTTTGCACCCTGCCCCACACATAGCAACCACAGACACAGGTTTTGCACGTCTCCCATGAATAGCACCAGTGGGTGGAATGTGGGCATCTTGAACGTTCCCTAGCTTGCATGTTATTCAGATGCACAAGCTAGTGAGCGTTCATGGTGCAGGATGCAGTGGTGCCCTGTTCTTGCGACTTGTTAATACAGAGCTGTGTTGTCCCCATAGTGTAGTTCTCACTATTCAGTGCAAAGTGCAGGCAGTCGGTGGTATTTGTATGTGAGGTTCTGTATACCCAGAATGGAGGGTTTGACAAGTGGCATTCAGAAGTTTATGATTTGAAATGCCTTGATAGCCTTCTTTATAATTGATATATTTAATTATATTTATACCATAAAATGGGTGAAAGTACAGATGTTTAAATAAGGAAACTTTGTAGGATCCAGCAAATAATGGGACCTTGTAGCCAAGAAAGTCATTAAATATAATTCAAAAAGAGGAAGCAGGGCAAATTCTCTGTAGCAATTCCTTGTACATATAGAGGTCTATATACTGTGTCCAGTATTACCTTAATTTTTCCTGTTTTCATCTGATTTCTCAGAGACCATTTTTATCTATTTACAATGCTCCAAAAAAAAACATTCCTATTTGACGCCGCAGGCAATGACTTAGAATGAGCGATTCAAGAGACCTAAGACTATACCATGATTTGTATAGAATGGTTCATAGTTAAACATTGCTGATCATTACATATTCTAAATCATTAGCCTGAATGTGATCATATAGGAAGCCGTCAAATGACTCTGCTGATGCCAAACTTACAGGTTTATAATTAGCAGTGGCTGTATACCGTACTGAAAGAACATCCGCTTTCCACCAGTCCATGGACTTCATTCCAGACACTAGGGAATGTGTAAAGATCCAAAATAACATTCAAGCCTGATTCTAAGCTAAGCACACTTTGAATTAGTGGGTATATTCCATAGCCTTCTTTATAATTAAGTTATATTTTTATAACTTTTGAATTAGCCATGAATCCTTTTTTTTAATTTGAAAATATTTAAGAAACAATCTAAAAGGAAAAGGGGTTATGAGATGGGCAAGATCAGGATATCAATATGTAATATGTGCCACTGATTATTGCACTGTGCAGCTGGCAGTGGCATATAATGTCATAATGTATCATGAACTAATGCCGGGCTATATGAGGTTAGAGAAAGATGAGGTTGGTAAATAGCTGCATTTTCAGAGATTCTTTAAAAGAAGAGACTAGGAGAAAGTCTGATGGAAGATGGGAGGGAATTCTAGAGAAGGGGAAGCCCAAGCATTTAAAGGAATAGTAATACCAAAAAATAAAAGTGTTTTAAAGTAATTACGCACTGTTGCCCTGTATTGGTAAAAGTTATGTGTTTGCTGCAGAAACATTACTATAGTTTATAGAAATAGGCCCCTTAAAAGGAGAAAAGGCACAGGTTACATAGCAGATAAACACTGTGATAGAATACAATGGTGTTCTACAGAGTACATTTGTTATCTGCTACATAACCTATGCTTTGAATGGCTGACCCACAGCTACACAGCATCCTGTTTCTATAAACTATAGCAGTCTTTCTAAAGCAAACGCACCAATTGTGCTATAGCAGGGAAAAAGTACATTATATTCTAATTACTTTAAAAAGTTAAATTTTTCGCTGTTACTGTCCCTTTAATGCCAGTCTTTGAAGAGTTAATGAGTGAACTGTGGGGAACAGATCATTAGAAGAGAGTATTTAGTTGTTAGGTGAATACGTAGGCTAATATTAATCATGAACTCATGTCAATAACCTAGAAGATATGACCAGAGATTTAGGGGGTTATTTACTAAAATCCAAAAATTTCTATTTTCATGAAACCACTGCCGCAGCTCCAGTGCACATTTTTACTGTATTTATTAATAAATAGAGTCGAAAAAATCTGGTGTGGGAAAAGACTCGATAAAACCGTAAAAAAAATGGTGTGAATTTGACTTGTGTGGTTTAATAAATCACAAGAAATTATGTTTTTTCTACAAAAAAACTGCGTTTTCGTTTTAAAATTCCATCCAGAAAATTCGTACCTTAAAAAATAACCCCTTAAGAGTTACGAATGACAGAGAGACATGACGAACAGTGGTGGTGTAGTGTATGGCCTTGGCAGCTAAATTATATCATAGACTGCAATAGTGACAATGTCTGGAGGGACAGGCCAATCAATAGAGAGTTGCACTAATCAATGACAGAGTGAATTAGAATTTCAGTGACATCTTATGTGACGAATGGTTGTGTTTTTAAAATATTCCATTAATCATGCTTTAGTTATTGGTTGGATATGATGAATAAAGGAGAGGGCCCAGTCAGATAACCCCAAGACACTGTGCCTGGGGAGATTGGGTTATAACGGAGTTGTTTACTGTGAGAGAGATTTTTGGGATGTTATAGGTGTATGAGGATGCAATATTTCTATTTGAGATAACCCTGGGATATCAAACAGAAAGAGCACAGAGTTAAGTAATCTGGATGCAAGATTGGACTGGAGAGATAAATTAGATTATCATCAGTACAGACATGCTATTGGAGGCCACATGGATTAATTGGAAGTGTTTTAGTAAGTGTTTGTTGTCCAGACAACAGGAATTTTCAGAAATTAGTTTGATTAGTATAATAACAATACAGAGCAAATATGCATGTGGTTGTACATTGGCTCCAGCAGCGGACACTGAAACTTCATGGTGATATCATAGAGATTTGTCTGTGGAACAGATGAGAACAGTGGGGGTCATATAAATCCTTTAGAGAGAAACCGAAACCCCATTGACATATTTCTCCCATAGATCCCAACACCGCAAACCAATGAATTCTGCTGTAGAACTCACTTGATAAGACAAAGTACCAGATGTTAGAGCCGACGGTTATGATCCCAGACTGACTTTTTTTTGGAACCGTTTGGCCACTACTAAATAATCACTGCACTGCAAATATACTTTATATATAATATATATATATATATATATATATATATATATAGGTATGTGACCTATTATCCAGAATGCTCAGGACCTGGGTCATTCTAAATAAAGGATATTTTCATAATTTGGATCACCATACCTTAAATCTACTTCATTAAGTAAATCATTAAGGCAATAAATAGAACAAATAAAAATTGTTTTGCTGCCAGTAAGGGTTAATTATATATAAGTTGGGATCAAGTACAAGGCGCCAAATTTGCACTAACCTCCACTTCACTCACATCGGAACACTTCCCCAGGCGTAGATTTGCCAGGACAACACTAATTCACTAAAATCCGAAGTGTGTCCAGGGCGCTGAATGCCGGTGAAGTAGCGCTAGCGTTACTGCAGCAAGCGAAGCGAAGAGTTGGCTAATTTGCATACGGAGAAAAAATGTACGCTCTTTTGCAGTCTATCGCCCTGAACAGTGTCGGACTGGCCCGGCGGGACACCGGGAAAATACCCGGTGGGCCCCGACCCTTAATGGGCCCCCGCCGGGCCAGACACCTCTCCAGAGATCTGTAAAAAAAAGTTTTCCTCCCGCAGCGCCATCGGCGCAGCACCGATCAGCGCAGCGCCTTCTGCGCATGCGCCAGGCACCTAGGCGCCTTCACGCTGGTGCGCTGAGTGGCGCCTTTGTGTGCGTGCACTCGGTGCATCACAATGGGGGGCAGGGGGGGTCGGAAGGGGCCCTGGCCAGTAGTCCCGGTGGGCCCCGGGCCCCCCAGTCCGACCCTGGCCCTGAAAAATGAAAAGTCTACTCTATTGCACTTCGCCTGGTCTGAGGTGGCGAAGGCAAGTATGGTGCAAGAGGTAACGTTCAGTAACATCCGCATCTTAGTGAATTTGCGTAGTTACGTCCATTCGCCACAGTGCAACTTCGCCAGGCATAAGGGAGTGAATTACAATTGGAGTCTATCTCCTTCGCTAGCGAAGTTACATCGGTGAAGTAATAAAATGACATCATGCAGGCGAATTTTCGCTAATGTTAGTCACTTCGCCCTTTAGTAAATCTGCCCCTATGGGAGAGGACCTTCCCTTAATTCAGAACCTACTGTATAAAGGGTTTCCATATAACGTATCCTATACCTGTACATAGATATAAAGTTTATTATTTTCATCTGAATTTGTTGTTGCCCTTGTATTCTGTTTGTACTGTTCCTGCATACTAGGGGAATCCCTGGTGCAAAAATGTGAATGGGCACAATTATATCACTAAGCTACTTGCCGACCCCTTATTTATTTAACCTTGAATAGAGTTTTGTTTTGCAACTGTTAGCAACCAATTTAATTTAATTTCTGTTAGCCCTACATTGTGTAGTTTTGCATTCCTGCATGAACGGAATGTAGCGCAGACAGTTACCAACTGATTTATCTTTTGCTTCCTTTACCCTAGCAGTGCCTGTATTTAGTACACAACATGCATTCTTCTACTGCTGGCGCATTAACTACTTATTTGTCATAAACACTTATTTGGCTTAATAGATTATGTGCCCTTGTTCTACACATTTAACAGTTTCAGGGTCAGTCCACACGAGCAGATTCGGGAAGATTTAGTCGCCCGGCGATTTATCGCCTCTTCTTCTGGGTGACAATCTCCCCGAACTGCCTTTGTGTGTCTTCCCATCCGCTATAATGAAAAGTCGCCTGAGTTTTCCGAAGTCGGCAAAGTTTTTCTCACAAGAAAAAATCCGCTCAAAATTGTGAGTTTTTAGCAAAATAAAACTTCAAAATTAGAACCTTAGTAAATCTGCCCCCAAATGTTATTAAAAATATGCAGACTGTTTTTACAAAACTGCTTTTTTAATTAGCAAAAGGATTACATAGTAAGGTTACCAGATCTCATGAAAATTCGAGGACACCTCTAATAAATGCGTGTTGCAGGGCTACATTGATTGCAATACATTTAAGTGCAATTAGTGCAGCCCTTCTAGATGGTTTCCTAGTTGTGTCCCTGAATTATTAAGAAATCTGTGAATACAGGAGACATTTTTGTTTTGAATGGAAAATTGTAAATAATATGTTAATACATTATATACCATTTCCAGGAGTTTTTATGTTTTCAGCCCCCCCCCCTTTTGTTTGTATGCTATGACCACCAATATATATAAGAATAACTACTGTTGGTTTATAAACTGCATTGTGAGTGTCCAATATGGGCTAATTACGTATTTTGTTATAAGGGCTCTGTTATGTTTTTTGCAGCCGAGAATGAGTAGAGTATAACAGTGCTTTATTAGCAGAGTCATGCAGTCATTACACAACAGTAAGCTTTCACTTTTAAGCTGACATGAAGTATGCACAGTAACTCATGTAGACAGTGACACCTGCAGGCCATTTGTATAAACACCACATATTCCCCCTATAGTAGGAAAGCATTTGGGCAAATGTAATCAACAACAACAATGCATCTTAAAGCAATAATATACATTATTCACATCACATAGTCCTGGGTCCATGCAGGTAGTTTTCTGATTCTCTCAGTATGTCTTATAGGTCCACTTTCTTCAGGCCTATTGTAGTTGACATCAGGAGTAGGAAAATGTCCTTCATCAAATGGAGCTTCTCCAAAGTCATTCCTAACAGGAGCAAGACGACTTGCATTCCATATGCGTCCATCAGACAGTTCATATGTGTTTGGTCCTTGCTGGTGTCTCATTTTAAGTGGTGTAGTAAATGTAGATTGTCCTTGTTTCAGTATTCCTGGTTTCTTAATTCTGACTAAACATCCAGGCTAAAAGTGTACTTCTCTTGCACCACGTTTTCTGTCAGTATAAGCCTTGCATTTGGCTTGTTGACGTTTCACAATGTCAGCAGTAGATGATTTTGTAGGCACAGTATTTTGTGGACGTTTGATGTCTGCAACATGTAACTTAGTGCGCATCTGTCTGCCATGTAATAATTCAGCTGGAGATGATTGAGTTGTTGCATGGCGTGTTGCTCTGTAGTTATGTAGGAATTCGTTTGTAAATATTTTCCAAGATTTCCCAGTAAGATTTGCTGTCTATAGTGCATCTTTCAGACTTCTGTTGAATCGTTCGATTTCTCCATTTGTTTGTGGGTAATACACTGAAGATTTCCTATGCACAATATCCCTCTCTCTCAAAAAGGATTCAAACTCATATGAGACAAACTGTGGTCCGTTGTCTGATATTAACTCCTTTGGATTACCTTCTCTGCTGAAGACCGTAGACAGAAATGTTATCACTGTAGCTGATGTTATATGAGAAACAAATGCAATTTCAGGACATTTACTGTAATAGTCTATCAAGGTTATAGTTAATCTGCAGTCTATAGGAGCACCTGTAAAAGGACCGACAATATCAATAGCAAGTTTTTCCCATGCTGAATCAGGAAATTGTACTGGTTTTACATCTGGTCTCAACTTAACTTTGTGTACAAAGTTCTTTGCACAACCCAGTGAAGTGTTGCTTTGTGGTGAAATTTTAGACATTTGCTGTGTGGCAGGCACTGGTGCTGTAGTAATGAGACCATCAACCAATTGTAGGTTTGATGCAGCAAAGAGATCCCTTCCAAGTATAGCAGTACCCTTATTCACAATGTAAGAGTCACATTTTGCAGTATTTTATTCAAATAGTACATTCACTGGCAAGCAACCAAGCACAGGGATTGGATCCTTTAAGTAACTGACCAGTTTCAGGGCAGGTGCATCAAGTTTATCTTTTGCAAAGTATTTCAAGAACATATCCTTTGGTAGTATAGAAACATGTATCAAGCATCATGTTAATGGAGTGTCCCTTGTTAGCAGAACCAGTACTGACACTGACATATAAACTTGTCTGGAATAAATGTATCAACTTTTACCACACTTAATACTGTGACATTTGTGGTAGTGACTTCATGAACATCTTTAGCAGAACTACGACATATCTTAGCAAAATGTCCTTCTTTTGTGCAGTTGCGGCACTGTAAAGCTTTTGCAGGACATGTGACAAAATTTGCAATGTGTTGTGTTGATCCACAGCGAAAGCAGTATTTTTTATTTTTATTTGCTGCATGGTTTTGCAGTGAATCCCTTTCCTTAGCACTGTATTTTGCCTGTGACTGTGCATTATTAGGCCACAGTGCTGAATTCACAATCTGTACATTCCCAGCAGTTCCCTGACTGAGTTTTAGCCTCCACCACTGTTGTTTCAATTTGGCTAGCAACTGTAATAGCCTTTGCAAGGGTTAAATCCTGCTCTAGGAGCAGTCTCTCTCTAATGCGAGGTGAGTTTGTTTTTTCCACTATTTGGTCTCTTAGCATTTCATCTGTTAGATTCCCAAACTCACAGGTAACAACCAGCTCTCTTTCAAAGCTGCTACAAATTGTTCTGTGGATTCGCCATTACGCTGTCCATGTTGGTGAAATTTATATCTTTCAGCAACCACATTTACTCTTCGCAAGAAAAACTTCTTTATAGCAGTAAAAGCAGTTTCATAAGTATCATCAGCTAATGGTAATGTATAGAATATACACTGTCCCTCTGCTCCCAGGCAGTGAATAAGTAAAGCACGCTTTCTAGCAGCAGAAATCTCCCCTTGGTCAGCAGCAATAATGTAATTTTCAAACATATGGATCCAAGCAGTAAAAGGTATGGTAGGCTCACCAGGATTTGGGAGAAAAGGTGCAGACTGCTGCAAAGGTAAAAGAGCCATCCTCGTCGCCATTTGTTATGTTTTGGGTAGCAGAGGATGAGTAGAGTATAACAGTGCTTTATTAGCAGAGTCATGCAGGCATTACACAACAGTAACTTTCACTTTTAAGCTGACAGGAAGTATGCACAGTAACTTATGTAGACAGTGACACCTGCAGGCCATTTGTAGAAACACCACAGGCTCCATTCATCTATTAGTATAGCTACGTCAGTTCTCTGAGTTACACCTTGAAAACTGTGCTGGAAGTCTAATGTAAACCTTGCTCTGAAGTTAGCCTGGCACATAGGGAGATAAGCTGTTTCGCAAACAAAGGTTGCTAACCCACACCCAATACTTACTTACAAAGTTACAGCAATAACAGAAAATTCCTTGTCTGGGACCATAAGATAAGAATTCTGGTTAGCGTAAAAGCAGGAAAAATCTTGTACCTTTCTATATCACAGACTTTGTGTTTTATCATGGCTGTATTTTATGGACTTTGTTTTTTATTACGCATGTATTTCATGAACTTTGTATTTTATTATGCACGTCTAAATGGTGTATACATTCCCGCCTCTCCCATGAAAGCATGGTTGTAATAAAGTTTTATATGTCAGCTGTCACCTGTACATCTTTCATCGTCTGCCATCACCCTTAACTGGCTCATCAATATAAAAGACAACGTCTGAAAGAAACATTTACCCAAAAAAGGCATCTTTAATCTTCATCTGACCCATGGTTCCCCAAGGAGAGCATATGAGAGAGTTCACATTGGGCTATTCATGTTTTTTTTTGGTAGAGTTGTTTGATCCATAATTATAAAATAACAGCTTTCTCGCTATGCCTGTGCACATAGGGGCTTTCTGTTATACAGGCCTATAGACTGAATCCATTCTCTTTGAAGTGAAGCTAGTTCTATGCAGATGCATCTCGCTTCTCCACTCTACATAACAGAAGCAGCAGGTAGATTTAGAAGAGCAGCTTATTCCAACAGATGTTGTAAAGTTACTCTAACGTGCTAACTGTGGCCTGCAAAACAGGGGTTTCGGGTTATTATGGCTTCTGCCATCCTCATATACTATATTCTAATCAAGCAAAACATTAAGGAAGAATAAAACGCTGAAAATTTGCAATGTCCAAATCACAGACTGGTTAACAGAAGGAACTTCCCCCTACCCCTCTACTCTTTATTACCGTTTGCTGTTGATGTCAGTGACTTCCGACTCAGACATACTGGGGGTTCTGCTTACATTCATATTTACTTATCCAGTTTATTATTGTAGAGCGGGTGACATTTATGTTTGTCTTGGGTGTTCCAGAATATACCATAAAGAATGTAGTGTCTACTTCTGATTATTGTGGAGAAGGGTCTGGAAGGTGTTTGAAGGTACCCTTTGGTTTGATCCATGTATAAACCTGCCAAAGTATAGACAATTTATAAGAAAATATATTTATCTCTGCTTTGCTCAGGTTTTGTACATATAGCAACTATATCATTCTGTCTCTATCATTGGAAAGTCCAACCGCTTGTTCCTGTGTTCTGAAGTTATTTAATTGTTTGCAGAATGTTGTTATCCCTCTCCCTCTTGACAAATCACTGTACAATTTAATATTACTATATAAATTACTATACCTCATTTAAAGATAAGCTTAACTTTACTTACTGACCATAATATCCCTCTGAATAGTTCTCCTATTGATGTGGCCAATGCATCATTAGCTGCCCTAACAATACATTGCAAAACCTTTCATATTTCTCATGTTAATATAAATACCACTTTGCTAAGATTCATGGCCTTCTGCATATTCCAAATACTGACCTGCAGGTTAGCATTAACTTTTAAACATATAGGTCATCCATATTAGAACCCATTTATGGGATTACTTTCTGGGTTAGGTCCCTGCAGGGTGCCGATATTATTGCTGTCTATATGGAATGTTCCTACTAATAATTATCCTGATGTAGATACTGTATGGTACGGTTCAGGTACACCATCAATGACTGACTTGTACATGTCAAAGAGCATTGGATAATCAGCAGCATTCAGGACAAACAGTAGTTGCCTTTTTTCTTTGGTTTAGCATTTTTTATCTTCTTACTGTTGACGTATGATGAAGCAATTTTGCAGTATTATCTTATCTGTGTAGCCCATATTCTTTGTTGCTACATCACATTATAAGTAATTGCTTTCTCCTGGAGCAGTAAAACATGGTAGCAATGACAGAACAACATAAGCTACAAAGATACTTGTTTTACAGTCATGCAGTGTACCATCTTGTACCATGATAATGCTGCTATCTCATGCACAAAAACCACAATGAAAACCAAAGATTAGTGTCAGTCACTGGGTAAATATAGTAAAGTAAATTTGAATTAAACATTCATGTTTTTGCACATAGTGGGCTATCATTATACAGTTCTTGTAAGCTGGATTGATGAAGATATCATACAAAGAACGCAGGGCTATAAAGGCCCTTGGACGTCGACATCCAGTCTTCAGTACACCTTTTATTTACTGACTTACTTTAAAGCACTGGTGAGCATAAGGAAAAGATCCTATCAATGTCCCATCCATCCCCAATCCCCGACCCCTGATAGGGGGCCATAGACGTAACAATTATGAACTTTTCTGGAAAAGATCTTTCCAAGAAAGATTGTTTCAATATAAGTGTAGAGCTGAATTTTGAGATATAGAGGTAGGAACAATAGAATTCCCCCTGTATCTGGCTATTCAGCATTAACAATGGCCGATGTTCGTGTGGCCGATCAAAATTTTTCAGCCAGCCTGATCAAAGTGCCGACCAATATCCAAGTCTTCTACCAGCTTGTCTACCACAACTACCTCAACTTTGTTTTTAGTATGATATTATCGGTGCATCTATGGCCACCTTTAATTACTGCTCACAGCCTTTTTGCTAGAAGACTCATGTTATAAGGGATATAGGTTGAACATCCAACTACTTTTTACTACTTTTTTCTCTTTATCTTAGTTTTTCATGCCATACCCCTGCAACCATTCTTTTTTAGGTTTGTGGTGAGCAACAAATGCAACCCTAATAAAGCTAACGGTTCCAGCTCAGTTAGGACTTTTTGTAACCTATCTGTGCCCCTGCTGCTTTTTAGTGCCACTAAAGTGCATTAAGTAATATATATATATATATATATATATATATATATATATATATATATATATATATACACACACACACACATACAGGTATGGGACCTGTTATCCTGAACCCCATTATCTAAAAAGATCCAAATTACAGAAACACTGTCCCATAAACTCCATTTTATCCAAATAAACCAAATTTGTAAAAATGATTTCCTTTTTCTCTGTAATAATAAAACAGTACCTTGAACTTGATCCAAACTAAGATATAATTAATCCATATTGGGAGTAAAACCAACCTATTGGGTTTACTTATGTTTATATGATTTTCTAATACACTTAAGGTATAAAGATTCAAACTAGGGAAAGATCCATTATCCGGAAAACCACAGTTCCCGGGCATTCTGGATAACAGGTACCATACCTGTATATATATATATATATATATATATATATATATATATATATATATATATATAGACAAATACAAGAGGTCCTCTGCACTCAACCCATTATCAATATATTTAAGACAGTGACATTTTGTGCATACTGCTACTAAAAAATGCCTTACCCTTTAAACAACACAGGGATTGTTTGTCCATATATTGCAATATATTTAAGCTGGCCAACTACGTCAAAGTCATCCCATATCTGGCCAGTCCTACGCTTAATTTTCATCTGATTCACTAAGAATTCAATTGCTTAATTATACATTTTACAAAGGGACTAAGTTTTACCTGCAACTTACTTGCTGCTTTCAAAGTAAACCTCCATACTTGGCTGCCCTTTTATTAGACACCAGTGGGATCACCTGACTATAGTTGGGAAGGGTGGGAGCTACAACATGGAGCTGGTCACTGCTCCTGTATAACTATAACAAACAAGGGAAAGTTGTTCTCACCACTATGGGTGGGGTGGGAGCTACAACATGGAGCAAAATGTCGCTGTCTTAAATATATTGATAATGGGTTGAGTGCAGAGGACCTCTTGTATTTGTCTATATGTATTTTGTGGTCACACCCTCATTGCACCCCCGCCTAATGGTTTTAAAAAATAGTGGTGAGCACAACTTTCCCTTGTTTGTTATAGTTATAGCACTATTATCATTTTGAATTTTTTTTTTCCCATGACAGTATCCCTTTAATATGGAATCTCTTCATCCTGTAACTATCTAAGCTCTTTGCTCTTAAAATAAAAGGTATCCAGGTCTTTAATAAATGAGTCTTGGTATGCGTGTGATCTACAAAAAAGCATTCAGGTGTGTGAGCCCAAGTTTAAAAGGAAGCGTGGTTTGACCAAGCCAGTGTATAATAACCTCTTACAATGGGCATATTTGTCAAAAAGGTAGAATAGCTGTACTTTGCCTTATACTAGTAGGATACATTGGGGCCCATGTTGTGTCTTTTGTCACATGATACTTAGGATATTTATCAAAATCCGAAATTTTCTCACTATTTTCTGAAAACCATTCCAACCAAATTCACACAGACTTCCCCCCCCCAGCCCATTTATCAAAAAATGACCACAAAAATTTCTTGTGCAGGAAAAGACTCGATAAAATCGTGAAAAAATCCAATTGTACCATCTTTTCGGATTTGTTGCCCGAAAACTGTGACTTTTTCAGATTTGACACCTGAAACCTGTGACTTTCGGATTTGATGCCCGAAACAACAAAATCATGGATTATTGAACGAAACCCAGTGCAGATCAGGCTATCTTCACATGAACTCGGCAGGTCTGCGTTGGAGAACATTTTTATTCGGACTTTTAAAAATTTTAGTTTTTTTCCTAAAAAAAAAAATTGTGGTTTCCCCTTTAAAAGTCCAACCAGAAAAAAATGAAATTTAATAAATAACCCCCTTAATCTCTGCATATTTATACATCTATGTATTTATAATACATATGTATATTTATATTGAACAGCGCATCTCCTAGTAGAAACTTATAAATAAATACATATATTTAACAACAACTACTGTATATGGTAGTTGCCATGGGAAATGAAAGCCCAGCCTATACCCCACCTCCATTGGTACATACAAGTAAAATAATAGGAAACTGATAAATGACTATTACCACCAAAGTAATTAGGGAGGAGGGACACACAATTATGATACAAACATAGGGCTTATAATTAAACAAGGTGCTCTTTATTTTATTTAATGACTTTCTTTGGTTCCAACATATTCTGAAGTCAGAGCAACTTTTAGTGCAAATACAGCATTTGCATCGGGCTCCAAAGTTCATGGCAGCCATTGCATAAAAGTTGTTCCACTGTTACATGCATGATGTTGCAGTTTAATGACAGTTGTTAAGGTTCCAGGTTGGGCATCTCTGTGTATAGAAAGAAGCAACACTAACACCATTATACATGTCCTCTCTAGGGGTGTCTGTGATACTGGGTGGAACCAGGCAAGTGTCCTGTGTTCCCTACTATATTCTATACCCCCTTCAGCTTGTACAACATTATGGGCTTTGCTGATCAGGATTGCTTCCATGCATACTGTTTTGCTATGGCACCCTGTAGGCACCAGATGGCATTTTTAGAAGGAAAACTGCAAGTGATATGGAGCAGATTACAGCTTGATAAATCTGGAATGTCATTCTGTAAAGCAAAGTATCCATCTATGGAATGATTAGACATTTATCAACTTACAAACTGGAAGGCTTTGAGTTACTTTGAAAAAGGCTTTGTGCTGTTATAGACTAGTTTTGAGAAAGTTGCCAGGGAAAAGCATAATAGCAGAGGATACTGTATTGCCTTATCTGCCACAATGTACAGTCTGAGACTGCAAAACTCCCAGCTGACCTGATATGCTACAAAATAAGCCATTATCACTGCTAGGTAGCAAGTCAATTTCATGCTGACAGTAGAATTGTTATGGCATGTCCATGAAGATGTCCCTTCTGCTCTTTGCACACACAATGCTGAAAGCTGGGGTTGCTGGTGCTTGTATTTCAACATTATTTAGACTGTAGGTTAAATATACATTAGAGTATATATTAGTTTATATCATGTACAATGTACTGCTTTATTATTACAGAGAAAAAGGAAATCATGTTGTAAAATGTAATTATTTTATTAAAATGGAGTCTATGGGGCAAATTTTTAGGGTGAAGTGACTAACACTGGCGAAAATCCACCAGTGTTTCAGAACTTCGCAGATTTACTAATGGTCGCAGTGTAACTTTGCTAGCAAAGGAGATATACTCTAGCAGTACTTTGCTCCCTAACGCCAGGTGAATTTTCGCTCTGGCAAATGGATGTAACAACGCAAATTCACTAAGATGCAAATTTTACTGAATCCTCTTGCGCCAGCCTTGCCTTCGCCACCTCAGAACAGGCGAAGTGCAATAGAGTAGATAGGACTTCCTCAAAAAATAGTTAAAATTTTGTCCCAAAAAACGCTGGCATCTTTTCCTTTTTTCTGGGTGATAGGCTGCAAAAGAACGTAATTTTTTTTTGGGGTAATCGGCTTCCCCCCTACTTTTCCTAAAATATGGCACATAAACTATACAGTGGGCTCATGTGTAGGACATTATAACAACTTTATTTTATTGTATTAAGGTTTTCTGGGCTTGTGTATTGTAATAGTTACATAGTTAAATTGGGTTGAAAAAAGACAAAGTCCATCAAGTTCAACCCCTCCAAATGAAAACCCAGCATCCATACACACACACCCCTCCCTACTTTTAATAAAATTCTATTTACCCATACCTATACTAACTATAGAGCTTAGTATCACAATAGCCTTTGATTATTATATCACTGTCCTGACTCTGAAGAACCCCCTACGTTGCTTCAAATGAAAGTTCTTTTCTTCTAGTCTAAAGGGGTGGCCTCTGGTACGGTGATCCACTTTATGGGTAAAAAGGTCCCCTGCCATTTGTCTATAATGTCCTCTAATGTACTTGTAAAGTGTAATCATGTCCCCTCGCAAGCGCCTTTTTTCCAGAGAAAATATCCCCAACCTTGACAGTCTACCCTCACAATTTAAGTCTTCCACCCCTCTAACAAATTTAGTTGCACGTCTCTGCACTCTCTCCAGCTCATTTATATCCCTCTTAAGGACTGAAGTCCAAAACTGCACAGCATACTCCAGATGAGGCCTTACCAGGGACCTATAAAGAGGCATAATTTTGTTTTCATCTCGTGAGTTAATGCCCTTTTTCCCTTTTTTATGCAAGACAGAACTTTATTTGCTTTAGTAGCCACATAATGTATTTGCTGCAACATATACGTCCATTGAACTTTAACTTCCCGTCGTATGCAAATAAGGCAACGCTAGCGCAACTTCGCTTCACTTGGCACAGTAACGATAGCGCAACTTCCACAGCATTCGGCGCCCTGGACGCAACTTCAGATTTTAGTGAATTAGCGTTGTCCTGGTGAACCTACACCTGACAAAGTATTGCGCTGTGAACAAAGCCGTCACTGGCGTCCCTATGGGAGATGGTCTTCCCATAATTCCGAGCTTTCCGCATAATGGCTCCCATACTTGTATTGAGGCATGGTTCTCCAAATCACAGGAAGACCACTTAACCCTAGGTGGCAATCATTTTGGACAATGGCTGCCATATTTGTAGGGGGTTCACAAGTGGTCATGTATAGTTATAGAGAACAAAAAGCTCTATAAATATGTCTAAAACAATGTATTTATGAGACCCCTGCTTCCTTCCAAGAGAGGAAAGATCAATGTTCATATTTCAGGCCACAATCTAGCCTTAAGAAATATAACCTTGAATACCATCTAAATCAGCATGCCATGTTCCACCAGCACTGCTTGTCACCTGTTAAGTGACTTTAGGCCTTGTGCCAAGTGTTACTGTTTATTTTGCTTTACACACTTCCCTGGCAACCTTCCCAGCTTCAAGATAAGGCCCTATGGTGACATCCCTGCTTATTTAATTGGAGATCCTGTTAATAGCTACCACATGCAGTCTTTCTACCTTTGTCATATGGTTCTCAAAAAAACCCTCCCTCTCCGTGTATAGGTTGACTAGTGAGATTCCAGAAATGTAAATAAAAGTCACCATTATAATTTATTTATGTAATGCCAGCAAGTTACACAGCACTTTATATTAATTTATAACAAACAGGGCTCTTACAGTAATCTAATAAACAAGGGTTAAAAAATGTAAATTGGACCAGAGGGCCCTACTCTAAAGGACATAAAAATATAAAACGGTCTGGTCTAGCATTGCATTTACACATACTTAGGCAAAAATGAGGTTCTATGGGCAGAGACACACGCTCAGATTCGGGGAGATTAGTCGCCTGGCGGAACTGCATTCCCCTTCCTTTCCGCCAGCTAGAATGTAAATCCCCAGTGGGATGGCCATCGGAACGATTTGGTTTCCGAAGCCGCCCCGAAGTTTCCTTCTGAGGCAACTTAGATCGACTTGGGAAAAAGAAGCTCTCCGAGTGCCATCTCACCAGCGATTTACATTCCAGCCGGCAGGAAGGCAGTTCATGGAGATTAGTCACCCCGAAGAAGAGGAGATTTGTCGCCCCTATTTGTATTCCCTATTGTAAAATATAAGGATATTATAAGTCATCGAGGAGTTCTATGACCATATAAAAGCACGAGGCTGAAGGTCGAGTGCTTTTATACAGATCATGGAACTCTGAGGTTACTGCGAATATCCTTTTATTTTCCAACAAGGGGTACTTTATCTATCATAATAAATAAGTTTTAGTGAGTCATGTGACAAAAATGGCATCACTAAGCTCCGTTTATAACTGATGATATCAATAAGAGCCATTAATAAGCATATAATTTACAGGATATTCATGGCTTTTGTGTTTTGTAAGGTTCAGTTATAATGTAATTTTAGTATTTTGTAATGCATAAGTGAGCAAAATTTGGGCTAAACTGGCAGACAAAGAATCAAACAAAGACAGAACACTTCACCACTTCCCTTCTTGTCTAAATGTAACCCTGGGAGGCAGGAAATGTCAAACAACAGATTTGTTACAAAAACTGTAATGTATTTGCATATTGGCCCTTTTAAAATGTTCTTCTTTAGTAATCTGGAACAACTGAGTGTAGGTATTGTACACGATTAGGGGATCGTCCTAAAATCAAGTTTGCATTTGGTCCTGCAAACAATTACTGCTGCATTACTATTGGAGCACTCTTTGCTTACCTCTGTAACAGAGTGATAAGCCATGGGCTGACTAGTTGTCAAATCAGAGAGTGAGAGAGAGAGAGTGTGTGTGTGTGTGTGTGTGAACAGAGAATGGCACAAAGTTTCGGTTGCCAGGAAAAAATCCTATATTTATTTGTTTTCCCTATTAAAGGGGTGGTTCACCTTCAAACAACTATGTGTTTTCAGATAGATCACCAGAAATAACGACTTTTTCCAATTATTTTCTATTTTCTATGTGTCACCGGTTTTCTAGTATTGAAGTGTATCATGTAATTTTTCACCTTCTGATGCAGGGGGGGTCGGCGACCCTGTAAAAGTCTATTGATACATTTAGTTGGTACATTTCTTATCTTTGTCCCTGCTGAGCAGAATCGCTTGGTTTCATCACAGGCAGCTGTTAGAATTGATAAAACTCCAGAGATGTTGCTGAGAAATGTATCAACTAAATGTTGCAAAATTGTAACAGTTCACAGTCTGCACCGGAATTAATGAGCTGCCAGACTCAAACACCAGAGACACGAACATTCAACTTTAAACTTAGATTTTGGAAAAACAGTAAAAAACAAATAATGGAAAGTAATTGAAAAAAGTCTTTATTTCTGGGGATCAATCTGAAAACAACTGAACTGAAAAAAGTGTTTGGAAGGTGAAAACATGGCAAATTTCCTCCGCCTATAAGCTGTATCTTGGAGAGAATCTTTTTATTGAGGAAAAAAACTGATTCCACACACCCGTGATTTGTAAAAATCGCAGTAGTCCCTAAGCATATGTGCATTTAAATTAGTTTGCGCAATTTTGTTTATGTGTCCTAGTGACTTATTTAAAAACGTCCTTACTAATCTTTGACAGCTGGCATCTTGAGAGTCAGCTTTCTTCTGCAGAATCATGCCATATCACTTGACAAGATATCAGCATACAAAAGGGATTCCAATGCACATGAGCTGCCGTACTAGGCAAGATACACCTAAAGGTGAGCACCATGTACATATATAAACCAACCTCACAATAGTTTGCGTTTGTTTGAGAACAGCTGGTCTAGATCTGTTCTTTTATTTTCTCAATATAAATATAATTTTATTTTCGGCAGCTGTAATACAATGAGTATGTTTCACACCCGCTGTGCTTAGATATGTATTGAACTTCGGTTTCTCATATTGATTATGCTTTATTACACATCACAGTTCCATCTTTGTGACAAGCAGTGGACATTAAACCTTCATAAACAATACACCTGTGTGCTGATAAGACAGGTTATAAGTACACACACCCCTGTGATCCACATCCCCAGGCAAAACTTTGTCTCTTTCTCATTTGACTGACTTGTTTGAGTCAAACACACATGGGTATATCAGGTTCTTCTCACTCCAGGGTAAAGCAAGCACGAATTCTTATACTGGGTTTGGATGATGCCGGAAAATCGACTGTGCTTTATAAATTTAAGTTTAAGGAGCATTTTATAACTATCCCAACTGTGGGCTTTAATGTGGAGATGATTCACACAGAGAAGCACTTGCAGTTAACCATGTGGGATGTTGGAGGGCAGCAAAAATTGAGATCCTTTTGGTGCCATTACTTTGAAAACACAGATGGACTTGTGTATGTGGTAGACAGTAATGACTCTAAACATCTGGATGAATCCAAGAAAGAATTCCAACGTGTCCTTCAGAATGAGCTGATTAAAAATGTTCCTGTGGTTCTGCTGGCAAACAAACAGGACCTCCCTGGAGCACTGAATGCTGAGGAGGTAACGCGGAAGTTTAATATGAAGAGATATTGCTCAGACCGTGACTGGTACGTACAGCCATGCTGTGCACTCACTGGACAAGGACTGGCAGAGGGACTTAGTAAGGTGACTGAGTTTGTGAAGAACTGTATGAAGTCAAAGGAAGAGCCCTTAACATGTTCTAAGCAGAATGTCCGACTCAAGACATCCCGGAAAGTGTGATCCTACCAAAACTCTTGGGAGTTCCTTGGAACAGACACAAGAAGCAAGCACCTTTTTTTTTAAGACGGAATACTGAAATTGAAGATGGAAATCTGCTAATATTTATTTTTATCTATATGGGTTTCTATTAATGAATATTTTGCTGAGAGACAATACAGTATTAATTGTATTTTTGTTTTCTTCTACTTGTTATTTATTATCTTTATTTTGTAATTGTGTAACACCTTACACAGAACTAATCGTGAGTAGTACAAGAATAATGCTGGACAGTGTTCCGTTATAGGTTTGCCCAAACAACCTTTCAAAAGATGTAATAACTTTTTATGTTAATCTAAGCAAAAAGTGTATGTTTTTAGCCTGCCATAAGTATTAATGCAGAAGACTTTTTTGGTCCAAGTCCTCACCTTCACAGTCCAACAACTGAAGGTCAAACGCCACCATAACTTTTAAAACAATGCCCCCCTACTAAAGTCTGCAGGAATAACTGTCTGTGAACTTCTGATTGTATTGCTTGGGCCATCTATTATTATTATATATATATATATATATATATATATATGGAGGACAAGGCACAGAGGACCAAAATGCACAGACCTAAAGGTCAGTTGATTAGAATGCAATGTGATAGTGATTGTCCACTCATTTCTCCCCCTTACTTTAACTTCTGGGGATTATTGGCAGGAATTATTTCCATTTTGGCTGATCAACAGTGTCATGTGAGCTTTATGGGACCTGTGCACAAATGAACATAGTCTACTTAGAAACAATTGATATATATTATATTATAGATCGCTAGGGACTGTGAATAAATGTGAATTGTGGTATTTTTTTGAGCAGCAAAAGATGTATTTTCTTTTCTTCCTGCTTTGTTAGTGACAGATACATGTTTATTATATCCTGTTTATGAATACAGCTTAATTTCTATTTTCCTTACTGACAATAGTAATGCATGAAAGCATATCTTATTTTGTGCACAAAGTATGAATTTACTTCATATTTACATGTAGGAATGTTATAAGAACTTCCATACATTTTGCCTCAATGGACATACTCTCCATAGAGCAACATCTTTGTGACTCCACTTTAACCAGAAATGTATGTTTTAGCTTTAAAACCCCATTGCTTTGTTGCATTACAATTGACATGATCTAAACAATAAATTGGTTTACAGTACGTGAGCCATTCAGGTGATTAGAGTTGTACGAGTCTTGTTGCATTCAATTTTATCTGCTTATTTTACAAATAGAAAATTTTGTGACAAACTGATTTTGTTTGCATTGTTTTTAAAGTTATGTTACTGTGTATTTATATAAATATATAGCAATAGCTATTTGTCACTTTTTTTAACATTCTCTAACGTATTTCCAAAACGCGACCCTCAATGCTGCCTGTTTTTAAATTCAGGAGATAGGGTGGAAAACAGTGCATCACTTCTAGATTTACAGGCCCTGTAACAAGCAGATGGATAACTGCCTCTAATATTATCCTATATTGTGACAGCAAGTATCACAGTAGATGTATATACAGACATTCACACTAACATAAATACATTTGTGCTCCAGTCAATTGCAAAGTACCGTATATATTCGCGTATAAGCCGAGATTTTCAGCACCCAAAATGTGCTTGAAAATCCTACCTCGGCTTATACGCGGGTCAGCTGCCTTACCGGTAAATTTGTAGCGATGAATCCCCCTCCCAGCCGCGAAGAGCAACAGCGCAAGTGTCATCTAGGCGTAATAAGGCAAACCCCGCCTAGACCTGCCCCACGGGACAGCTTTGTTGAACTGCGCTTGCGCGTCTCCTCCTCCATTCCGTGATTCGCGAGTGCGCGTCTTCTCTAGTCCCGTTCGCGCAACCGTGCTTTCTCAGTTTCAGTGTGAGCTACGGTTCTCGACGTCTCCTTTTGGCCTTCCAGTTTCCTCGCAATGGGTCAGGGCAGCCGGAATCCAGGTTTTCCCATTGCCTTAAGCAGCGACCATCATGTTGAGCAGCGAATCACAGAGCCGCCGTTGAGTGATCCTCCTGGGCCAAAGCCCTAACACCTTCCCCCGGAGGAGCCATGGCTGAGCAGACGTACTTCTGGTAAGCGAGGCTGCGGGTGAGGAGGATGAGGGGGGAGGGAACAGGCCAGTTGAGACGCGCTGTGTTTGTTATGGGCACTTGCAGGGATGCCATGTTTGCGGCCCTCCATCTGTTGTCCAGCTATGACTTTCACCAGCGCATTCACGGCTCCTGCATGTTGTAGTGAGGCATCCCAGCCGCAAGGAAAGAGCAACATATATAACATAGTTGTGTTTAGGCTTATACGCGAGTCAATACGTTTTTCTGGTTTTCATAGGTAAAATTAGGTACCTCGGCTTATACGCGGGTCGGCTTATACACGAGTATATACGGTAGGTTGCTAAAACATGGATACTACATGGCAAGTATTAAAAAAACATCTATTAATGTACAAGTAAATTTGTTAGGCACACCCATGTGATCTATTTGCTTGCCTCTTATTCTGGACTGGCACACGTCTTCTTTAAACCACACTATCCCAGGGTAGTTTTCTACAAGGCAGGCTGCTGTCTTTCACAAGAATTCCCCTTGCAAGTTAAGGCACGGCTCATACACAGTAGAGTTCTATACCGTGTATGCACAAAGCCTGAACTCAAACACTGTAATTTATGGAACATCTATGACACTGTATTAAAATGCCTGGGTCCACAATTCCCCTTTATGTTGTGGGTGCATCAGTAGTTACCATTACACCAGAAAAATTACAGATAATTAACATTTACGTTGCTTTCTCTGTGTAGGTAGGGTACCTGACTATGGACCTGAAAAGCAATGAAACAGTGCCATGGTACAGAACCACACTGTGAGTGGTTTAATTCCAGCTACATTCAAGTATAGCAAACTGTACTGCTATATTGGAACAATGTCACAGAATGGAACTGGAATATTCCACCACTGTTCTGGCCTAATGTTAACTACTAAAGCTGCATTCCTTATTATAATAGCTATGGAAAAATGTATTCTGGTAATGGCTCAGTACCACTGTGTATTAATGGCAACTACTGAAGCACTCACACTAGTCTCTAGGGCAGTGATCCCCAACCAGTAGCTCGTGAGCAACATGTTGCTCTACAACCCCTTGGATATTGCTCCCAGTGGCATCAAAGCAGGGGCTTATTTATTTATTTTTTTTAAATCTCTTTTATTTTCAGAAAAAGAAATATGCAATAACAATTGACAAGCTGTGGTTATTTCAGAATTATCTTCAGTATAGGGGAGGGGAGGTTAGTAAGGGAGAATAACAACCTCAGTATTTTCTTTCCAGTGCATTTCAATTCCCAACATTCTCATTACTACAGTTGTCTTGACCTCTGTTAGTTAGGGGCTTATTTTTTAACAAGTTTTGGTTTACAAGTTTTGGTTGTATAAAAACCAGGTGCACTGCCAAACAGAGCCTCAATGTAGGTTGACAATCCACATAGGGGCTACCAAATGGGCAATCACAGCCCTTATTTGGAACCCCAAGAACATTTTTCATGCTAGTGTTGCTCCCCAACTCCTCTTACTTCTAAATGTTGCTCATGGGTTCACAAGGTTGGGGATCCTTGTCCTAGGGCTATGGACACAGTTGTGGCTTAACTTTAGTGCCAGTTTAATTCATGCCAACTTCTGGTTCCAAACAGATGGAAGTGATGTAAAAAGTCCCTGCTTACTTCATTTTTTGTCTATTCTAGATTTTACAGTCTTGACTATATACTATAAATATACTGCAAAATGGACCCTGAACACCTCTCTGACTTCATTTGCTATAGTTATAAGAATGCTGAAATAAAAAGTGCTTTAGAACAATATACATAGTTCAATACCTGAAAATAGCATTCGACAACTCATATGATGTGGCAGACAAATTTCTGGTTGCATAATTTATCATACAGCACATTCGCTGGGCCAAAATAACGGATCCCTTATAAGGGGCCATATATGGCATGCAGGAAGTAAAGGAGAGTTATTTTCTGACTTCTAACTATGGCTCTCAGACTGAATCCTTGCTGTTTCCTACCTATAAACATCTAAACTACACAAAAAACTCTGTTTTAACAGACACTTACACCTTTGGAATATTGTGATATTAGCAGCTAGCTGTTATTTGCTATTGGACTGCAAACATCTAATAGGCTGATACTAACATCTGCTGTGAACTAGTTACCCTTGTTAAACTAAAGGCACACATAGAGCAACTTCTAGCAGGAGAGAAAAGCCAGTGCCTGCCTAAAGCTGGCCATAGACGCAAAGATTTGATCGTAAGAATCTCCATTTAGAGCGATTTTCGGACCGTGTGTGGTGTCCCGACATTTTTCGTGCGATTGCGCTTTGACGTTCAGTCAATCGTACAGGTTAGAAAATTTCTGTCGGCTACAGATATTTCTGCATTTATTGCTGATCTGCGATATCAGGTGGGAGACTGTCACCAGCTTTTATCAGACATAACTTTTGTACTATTGCTGTCAGGGGCAGAACATTGTCTGATCTGTTCTTTTACTACTTTATTTGATCTGAATAGTTAGTGGAAGGTCGGGAGATTGCACCGCATGATCATTTGTCCGACATGAAGGTATGTCTGCTTGTCTATGTCCAGCTTATTTCTTGCCTCTTGCTTCACTTGCATCCACCCATCACTACCTACATGGGGCAGACACTGGCCCCAATTGCCCCATACACGGGCCGATAAAAATTGTTGATTCATCCATCTGGACCCAGTCAGCAGTTAGTTGACCTGTGATCTGGCAGAAAATCAGAAAGATATTGATGAGGTAGCTTTAAAAATCCCATTTGGTGTGAGGACTGTATGAGCTAACTGATGCCATCTTCATCCTGACTGCCTGCATTTACTATCATTGTGTTCCAATCTTTTATCCATCAGCCCAATATTGCGCCACCTCAAGCTGGACATTTGGGGGATATGATCTGATTGTTTGGGGGCCTAACCAAATATGCACAAAGAGTGGCCAGCTTTAACAACTTGGTGTGCTTTGAAACCAAATATTTTGTTTCCCTTTAAACCAACATTCAAGCCCATAGAACACTATTTTGAAATGCTTTTAGAATTTCCGCATGCGAACTGCTGATTTCATTACAGTTCAGGAACACCCTTTAAATAAATGGAACACCCTTTAAAGAAATTGTTCAGTATAAAAATAAAAACTGGGTAAATAGATAGGCTGTGCAAAATAAAAAAATGTTTCTAATATAGTTAGTTAGCCAAAAATGTAATGTATATAGGCTGGAGTGACTGGATGTCTAACATAATAGCCAGAACACTACTTCCTGCTTTTCAGCTCTTTTGGTTTCCATTGATTGGTAACCAGGTACTGCCCAATCAGTGACTTGAGGGTAGGGTTACCAGCCGGCTGGTATTTTACCGGCCTAGCCGGTAAAACACCTGCCAAGGCCAGGCCCGGTATTACAAATTTACCGGCAATATAGTTGTTGAGTGGCGTGGACCGCCCCTTTTGCTGCACAACCCCGTGTGGCTCCTCCCATTTTTGCATCACAGCCCGGCCCTTTGTTCCTGCCCCCACCACCAGCTGGTGGAAATTTTATTAAAAGGTGGCAACCCTACTTGAGGGGGTAGCTGCCGGTACTTACCAGAAATGTAGCTGCCGGTAAATTTGTAATACCCCTAACAAAAGCCCTCGGCCCGCCCCCAATCCGCTCAAAATTTATATTTTTTACTGCCTTCTGGTCAATTGCGCTTTTTTTAGCTCTGCCCCTTTATGGCGCAATCTGCCCCTTTTATGGCACAATCCGCCCCTTTTATGGCACAATCCGCCCCTTTCTACTTCACGCCCCACTCCTTTGTTCCCGCCCCCACCACTAGCCAGTGGAAATTTTATTAAAAGGTGGCAACCCTACTTGAGGGGGGGTCACATGGGTCATATCTGTTGCTTTTGAATCTGAGCTGAATGCTGAGGGTCACTTACAAACCCACTGAACAGAAATGTCCCATGTGACCTCCTTCAAGTTGCTGACTAACTCAGAGTTAGAGAGCTGAAACGCAGGAAGTAGTGTTCTGGCTATTATATTAGACATCCAGTCACTCCAGCCTTTATACATTACATTTTTGGCTAACTAGCTTTATTAGAAACATTTTCTATTTTGCACAGCCTATCTATTTACACAGTTTTTTTTACACTGAACTGTTCCTTTAAGTAGCCCTACATCAAAATAACAAAAGAATTCTATGACCAGTAGATCAGCAACTAGACAAGTAGCACTTTCATACAGAACGTCTGCTAGTACAACCTGAGTTGTGTAAATGAGCAGTAGCTGTATACACAGCTACTGCTCATTTGTTACTGCGTATCTAGTGACGCTACAAGCGGAAGTGACGAAACGTCCCTCAGACCCTCCTATCTCCTTCATGTAATGGCTAAACGCAATGGCCCGCCCCCTCTCTGGAGGACCACAGAGCAGCCGGAAAGTTTTGCGCAATCCCGCTCCACCTCGCGGCGGCTATACACCCAATCAACATCGGGGATTCCTATGTGGGCGGGGCAATCTCTTCCACTTCGAGGCTTTCCTGTTACCGGCATTCCAGCCGAGCAAGAAGGGTTCTGAGTTCGGTGGTTTATTTAAGGACTTTGTCTTTCGGCTCTTTGCTAGTTCAGTTTGTGAGGGTTCGGGGACGCGCTAGTAGTTAGAGCGGGCGCGCTTGTATTCCAGCACAACATATCCGGCTGAGCAGCGGTGAGAGGCCCGGCGCTCCCATCATGGCTGACAACGACAAACTGGACAACCAGCGGCTGAAGAATTTCAAGAACAAAGGCCGCGACCTGGAGGTAGTTACTTCCTGCTTTCCTACGTTCTGTGGCTAAACGTGGCCGCCAGATGCGGGTTACCTACACGCGCGCTGCGTTCTGTCAGGGCCCGGCTGTGACGTCGGTTCAGCGCGGGCCTGTTAGTGAGAAGCCTGGGTGCTAGGCCTGACGGGGGAAGCCCGGGAGTGGCTCTTAAGGGTGTGGGGCCTCCCAGTTGGTGGTTGCCTGAAGAAGGATTCCCAGTTAAGCTCTGGGCCTACACTTACTCCTCCGGCGAGGCTATATATGTTTGTGATAGTCTAAGCCGGGCTTGCTCCTTTCACCAAAGTAATATTACTAACCGCGAAGCCGGACAGTAGCCTTCAACTTCCCTCTCAGCCCTCTGCTTAGGCCTGGCTTGAGGCACACGTACCTGGGGAATCTAGATCTTTGGAGCCTTGATTTTAGCTGCCATTACAGGGACGTTGCTAGGGTTTGGCTGTCTGGAAACCAAATGTTGATTTGCTTTTTAAAAGCCTAGATTTGTGATCTATTTTAAACTCTGCTGATCCCAGGCACAAACATTAAAGGGGTAGGTCATCTGTAAATTAAAGGAGACACTTTGTGTAAAAAAAAAAAAAAATAAGTGTACTAGTGCCTTATACTCATTTAGATATAGAAGAATTGTGCTTAAAAAAAGTAGTGTTTATTGTATATTTCTGCAAAAAGCCTAATAATTCCTCCCTTCTCTTGCACTTCCTGGTCCCTGAATTCCCAGGCTTCTCGCTGCTGCTCTCAGTTTATTGCACTGTAGGACAGGAACCAATCAGTGGCTAGCAGGACCTGATAGGGAACGGAAACCTGTTTGTGGCTGCAGGGCTGTGATTGGCTGTCCCCCTCCTACTGTGCTTCTGGCACGGACCGTTAGGACCCACCGCCCCTCATTTGAAACAGGGACCAGAGAACATCTATAGGGAGCTCCAATAAAGTGACAATTTTTAAAGCTTATATATTTTTTTTTGGACCATGTAAAAGCAACACCATACATTACTTATAATTACCTACAAAATTAGGGGTTTTTCATTTATGCTATGTCTCCTTTAACCTTTAGTATGATGCAGATAGTGCTATCTTTAGACAATGTATAGTATGGAGTTTCAGCAGCTGTCTGGTTGCTAGGAACTAATTTATCCTAGCAACAAGGCAGCATGGTTTGAAATAGAGACTGGATGATGAATAGGAGAGATAAGTAAAACAAATTAAAGGTGTCTGTGCTTACATTTCAGCTGCCTTTGGCAGTTAGCCAATTGGGCCATTTATCTTTCCATGTATGGGGCCCTCCGACAGGTCTTTCCAGTCTCTATCAGGCAGGCTTGATATTTCTGTTGGCTCACTGATGCTGCATTTACCAGAGGTAGTAAAATTGTAGCCTTACAAAATGATAGTTTGTTGCCAGAGAAAGTACCACCCATTTACCAGTTTAAAAGGGGGGTCCGCCTTTACCTTAGGTTTTGGTATGTTCTAGAATGGCCAGTTCTAAGCAACTTTTCAATTGGTCTTCATTTTTTTTATAGCTTAACTGTTTGTCGTCTTCTGACTCTTTCCAGTTTTCAAATGGGGTCTTTGACCCCGTTTAAAAATCAAATGCTATATAAAGCTACAAATGTATTGTTATTGCTACTTCCATTACTCCTATTTCTATTCAGGCCCTCTCCTATTCATATTCCAGTCTTATTCAAATCAATGCATGGTTGCTAGGGTAATTTGGAACCTAGCAACCAGATTGCTGAAATTGCTAAATATCTCAAAGCACAAATACAAAATGAAAAACCCAATTGTAAATTGACTCTGAATATCACTCTCTTTAAATCATACTAAATGATAATTTAAAGGTAAACAACCCCTTTAAGATGCAATCTTGAAACAAGCATACGGGCTAAATCAGTAGCAAATAAGAGTGTGACTAAAGCTGGCCATAGATGTTGAGATTTTTAAAAGATCAGATCCTGATCGTGAGACCACTATCTTCTCAGAACGATCGTACGATCGTACAAATTTACCATCAACTAAAAAGACCAATTTACCAGGAAAACAAAGGGGAGCTGCCTGCTTGGCCCTGCAAACATAGATAGATTGCACTGGGACCGACAAAGATTTTTTGACCTGGCCGATCAATTTCCCGACAGATGTCGGGCGAAAAATCGTAAGATGTACGATCGTTCGAATACCACTAACCACACGATAATTTCGAAGGATTGGTCAGGCTTCCCTAAAATCGGTCGTTTGGCAAGAAGAATCGTCGCGTCTATGGGGAGCTTAAAGCCTTTTAGAAACGTATGTAGGTGCCCATTGTCGCTTTTTTCATATTCCATAATCAGTCGCCCCCATGTGCTAATGACTACCTGCTAGTAAGCTCAGATGAAACTGTCTTCTCAGAGACTTTGTTTTGCCCCTGGCCGTTTGCATAATGACACATGCACAAGGAATAACGTAGGGAGCAATCTGTGTTTGTTTCAAGGCACTTAAAGGAACGGTAAACTCAAAAAAAAAAAAGTGTTTTAAGTAGATTGCTTCAGAAACACTACTATTGTTTATATAAATAAGCTGCTGTGTAGCAATGGGGGCAGCATTTTAAAGGAGAAAAGGCTCAGGTGACAAAGCAGATAGCAGATAAGCTCTATAGAACATAATGGTGTTATCTGTTATCCACTATTTAACCAATGCCATGTAGGCTTTTTTCAATATACACCATTGCTACACAACAGCTTGTTTATCTGAACTATAGTAGTGTTTCTGAAGCAAACAGATCAGTGCAGGAGAACACTGCATTATATTTGCATTACTTTCTACATACATTTTTGGTGTTATAGCATTTCAGGGGCGTGCCACTTTGTTTGGTGTGAAACATTCATTGGGTATCTTTATTGTGCATTTGATAGTTGAGCCAGTCATTTTGTCCATATGGGCTGCAGATTGTGGTTCTGTTTACAGGGGAGATGGATAAAACATGTTGATGGACTCTAATTCCACGTAAAAAGCATTCCATTACAGTTCAGTGGTAACATTGTTACCCATACCACCAGGCTTGTAGTGACTCTTGTGAGATATGTGAATGTGTACAAGTCTTATTTCACTCTTTCAGGCAGTTTAAAATAGAAAAATGGTGGCTGTAGAACAATGTTTTGTTGATATATCACTTGCTTGAAACAGGTGCCAAAGCTGCTGCTATAAAAGGAAATATTTAACTGATTTGGCATAATTTAGTGCATATTTGTTGCTTTACCAGGCAAGTGTCTTTGCTGATGTTATCCTTTAGCAAAGAGTCTGACTTTACTCTAGCTCAGTGATCCCACAACCAGTAGCTCATGAGTAACATGTTGCTCTCCAACCACTTGGATGTTGCTCCCAGTGTTCTCAAAGCAGGTGCTTATTTTTGAATTCCAGGCTTGGAGGCAAGTTTTGGTTGTATAAAAACCAGGTGTACTGCCAAACAGAGCCTCAATGTAGGTTGTCAATCCACATAGGGGCTTATTTGGCACCCCAAGAACATTTTATTCATGCTAGTGTTGCTCCCCAATTCCTTTTACTTCTGAATGTTGCTCACTGGTTCAAAAAGTTGGGGATCCCTGCTCTAGCTCATGGGTTCCCAACCTTTTTCACCTGTGAGCCACAATCTATTTTAAAAGAGTTTGGGAGCGACACAAGCATGAAAAAATTCCAAATAAGGGCTGTGATTGGGTATTTGGCAGCCCCTATTTAGACTGGCTCTGTTTGGCAGTACACCTGGCTTTTATTCAACCAAAACCTGCCCCAAGCCAGGAATTCAAAAATAATCACTGCTCTAACTAATGGTGCTTTGTAACTACTCCTAGTACCTGCAATAGGGTTTAAGAAAGGTGCAGACTGGAGGCTGCTTTGAGGCAAACTACTTACAGCTGGCAAAGTAGAAGTTGTGTTATGTGTTTGATTGCCAAACAAGATAGGAACAATCATATTAGCTGGGAAGCAGTATCTTCACACTCCATCACATTCCTTTTTTGCAAAAGTTCCATATTACAGCATTTGGCAACAATATCTTTAGATACAAATAAGCAGTGGGCCTTCACACTAGAGTAGAGGGTGCTTAATTTACATTTGAGTTGATCCATGATGAAAATGCACAAGGATGTCGCTTTAGCTGTCATTCTATGTTTGAAGCTGATAGCATGGTCTATTTAAGATAGAGGTGCAATTCACATGGAATGCTTCAGCCAAGTCACTCTGTCATTGACACCCTAGAGAAGTTGTCATACAGAGATTTGTTTGCAGATTGCACTAACCTCAAGTAGAAAGTTATGATACTGCTCTGCTCCATAGATTCAAAGCCCAGGAGGAGTTCTCATGGTTGTGAACTGAGAAGTTCTCATTCACAGCATTCTATCTGTTAAGTGACTCAGACAGCCAGTAGTGAAAGATATAATTCTATATCGTTACTCCAGCTGGCTGAGGATTTATTCTTGTACGATATCATAAAGCTATAATTGCCCACATTTTCCAAAGATTAAACGTGATATTCTCAAATTATGTTTGTGTGTGTGTATATATATATATATATATATATATATATATATATATATATATATATATATATATATATATATATATATATATATATATATATATATATATATATATATATATATATATATATATATATATATATATATATATATATATATGGGGTTTTTTTACCACTCGGGTGGGTTTTTTTTCAACCTGCTTAAAGGTGGCCATGCACAAAGAGATCCCCTTGTTTGACGATTTCGGCAAATGAGCGGTTTTCTCAACGATGTGCCCACCTTGAGGTGGGTTATATCAGACTGATCCGATCGTGGGCCCAATGATCGAATCATAAATCAGGACTGTGGGCGGTCAGATTGCGGGACCGATTCCCACGGGATTTTTTGTAACCCTGCCCGATTTACGTCTAGCCGACTTTCCTCCAGATATCGATCATGGAAGCCCGTCAGAGGGCCCCATAACATGTACCAATAAGCTGCCTACAGCTTTTATCGGCCCGTGTATGGCCACCTTAAGTGTGAAAATCTGAGATTTTATAGTAGTTCTTTTGTCATTCCGAAATTACAGCCTAGCCGTGTTATGCTACATTATCTAATTGCAAAGTCATTCTATATTTATACTACCTACTCACTCCTCTTATGACTGCCGTTGCTTTTCTTTTGTAGGACACTGTGTACTTTGGAACAGGGATTTTAGCTTGCCAAGTCTGCTGCAACTGAATTCATTTTAATTCAAGCTAATTTAATTACATTTACATTTTGCTTAAATGTTGGGAATACTACTGGTCCATTTAAAATCTGAGTTTTGGGACCTGGGGTTTTCCGGATAACAGATCTTTCCGTAATTTGGATCTTCATACCTTAGGTCTACTAAAAAAGAAAATATTAAAACCAATAGGCTGGTTTTGCTCCCAGCGAGGATTAAATCTTAGTTTGGATCCAGTACAAGGAATTGTATTATAGAGAGATCTGGATTAAATGGAGTCTATAGGAGATGGTCTTTCCTTAATTCTGATCTTTCTGGATTATGGGTTTCCGGGTAACAGATCCCATACCTGCATATATAAAAAAGCTATGCATTATATAATTCATTAGGAGAGACTTGTATTGTAGGGGTAAAGGCAGTTTCAGTGGTTACCCCTATGGTTTTGCTATAAAATTATGTGTATATTGAACAATAAAACAGTCTTGTACAGTGAAACAGACCATATACACCTAAAACATCTTTTCTAAAAATTGCCCTAATTAATAGGACTTGTGTTGAAAATGCATTCTACATATTTAAGTAAAACACATAACAAAGGATATTTTTTACAGTAAAGGGCACCTGTTGTGCAAAAATATTATCCCCAACCCTAATAGAGCCTGCAGTCTGGATGGAGTAACGGTATTGTATTAAAAAAATTGCCCCTGCTAACTATAGGACACTCGCCCCGGGAGAGAGCTTTTTAAGATGTATTAAATAAAACTAAGATATTTTAAATTATTCAAAATTCCCTGTGTGCATCCACAATCACACACGCACACACTCTTAAGGGGCTATCTAGATGAATATTAATGATCTTTTTTTTACCCAAGTATGTATTAATTTTGTATGGTATTTAATATTTATTATAATTACATTTATATTATGGGTCTTCAGACTTTATTTTTCCAAGTTTGGAGCTTTGTTAGTATTTATATAGATTGCATACGTATTAATTAATAAATCCCCAGAAATGTATTTCTTTTTAACTAAGAAATATGGTGAAGCTTTTTGATTGGTTTTATGTCCGAATGGGAGGGCTTTGTTAGGTTTAAAATGGATTTTGTCATGATTTATATGATGCAGCTTTTATTTCTAAACGACACTGTTTACCCTGCAAATTTACTCTACAATATAAAATTTCATTCCTGAACCAGCCTCCTGTCAGATTTCAAAATTGAATATAAAAAAATCTGTTTGCACTTTTGAGAGCAGCTGGAGCAGTGCTATTAACTGATGCATTTTTTAAAAACAATTTTCTTCCATGACTGTATGCCTCTAAATTCTGTTTACCAGTATAGGGAGATAACTGGCTATGACCAAGTACCAGTAGGTGTGAAAAGCGTAATGCAGAAGATTGTGTGGTCTCTATGTTTATAATTCTTTTAATATTAATTTTGAATAAAATAAATTAATAGAAGGATTTTGTTACGGGATACTTTTCTTTTTCTGCTCTTCATGCCTAAGGTCTACTAGAAAATCATGTAAATGTTAACCCAAGAAGCTGGTTTTGCTCCCAATAAGGATTTATTATATCTTAGTTTGATTCAAGTACAGGGTACGGTTTTAATATTACTGAGAAAAAGTAAATCCTTTTCTAAAAATTGGATTATTTGATTTTAATGGAGCCTTTTTGTAATTTAGAGCTCTCTGTGGGCTTATTGACCTATGTATGCTCCCGGCTAGGCCAGAATTTCATCAGGAAAACTGGAACATCCTGATTGACCACAGAGACTTGTGGATTGAGTACTGACTGGATAAAAAGTACCCATTTGGGAATGTTATGATCCTCGTGATTTTTCAAAGGTTCTACCGACTTCAATAGAATGAAGTATAATTAAAAAGATGCACCTCTAATATGTGCATTCTCCTCAATTTGTGCACCAGTTTACAGTCTAGCAACTTTAGCTTTTTCTACCTGGAAAACGGATAACGCTTACTGAAAATATGCTGCCCCTTTAAACCCTATACTTTTTTTTTTTTTTTTTCCAGAGCATGAGAAGACAGAGGAATGAAGTTGTCGTGGAACTGAGAAAGGTAACCTAGTTATTGCCATTCAATGAAGAGAACAATCGCTCATATTTTGCTTTTGCTCTTGATTAGTAATTGGTAATGGGTCCCATTTGAAGTATATATCTAAAGGGGGGAAAAATACATCCTTTCTTCAGGTTTATAGCCTATTTCTGTTGTTTTGTGCCAGAACAAAATCTTCAAGGAAAACAAGACACTAATATGAACTAAATGGGGAATGTCAGGGCTATTTTTGATCATTCAGTCCCAACTTCTGCTTGTTTATTTAAAAAGCAAAGATATATTTTTTCTTATTGCTCTCTGTCCAGATGTGGTGCTAATTCTGTTCAGTTTCTGACCACAGTAAACCTTGTGTCTGATTTTCAGCAGAAGCCTGAATAATGGCCTCCCTCCATGGTTCAGCATTATTCTGGGTCTGTACTGAGCCATTTTCCCCCACTATATTAATTGGCGAATTGATCAGGGTTCAATGTTTTGGGTATTGTGGTCCAAAGTATGAACAGAGGAGCTTTGGCTGTTGTAAATATATGCAGAAATACAATCGTCGGCCGAATGAGTGATTACGTTTTAATTTGTGTAATCTCTGACCGCATATAGGGTATAACTGGAATTTCTCTAGAATGGAAAGCAGCAGAACTAGAAGGTACCAGATAATAAATTTCAACCTGGTGCATTCCCTTGTGTTTTTGGCTTTTCGGTTTGTCTCCAGTCTAAGCAATAGTTATTAATTGTTGAGCCCTTACTGCGTTTAATCTAAATATGACTATTCCTTATCAGCATGTAAGAAGTGTATCATTGCATACCATAAACCAATGCCACAATAATATGTACCATGTACTTCCAAACATGTATCTTTCATTAAGTGGCACACATACCGAGCACATTTTGCCCTTTAATAAAAAGTTGCACCAAAAATTATTTCTTAAAGGAGAAGGAAAGCCCCAGGGCGCAAAACCCCTCCCCCCCTCCCTCCTCCCCCCTGGCCTACCTGTCCCCCTGGGCAAATGCCCCTAACTTGTAAATCGTGACATTCGGCGCATGCGCAGTAGAGCCGTACCGGTAACTGTTCCTACTGCGCATGCGCCAGAAAACGCCGGTCAGAGCAGGAAGAAGACGCGCGTGGGAGAAGATGGCGACTGTGAACTCCGTGGACAGGACCTGCGCAGAGGGGTGAGTAACAAGTTAGGGGCATTTGCCCAGGGGGACAGGTAGGCCACGGGGGAGGAGGGAGGGGGGGCAACACAGGGGAGGGGTTTTGCGCCCTGGGGCTTTCCTTCTCCTTTAAGCAAATTAATGCTGATCCACATGATCTGCTTTCTGAATGCTTTGTTTATAGCCATATAATTTCCTGCAGATTCTAGTTCCTGTGCTTCTAGTTTTGACACCCATTCTCCTATACAAAACATTTTCAGGCAGTATATAGGTGAGTGGATGATATAGCTAAATCAACAAAGAACCTTAGAAATGGTTTGTGGTCAATAAGGAGGAACTTTTCCTACTTCTGCTTACCAACTTTAATAACCGTTCTACTAATGTGTGGCGTTTGAGTTCCCTTTTTTATAATTTTCCATGTACTTGTTTTGTGACTTTACAGAATAAGAGAGATGAGCATTTGCTGAAAAGAAGAAATGTTCCCCATGAAGATATTTGTGAAGATTCTGACGCTGATGCAGATTTCAGAGTGGTATAGTCAATGTGTTTAGTTATCTATCTGAGGGGAAAATGGTGTAGGGTTTAAACTGCTGAGCATAAGTTTGAGACTTTGGTAATGTATAAGACACAAATGAGTGATTGAGATGGTTTAGAAGCAGGAGTAGACTTCAAAGATCTTTGGCAGAATTTAATGCAACAACTAGTTGACTGCAATACATATTGGATACCATACTGGAGAGAGCCATCCATTCACTCAGGTTATTCTGTAACAAATGCTTTTTAGATTCACCATCCGGAAAGCAAAGCTGAAATTATTGTGCAGTGGAACCAGCATGTATTGGTGTTTGCTGCTTAGTAGAATGCACATTTAGTGGGGCTTAAGTAAAATGCATGAACTCTATATAAACTACCAAAATGCTTGATATCTGTTCACCCGCCCCTTTTCCCATAGTGTTGAGCCCAAGGCCCAGCACCCTATTTGCGAAATTGAGAAAACTACTGTTTACCAAAAGCTGCAGGAGTGCATATGTTTATGTAAACTACAAATGTCACTTGCTGGTATCCTTGAAAGTCACTAAGATATAAAGTAGCTGCAACTATATAGAGAAATGGAACATGAATAATACAAATTGGCAACATCCGATGGCACACAGGACTATGTGCCATCGGATGTTGCCAATTTGTATCCTGTTGTGAGGTGGCCGAGCCTCTACCTTTGGGCACCAGGCGTCTCTTACCTTCCACAGGGTATGTGTGGTCCTGCACTGCTTCTAACATGAATAATACAAGCATGTAGAAAGTCAAGCTGGTTGTGTATGCATTTAATTCTATATAAATGTTTATGTTGATGGCAGATTGTCGATGATTTAATTGCATGATTCTTCAGGTCTGTTTTCTTACAGTGCTCAGCCTTGCTTTCCAAGACAGGGTGCCTTTTACTGTTCCCTCTCTGGTCTGCTTTTAGACATCACCGGTTTATTTCACAGTTAGGTCTTTGACTTTTTAGCTGAATGCCATTGAAACCAGCTTCCAGATCAGTTGTTGTTAGGTCTGGATTCTAATTATTTTGGCACATTCACCCTTCATGTTGGGCTATGGCTTCATTAGTTCCACTTGCCAGTTCTAACCCTATCCCTGTCAGTGGTTAGCAGAGGTATTTAATCGTATGACGGAATATCTTTTTACACTTTCCTGATTTGTCAGACAAGGTGAATTTCAGAAAATAAATTTTTGCATTAATTATTTCATTATTATGGACGGATATGTTAGTGTGTCTATGAAATGTTCTGATTATGTTTTTAATATCCTTTTTGTTTCCACACTTAGCAAAATACTTCACTGGAAGCCATTGTACAGGTATTGTCTTCCCTTTTTTTATTTTCCCTCCACATAACTGAAGTATGATCTTATGATCCTGGATTGTATGCTTGATATGCTATGTTCATGCATGCTTTTAAGGACACAACACCAAAAATAAAAATCACTTGACATGCAGTTTAGGAGCCCTGTTCTGCTTTATTCAACCATGTTTCATCTGTAACAGAGCAGAATACACACCTTTTCCCTAGTCACCCATGGCCAGCATTCACCAATGGGTTAATCGCCCTCCAGGCCAATGGACAGGACCTCCCCCAAAGTTTAAATGGTCAGCCCCTTCCTTCCCACACTTGTCTTTTTTGTCCTGTCCAGTGGCCGATGGATTTACATGGAACATCAAGCAGGGGCTTTTTGCCTCTTATCTATCCCAGCGTGGGGGGTGGTTCTGGCTCTCTCTTTTCCCCCCCCGGGCGCTGGAAGTCCTAAGCTCCCCTGTGTAGGGGTTAGCTATGGAAGCCATAAGCATTGGCACAGGATTGCCAAAGGCCGCCTATTGCCGCCCTGGGATGGGCTAGGTAGAAGGCACACTAACCGTGGGGCCCTGCAGGGGCGCAGTAGGCCAAGGATCCATTTGGCGCCAGCAGTCCGCTTACCAGGAGGGTAGAAGGCGTCCTAGTCACCGCCGTGGAGAATGCGGCTATGGAACCGCTCAGCTTGGGGCCGCGTCCCTGCAGCAGCAAACAGGAAGCGGAAGTGCGGGCGCCGCCATCTTGGATGAGGGCATTTCGACGCGGAGCGTCAAAGGAGGCGCTGGCACCAAATAAGCTAAGTATTCATGGCGTTCGCCATGTATTAAGCATCGGGCATATGGGATAAGGCAGCAGAGAGGTCCCTATAGGATTTATGCTGAGTATCAGCAGGGCTTAAATAGCTGCCAGCAGTTACCTGCGGGGGCCATTTTGACTACATGCAGAGAGCACAGAAGTCGGTCAGCAGGTATGTGAGGGTCTGTAAGCCCTATCTGTATTGCCTATGGATCAATCTGACAATGTGTTTTTGTTAATACAGTATACACATGGATCCGGTGATGCCTGCCAAAACACCCCAGCCTAAGGGGAAAAGGTGAGGTAAGGTACTGAGGAAGGAAAAAAGAGAGAGAAGCAGTAGCAGTACTAATGCTTTTTATTTGTTTTACCAGTCTTCCTGCCTCAGAAAAAAAGGATAAAGCTCCGGAAAAGCCTACGCCTGCAACGAAAGTTCAGGAAGAACTAGTAGCACCAGTCATGCAGACTCAAGCATTTGCAGATTCTCTGGCAGCAGTGATCAAACAAGCTGTGGTGCAAGGCTTCCAGGAAGGCAGCAGGTGCCCGAAGGAGACCCAGGCAGTCTCATGCGAGACAAACTGAATCATTGTCAGAGGTGTCTGAAGGCGAGTTAACGGATACGACTGAGATCATGTCTCCATTGCTTTCGGAGGAAGGGGAATTTGACTCAGAGGATGAGTCAGGCTTTGACCTGGCTGTAATTGAGCCGCTAATAAAAGCAGTCCGACAGACCTTAACTTTTCCAACAGGAGCCACAAAGCTGTCGTCAGCAGATAAATTGTTTCCTTTAGTAAAGAAAAGATCTGTGGGGTTTCCAGTCCATGCCTCAATAAAGGAGATAATGACTTCGGAATGGAAGAAAATAGATAAAAAACCTCAAACAACCGGGAGATTCTTGAGAAAATATCCCTTTGAGGAAGACGAAACAAAATTTTGGGATTCCACACCCAAGGTGGACGCAGCCGTTGTGAGACTAGCTAAAAGAACCACTTTACCGGTAGATGATGCAGCGGTGTTCAAGGAACCCATGGAGAAGAGAATTGAATTCAATCTCAAAAAAGCGTATGGAGCAGCAGGCTCCGCATGCAGACCGGCAGTAGCATTGACTTCAGTCTCACGGGCGTTGAAGGTTTGGCTGACTGATATAGAAGAGGCAGTCTTCTAATGTGAAAAGACCTAAACTGGTCGAGATGTTGGTGGATTGCAAGATGGCTATCGATTTCATCTCAGAGGCCTCAATTGATTTAGTACATCTTATGGCTAGGTCCATGGCACTCTCAGTGGCAGCCAGGAGGGCCTTATGGTTGAAGCCTTGGGCGGCGGATGCTGCTTCCAAGTCCAATCTGTGCCAACTTCCCTTCGAAGGGGATATGCTGTTTGGAGACAAGCTAGATGTCATCATCAAAAAAGTTTCTGGAGGGAAAAGCGTGTTTCTTCCTCAAGAAAGAAAGAACAAAAGGGGAAGATATGAACACCCGTCCTCCAGAGATAGAGAGAGACCTTTTGGAGCCTCAAGGCAGTACAGGCCCGGTAGAGAGTATTCGAGGCAGCCTTCCTGGAGGGCTGGACGACAGGGAACAAGAGGAAATAGTAAAAGGACCGGTGTTTTTTCCTCTTCAGCCTCCACCTCACATCCGCAATGAGGGTGTCCCGACTCAAGCGGGGGTGGGAGGACGGTTATCCCTCTTCGCCCACGTTTGGGTCGAAAATATCCAGGATCGTTGGGTGTGCAAGACTGCCAGGACGGGTTCCAGTTGGAGTTTACAACGGTGCCGAAAAGAAATTATTTCCTAAACTCTTCTTTCCGAAAATCGGGAGAAAATTTGGTACTCATCCAGGAATATATAAGTCAGCTGTTTGCCTCAAAGGCGATAGAAGAGGTGCCAACTCAGGAAAGGGCGAAAGGGTTTTACTCAAGGCTCTTCCTAGTGAAAAAAGCCTCAGGTTCGTTAAGACCAGTCCTGGATATGAGAAAGTTAAACAAGTTTCTGAAGAAAAGAAGCTTCAAAATGGAATCTTTGGGATCAATAATTCATGCCATCGCAGTAGACGATTGGCTCACAAACATAGACCTGAAGGACGCTTATTTTCATGTGCCCATCTGCAAAGAACACAGGAAGTTCCTAAGGTTTGCAGTAGACGACACACATGTTCAGTTTACGTGTCTTCCCTTCGGCCTTTCTCAATCACCAAGAGTGTTCACAAAGATTCTGGTGTCACTCATAGCCGAGTTAAGAAAACAGGGAGTACCTGTATATCACTACCTGGACGACATCCTAGTGGCCGCAACGTCGAAGGAAGAGTCCGAGGAACATACGGAAAAGGTAGTAAGGTTCCTTCAAATGCATGGTTGGGTAGTCAATACACAGAAGAGCAACCTGTCCCCAACAAAATCACTGACGTTTTTAGGGGCACAGTTTCGGACAGAAGAAAATACAGTAAGTCTGCCAGAAGAAAAGCAGCGGAAACTGATTCAAGCAGTAAAGGATTTCAGGTCCCGGTCAACCGTGTCAGTACACCACTGCCTAAAAGTCTTAGGTTTAATGTCTTCCACTATCCAGGTGGTGAAGTGGGCAAGGTGGCATTCGAGGGGCCTGCAGAACTTTCTGCTAAGAAAGGTGAGGATTCCACACAAAAAAATGCACAGGAAGTTGAGACTACCTCAAGCGCTGAAGGTCAAGCTGGACTGGTGGTGCAGTCAAGAAAACCTGGCAAGAGGAATGTATCTGGAAGAGCCAGACTGGATTATTCTGACAACCGATGCGTCCGAGGTAGGTTGGGGCGCACACTTGAAAGAGGATTACGCCCAAGGCTCTTGGGATTTGAAGCAGGTCTCCTCAAACATTCTGGAGATAAAAGCAATAAGAGAAGCACTGCTTTCGTTCAAAGGAACGATAAAGGGGAAAGACATAAAAGTTATGTCAGACAACACTACGGCGGTGGCCTATGTTCAAAAACAGGGAGGCACCAGAAGCCTAGCTCTATTAGAAGAAGCAAGTCACATCTTCCACTGGGCGGAAAGATGGCTAAGAAACTTGACAGCAGTACACCTACCAGGGGGAAAAAAATACAAAAGCAGATTTTTTGAGCCGAACCCTCCTAGATCCCGGGAAGTGGAGCCTGCACAGCGAGATCTTTCAGGAATTGGTAAATATCTGGGGAATGCCAGAAGTGGATGCCATGGCGTCAGTGGAAAACAGAAAATGCGACACGTTTTATTCCAGGTTCCCATGCAGAGAGGCGGCTGCAGTGGACGGCTTATCCCAAGATTGGTCAAAGGGGTTGATCTATGTGTTCCCCCCAATCCCTCTCATCTGGAAGGTCTTGAAGAAGATAGACCTCGAGTCAGCAGAAGCGATAGTGGTGGCCCCCTTCTGGCCAAGGAGACCATGGTTTCCGTTGCTTCTCAGATTGACTTTGGGGAAACCCAAGAAAATTCCGGAATTCCCTGGGTGGCTATCCCAAAGGATGTGCCAATATCAGGAAAGAAATCGCCTGGCTTTGATGGCATGGCGGTTGAAAGGAGGAAACTGCTAAGTCTGAATTTGAACGAAGAAGTAGTGGATTTCCTTCTAAAATCTAGGAAGAGTTCAACTTCAGTACAGTATTACAAAATTTGGGACAAATTCGTTATGTTCTCCTTGGCTGCAGGGAAAGATCCGGTAGAGGCAACAGATTCACTTATAGTAGATTTTCTGTTTGCGGGATACAAAAGAGGTTTACATTGTAACACACTCAAAGTACAAGTGTCAGCCATCTCAGCCTTGACAGAGAAAAGTTGGGCCCTAGAGCCTCTGGTGAAAAGGTTCTTTAATGCTCTGATGAGAGTAAAGCCGAATGTGCGGGGGATGGCACCGCCATGGGATCTTCCGTTTGTGTTACATACATTAACACGCCCACCTTTTGAGCCGCTGAAAAACGCTTCACTATGGAACCTTACGCTAAAGGTTATCCTGCTAGTAGCAGTCACCTCAGCATGTCGTGTGGCAGAATTGTCCGCCTTGTGTGCTACGGAACCATTTACTACCATCTTTAAGGATAAAGTAGTGCTCAGACCTGCTTTCAAGTTCCTGCCAAAAGTGATTTCCAGGTTCCACATGGATTTAGAGGTAATACTTCCCTCATTTTGCCCAGATCCAAAGACCGAGAAAGAGGCTCGGTGGCACACCTTAGATCTGGTGAGAGCGATAAAAATCTACCTAAAAAGAACAGGCTCTTGGAGGAGGTCAGAACATTTGTTTGTTATCCCCTGTGGTTTCAGGAAAGGCAAAGCTCCTTCTAAGAAGACAATAAGTTCTTGGATTACTACGGCTATTGCAAAGGCTCACAGCGTAGCAGGCAGGAAGATTCCCCAGGGCCTTAAGGCTCACTCAACTAGAGCTCTGGCGAGTTCCTGTGCTTTTGAGGCAAAAGCATCACCTGAAGTCATCTGTAGATCCGCAAGATGGTCTTCGGTCAACACGTTTATAAGGCATTATAAGTTGGATGTCCTTTCCTCTCAAGAAGCAAGATTTGGGAGGAAGGTGTTACAGTCTGTTGTGCAATTTGCTAAATAAAGCAATTATTTCTTCACTAAGTTATTGTCCCTCCCTAATTTCAGCTTTGGTAGCTCCCATTGGTGAATGCTGGCCATGGGTGACTAGGGAAAACAGGAAATTGTTTCTTACTTACCGTAATTTCTGTTTCCTGGTCACCTTCCATGGCAGCATTCACCAGGGAATTTCCCACCCAATAACAATTTGGAGGAGGTAAGCTTTACAACTAAGACAAGTGTGGGAAGGAAGGGGCTGACCATTTAAACTTTGGGGGAGGTCCTGTCCATTGGCCTGGAGGGCGATTAACCCATTGGTGAATGCTGCCATGGAAGGTGACCAGGAAACAGAAATTACGGTAAGTAAGAAACAATTTCCTGTTTTCTGGTTTTCAAAAGTGCAGACTGAGCATTACGTTGATGATTTGTACGACATTTTCATTTGCTGGTGTTACTGACCCTTTATGTTCAGCCTTCTTGCGTCATACCAGATCTAGACTGAATACGTTATTGTGGTTTTTTAATATTCTTCTAAGTAATAATGTAGGTATAACTGAATACAACTTTTTTGGGACACAATCTTCTGCTACTTAAAATTAAACTTAATTGTCTGTAATTGTAATTGATGTTTAGTAAAGTAGCTTTAACTTTTAAAAACGTAAAACCGTTTTACTTTGTTAGACACTATCTTCTGTCATAGTGTAATTTGTATCCTGTTTGAGTCATTTAAAGGAATTGTTCAGTGTAAAAATAAAAACTGGGTAAAAAGATAGGCTGTGCAATATAAATAATGTATCTAATATAGTTAGTTAGGCAAAAATGTAATGTATAAAGTCTGGAGTGACTGGATATGTAATATAACAGCTACAACACTACTTCCTGCTTTTCAGCTCTCTTGGTTTACACTGACTGGTTACCCTGGTTACCAGGCAGTAACCAATCAGAGACTTGAAGGGGGGCCACATGGGTCATATCTGTTGCTTTTGAATCTGAGCTGAATGCTGAGGATCATTTACAAACTCACTGAACAGAAATGTACCATGTGGCCCCCCTTCAAGTCGCTGACTAACTCAGAGTTATAGAGCTGAAAAGCAGGAAGTTGGATTCTGGCTGTTTTATTAGACATCCAGTCACTCCAGCCTTTATATATTACATTTTTGGCTAACTAACTATATTAGAAACATTTTTTATTTTGCACAGTCTATCTATTTATACAGTTTTTAGTTTCACACTGAACTATTCCTTTAATGACCTCTTAATGAAATGCAGTTATAAAATGGCCTTGTTTGCTAATGTTCTCAAAAGTAGAATTGCATTGGAATGCAGAAGGGAGCATTCCCTGAACAGTCCTGAACTCTAAGGCAGGTTATTTACCATTGTGATGAAAGAAGTTAGGGCATATTAACCCCTATGTTTGTCACACTGCATATAATAGCAACACAGTGATGCTATATGGAGAAACTTTGTGTCTCGCTGACACCCACAAAGTTGAATGGGGGTATATTGTCACCCACATGTTTTTGCATGAAAATGAGTGCATTTTTCTTGTGTACACACTACAATTCTGTAGATCTGTTATCGCTATAAGTTGCAGAAACGTTAACTTAAGGATCCGTGTACTGGGGTTCCGACAGCCTGCCTCACTATCTGGCTGAAAATCCCATTCGACTAGGGCATTAAGTGTCATTAGGAAAATGCATTTAATATTGGTTTGATATATATTTTATAACCAATTACTAAATTCTTTGTTTTAGAATGCATCAAGTGATCATCAAGGCATACAGCTCAGTGCTGTGCAAGCTGCAAGGTAAACTTGTGTGCTGCAAAGTAAGAGTACAAAATGTGATTTCTGTCAGAATCAAACCTAATGTTCTGTAAGCTGTGATGAGTTGAACATGTGGTGTTTTAAAATAATTAGGGATGCACCGAATCCAGGATTCGGTTCGGGATTCGGCCGAATACTTCTGCCCAGCCGAACCGAATCCTAATTTGTATATGCAAATTAGGATCGGGGAGGGAAATTGTGTGACTTTTTGTAACAAAACCAGGAAGTAAAAAAATGTTGTTCCCTTCCCACCCCTAATTTGCATATGCTAATTCTGATTTTGTTCGATATTCGGCCGAATCTTTAGTGAAGGAATCGGGGGTTCGGCCAAATCCAAAATAGTGCATTTGGTGCATCCCTAAAAATAATTACTGCATTTATTGCTACATTTATTTAAGTAACAGTACTAGATTAAATTGAATTGCCAAAATTTAATTGATTGTATTTGATGAATTCAGGCTTGCTTGCAACCAACCCTAAATCTTGGCAACATGAGAGTGAAGTAGCCATTGCAAATATTTTACAAGAAGACTATACTGTATATTGTGATTAGGGATGCACTGAATCCAGGATTCGGTTCGGGATTCGGCCGAATGCTTCTGCGGGCCGGACTGAATCTCTCCCACCACCCCACCCTGAATCCTTCGGCCGAATACCAAACCATATCTGAATTTGCATATACAAATTAGGGGCTGGAAGGGAAATCACATGACTTTTTGTCACAAAACAAGGAAGTAGGGGTGGGAAGGGGAAAACCTTTTTACTTCCTTGTTTTGTGACAAAAAGTCACGCGATTCCCTCCCCGTCCATAATTTGTATATGCAAATGTGGTTCGCTGTTTGGTCGAATCCAAAATAGTGGGTTAGTTGCATCCCTAATTATGATATAAGGCAGAGTTCCAGGAGAGATTAATTAATAATGTTGTTGAAATGTCATCCTGGAAAGGGTGGCAAAGCCATTTCTAAAAGCAATACATACAGTGGTGTGCAAAACTATTTGCCCCCTTCCTGATTTCTTATTCTTTTGCATGTTTGTCACACTTAAATGTTTCTGCTCATCAAAAACCGTTAACTATTAGTCAAAGATAACATAATTGAACACAAAATGCAGTTTTTAAATGAAGGTTTACGTTATTAAGGGAGAAAAAAAACTCCAAATCTACATGGGCTTGTGTGAAAAAGTGATTGCCCCCCTTGTTAAAAAATAACTTAACTGTGGTTTATCACACCTGAGTTCAATTTCAAAGGTTATAAAGCCATTTCTAAAGCTTTGGGACTCCAGCGAACCACAGTGAGAGCCATTATCCACAAATGGCAAAAACATGGAACAGTGGTGAACCTTCCCAGGAGTGGCCAGCCGACCAAAATTACCCCAAGAGCGCAGAGACAACTCATCCGAGAGGCCACAAAAGACCCCAGGACAACATCTAAAGAACTGCAGGCCTCACTTGCCTCAATTAAGGTCAGTGTTCACGACTCCACCATAAGAAAGAGACTGGGCAAAAACGGCCTGCATGGCAGATTTCCAAGGTGCAAATAACTTTTAAGCAAAAAGAACATTAAGGCTCGTCTCAATTTTCCTAAAAAACATCTCAATGATTGCCAAGACTTTTGGGAAAATACCTTGTGGACCGACAAGACAAAAGTTGAACTTTTTGGAAGGTGCGCGTCCCGTTACATCTGGCGTAAAAGTAACACAGCATTTCAGAAAAAGAACATCATACCAACAGTAAAATATGGTGGTGGTAGTGTGATGGTCTGGGGTTGTTTTGCTGCTTCAGGACCTGGAAGACTTGCTGTGATAGATGGAACCATGAATTCTACTGTCTACCAAAAAATCCTGAAGGAGAATGTCCGGCCATCTGTTCGTCAACTCAAGCTGAAGCGATCTTGGGTGCTGCAGCAGGACAATGACCCAAAACACATCAGCAAATCCACCTCTGAATGGCTGAAGAAAAACAAAATGAAGACTTTGGAGTGGCCTAGTCAAAGTCCTGACCTGAATCCTATTGAGATGTTGTGGCATGACCTTAAAAAGGCGGTTCATGCTAGAAAACCCTCAAATAAAGCTGAATTACAACAATTCTGCAAAGATGAGTGGGCCAAAATTCCTCCAGAGCGCTGTAAAAGACTCGTTGCAAGTTATCGCAAACGCTTGATTGCAGTTATTGCTGCTAAGGGTGGCCCAACCAGTTATTAGGTTCAGGGGGCAATTACTTTTTCACACATGAAAATGTAGATTTGGATTTCTTTTCTCCCTAAATAATAAAAACCCTCATTTAAAAACTGCATTTTGTGTTTACTTGTGTTATCTTTGACTAATAGTTAAATGTGTTTGATGATCAGAAACATTTTGTGTGACAAACATGCAAAAGAATAAGAAATCAGGAAGGGGGCAAACAGTTTTGCACACCACTGTAGTGAGGGCTATTTTTTCCAAATGGAAAAGAGTTGAAAAGTTTCCCCCACTAAATCTTTTACATTTGGAGAAAATAGCTCTCACTATGCATTGCTTCCACCGATAATCCAAGGGTGCAGCAACAACAGAAGTACATCACAGAAACTGCAGGCCTTTTTAGCCATTGATAAGTGTCCATGGTTGTTTTGGTAAGAAAGAAACTATGCATAAACTATTGCTGTCTCCAGAATTGGACCAATAGCAATCTGAAAAACTGAAACAATTATAGGAAGCATTTGGTTGCAATTATTGCTGCTATGGTATTTCTGTGTTTTATGACATTTAGTAGGGAATTTAGCTTTTTCACATGGGTGCTGCAGGGCAACTTAAAATACTTAAAAACATATAACTTGTGTTCCCTTGGTTGAATATTACATTATGTTTAAAGATCTGTACCATACAGTGTGACAAATATGCAGTATTGGGGCACTGTATGTATGTATCTATCTATCTATGTATTTTTTATAATGCTTTTTTTAAAAAAAATGTTTTAGATCTGCACATGTATTGTACTGTTGATAACCAATGCATTTTTTATTTTTATTTATTTATTTAGAAAGCTCCTTTCTAGTGACCGTAATCCACCAATTGATGACTTGATAAAATCTGGAATTTTGCCCATTTTGGTTCATTGCCTGGATAGAGATGATAAGTAAGTACTTAGTAACTTTTTTTTTTTTTTTTAATTAAATTCTTTTTGTTAACACATTAGAGCACTATTCAATATTGTTCTATTTTTCCAGTCCATCTCTTCAGTTTGAAGCTGCGTGGGCTTTGACAAACATTGCATCCGGAACATCTGAACAAACACAAGCTGTGGTTCAGTCAAGTATGTATTTTTGGATTGTTTGTAATAATGTTTCTGCATCCTAGTGCTGATAATTGTACTATGCTTTATGCAGTATTTAAGCAGTTACATTGCAAAAATGTTTGAATGGGTGGACAACAAATTGTGCCGGGATGGCACTTGGAACGATTCGGTTTCCTCGTGAGGCGATTTCGGAAACCGAAGTGCTCCAAGTGCCCTCCTGTCCGCGATTTTGAATCTAGCTGGCCGGGAGGCAGTTCGGGGAGATTAGTCGTCTGAAGAAGAATCGATTGTCGCTGGGCAATAATAATATCCCCCAGTAGCTTTGTGTGCCCCTGCCCTAAGAAGCTAGAAATTATTGCAAATAGGTTGCACAATCAAAGTTTAATTATTTCTTTTTATTTTGTTTTTACAGACGCTGTGCCACTGTTCTTAAGATTATTGCATTCTCCCCATCAAAATGTCTGTGAGCAGGCAGTCTGGGCACTGGGGAATATTATAGGTGGGATGCTTTATTTTTTTTACTTTTTTTTTTTTTTCCAATTTGTCTTGTGTTTTTATTACTAATAAGTCTACATTCTAAACAGGTGATGGACCTCAGTGCAGAGATTATGTGATCAGCCTTGGTGTTGTTAAACCTTTGCTGTCTTTTATCAATCCATCCATTCCCATTACATTCCTAAGAAACGTTACCTGGGTAATGGTCAATTTGTGTCGTCATAAAGATCCACCACCACCTATGGAGACCATTCAAGAGGTAAAACAAAAACCTTTAAAACATTGTGTCCAAATTCTTGTATGCGTTCCCATGTAAACTACCAGGGATAGTACAGATTTAAATCACTTGAATCTCCTTTGGAAATGATGACATTGAGATTTGAGGTGTTGAGTGAATGTTTTTAGGAGAATGCAAGTTTAGTCGATGTTGTATAACTTTATTAATAATTGTGTGTGCATCCTTGTGTGGTACTCTTGGTTATTTGCAAGGGGGCTCTGAAATTACTTTGCAGATTTCGGAGTGCATCTGAGGGATGTTGCATTGTGCAGGGCTTCTCTGCAACATTTCCAGTGATTAGAGCCTACATTGGCTCCCTTAAATAACCTGCACACCCTTATATCTCTAACGTGTGCATGATTAACATGTACTCGTGATCTGATCCAAAGAAGCTTTCACAATTGATGTATATGCCCAGATGGCTGTAAAGTATTGTCCGAATAGACAAAACTACCCATACAAATCCGTGCATATATGGGCAGCTTTACATTGCTCGTTCCAGAGAGAAGGCAGGGTAGTAAGGGTAAAAACAAAGCCATAATTACCTGTTCAGTACACTTTTTTTTATTTATTTTTTTGTAGATAAAGGCAGAAAGATTTTAAATACAACTTGTATTCACTTGGCCCATTTTGAGCATAGCTGTATGATTCCACTTTTTCAAGACTATCAAACATTGTATCCCGGTAGCAGTTTAACTGCTATAATGAATAGGCCAAGCCTCCTTATGTGAAATAGAGATTAGAGTACTGTGTAACAATATATTGCATTCTCACTATTCTGACTTGAGCGTGGATTCATTCTTTTTTTTTTTCTCAATCTTTAATTTTGGCAGATTCTTCCGGCACTCTGTGTGCTTATACACCATACAGATGTAAATGTAAGTGGTTGTCTGTGTCTTTCTGAAATATGTTAAATAGGGATGCACCGAATCCAGGATTCATGCATCCCTAATAATAAATGCTTTTTCAGAGTTTGCTATTGAAAGTTCAGGTGATAGTTGTGCTGGTGTGCCAAGTTAGTTAATTCCTGTTTTCTACATATATGTATGGAGGTCAAATTCCACTTATTTTGGCTTTTTCTTTCTATGCCTAGATATTGGTCGACACTGTTTGGGCCCTCTCCTATCTGACAGATGCTGGTAATGAACAAATTCAGATGGTGATAGAATCTGGAATAGTGACAAACTTGGTTCCTCTTCTAAGCAACCCAGAAGTTAAAGTACAGGTATGGTGCCTTTATTAATGAAAAGCACATTGTAGCATTATAATAGTGTAGTTTTAATACTATAGCAAAAATCTGATTTATGCATTTGTGGATTCAAAGTTTCCACCTTTTTTTCCTTCTTGTTTTTTTTAAATGTCTAGAAATCCCATTAGCAAGGCTCTGTACATCAAAAGGCTTTATAGGTGAAATATTGGTCACACTATTAAATGACATGGGGGGGCCTTGTTTTTTAATTTAATGAAAAAAAAGTCCAACCAAACTAGAATCCACAATTGGAGCTTTTTAATTATTAAAAAAAAATAATTGTATCAGGAACAACTCAAAAAAAATAGAGCAATTCCCCCCCCCCCCCCCCCCAAATGGCTCAATTTTTTCAGGCTTCTTACAGAAAAGCCCACTTTTTTTGATTTATTTTTTTTTTTTTTTGCCTGAAAAGTCCAAAATAGTAGGATTTTCAAGCTAATTCCAGCATAGACTACAGGTACTTCCAAATAGGATAGGTACCTCTCCTATTGACTTTAAGTCTGAGTTGCCGTATTTTCAGATTCAGATTTTTCCATCCTCGGTGTGTAATAAATCTTGAAGAATTTGAGTTTCCCAAATTCTAAAATATTTTTTGGCATTCAGACTTTAATAAATAACCCCTAGGTATTTAAGACTGCATCTTCTGCCCTTATCTGCTGAGAGCACTGCTAGATTGAAGCATCAGTAGAGTGCCGTTTATTTGCGGCTGACTTCATGAGCTCATAACTGCTCTTCTATAGAAAATCTCTTGACTTATGGTTAGCATTCTTACCTCTGGGGTTTAAATATTAATGAAATAAGTTTCTTTTATATACTGTTTTTTTTTTTTTTTTGTTTTTTTGTTCTTCTTTTCACTGTAGTGTATTGCGGTACAGCTTGCAATTATAAAATTGTGTTCCTTGTACATGACCAGCTGCAATATTGGTTTGGCTTCCATTTGTGACATTTCTATGCATTTCTGATTTGGTTTTTAGACTGCTGCTTTGAGAGCTGTTGGTAACATTGTTACTGGAACTGACGAACAGACCCAGGTTGTTCTAAACTGTGAGGCGCTATTACATTTTCCATCACTGCTGACACATGCCAAGGAAAAAATTAATAAGGTTTGTTACTGCATACAACACTAACTTTTCCTGTATAGCCAAAGGAGTTGATTTTTTTTTTTGAGTTCTGTTGGTTTGGGCTGACCGTAGAACTGTAGAACTATCAGAACATTAGAAAGTGAAGATGAGCTGCAGCTTATGTTTATTTCCTTTTCTGCCAGCACACAATTTCCTTGCCAACATAGTACACAGGCAAATAAAATTGGTCAACTGACAAATATCCATAAAACAAAGAACGGGATTGTCCACTTCACATGCGTGTATCAAAATTTGTATCAACTAAGTACATCAATTTAATGTAGAATGTTGTAGAACAGCAATACTTCTTGGATGCTGCATTTTGTCATTCAGAAATCCTGTTTGTAGTATTGCAGTGGATATACTACTGTACTAAGCTAGAGCCAACTCGTTCGCTATTTGTAGTAAACCACTGTGGCAAAACTTAAAACTAGCTTTGCCTTAGTATCTAACATACAGAAGCAGCTTTTTCTTAGATGATACTGATAAATGTTTAACAAATACCAGCACACTTTGCTTTTTACAGACGATGTTCAGCTTTCCACTACATCGAAACATATCCCATATGTGAAAATTTGGCCGTAGCCTGCTTGGTTGACTCCTGCGTTCACTCCCTTTTAATTTAATTATTTTTTTTTTAAATTTGAAACTGAAAATTGGGGGGTCATAAATATACCTTGTGCTTAAACTGCATGTAAAGGCAAAAAAATGAAATCCCAATTTTACTTTCTTTAATGAAAAATAAAAACGGCATGCATTTTTTAATTAAAGTATATTGGATATAGGTTTCTAAGAAACTTGACTGTATGCAGTGAAATTCTCCCTTCATTTACTGTTGTGGATAGGAATTGTCAGACGGTCCCTAACTGCTCTGCAGGGAAACAATCATACTTATGAACAGCAGGGAGAGACCCGCATTCCCAGCCATGCAGAACTTAAGCAGCTTTGTTTGTTTCTCTGTAGAGCAGTTGGTGACTGTCGAGATTTGTATTGGATTTTATTTTTGTCTTCACATCCCTTTTACTGTTTCCAACTCCAGCTGCAGGGACAAAGATCACGTAGCCAGATTTAAACAGATAAACTGGGATTCTATTTGGAGGATTATTTTGCTGCAGCCACTGGTTCTGGAGAGTTGGAGAAAGTTTCTATTAAACAATACAAAAACTATAAAATCCACATTAGATTACATGACAACACAGGACCCAGTGCAGTCTGCATATTCTGATTATTGCTGTATCGGCTTCTGGCAGATATTATTTGTCTTGTGCTGGTTTGATAATTTATGACGATCACTAAGCAGCCCAGACCGCACTGAGCATGTGCATGGTCTTGCAAAGATTTTTAATAAAGTTACAAGATGGTGAGCCCCCTGTGGCAAACTTTGAAAGCATAAATAGTTTGTTTGATTAGACTTGTGGTGCAGTAAGTTTATGTTTAGTATACAAAATACAGCATTTCTAGCCTTATTCTATTTTAGACTTTACTTCCCCTTTAAATATTAACTCTTTTCCTTATATCTGTGATAAAATATTTAGGTATAGGTTAAGTAACTTTTTTTTTTTTCCTGCATATTTGTATTTCTTGCAGTATGTATAGTCAAGTACGCATACTGATTAACGTGACCATTACATATTTCAACTTGTCTAAGTTTTGGGAGAATTCCAGCTTAGCATTACCAAAAAGTATATTTATAACTTAATTACAGCTTAATTACAGGGCTATTGTAGCTGCCAGTAGTATAGTAGTATAGTACAAGATGCTAGCAGAAGGTATGGCCTGACATCATAAAGGCTAGAACCTGCCAATCCAGCATTTGGTTGTTTTGATCGTTTTTTGGCAGGGCTGTTTGGGGTGGTATCCTGGGCTCCATAGAATATCACTGGCTACGTGGAGCTTTGTTTACATAAAAGGAAACTGCTGATCGGATGTAATAATAAATTACTTAAAAGAAAAGTAAATGTAAAAGTAAATTTTACATTGCTTATTTTAAGTTAAGGGGGGATTTTGCGTTCTTGGCAACTAAGTATACAAAGAATCGGTGCTTTCATAAATAAGATAATTGTACTGAACTGCTCACTGCCACTTTTTAGTTCTTTAAAGTAAACAGTTAAAACAAGTGAATGTAAAATTGTTGAGTGCTATTCTAAACACTTTTGTAATGTACATTCATTATTTACTTGGTTTAATTCCAAGATATTAAAGGACATGTGTACTGTTAATATGAATGAATTTAATTACAACCGTGCCACCTGCTGGTCAGTTTCCCACCAGTCTGACCACCAAGTAGTCAAGGGAAGTTGTCAGGCAAAAAGAGGCTGCTCTGATGTTCTTCTGCTTACGAAAAAAAATCAGAAACCTTTCTCAAATATTTCCTAAGCAGAACAACATCAGAGCAGCCTCTTTCTTTTGCCTGACCACTTCCTTGACTACTTGGTGGTCAGACTGGTGTGAAACTGACCAGCAGGTGGTGCTGTTGTAACAAAATTCATATTAACAGCACATGTATCCCTTAAAGGAGAAGGAAAGCTACCAAAGCAGTTTATTGCCAATAGATTAGCCACAATAGTGCAAGCTATAAGACTATATTTATTTTGCAGAATGCTTTACCAAACCTGAGTAAACAGCTCTACAAGGATAGCAGCTGCCATATTTGCTTGGTGTGACATCACTTCCTGCCTTAGTCTCCCTGCACACTGATAGCTCTGGTCTCAGATTACAGAAGGGAGGGGAAGAGAGAGGAGCAAACTGAGCATGCTCAAGCCCTGCCCTGGAGGTTTAAGATGAAAACAGGAAGTCTGATACAGAAGCCCAGGTGTACATAATAGAAGGAAATAAATGCAGTGTTTCTTTTGACAGAGGACTCCGAGCAGCATTACTTTGAGGGTTTACTGGTTTATTTATATAGACCTTTCTGATAAAGCTTACTTAATTTTAGCCTTTCCTTCTCTTTTAATATCTTGGATTGAAAAAAAGAATAAACAATGAATGTGCTTAGAATAGCGCCCTCATCAATTTTACATTAACTTATTTTAAAGGTTTACGTATCTTTTAAATCTTCTATCACGACTCTTCTCTGTAGTTGAGCTCACAAAATCTAACCGAGATGAGGCAGTAGCAGCAACTCCCAGTTCATAAATGAGTGTTCAGTTTAGCTATTGATGTTGTGCCACCTGCACTCTGTCTGCTTTGAGAAGGAGGCTCAGCTGGAGCTGGTAGAGCAATTACTATGCTGGAGTGATGACCTGTTTTAAAGGGGAAATTTTTATATCGACAAATTATATGCAACTTTTTAAGATTGAATTACATTTATTAATTTGCTTTTTTAAATTTACCTTATGTTGCCTCTATCTGGTCTGCAACTGAAAATGTTATTTATTTGGGTTGTTGGACATTGGGGACTTCACCAAACAGACTGTGAAGCTTTCACTTTATTATTCTTAATAAGGTATACATGCAGGTGAGTTGGCTTCTGACCTTATATTGTATGCTTCACAGTTACAGGGACTAATGCAAATAATCTCTAAAGCACTGCATAAATGTTGGGGCAATATCAATAACCCCATTAATACGAAGAACTTTGACTCTTTCATTCGACATTTCATTTACCAGCCTGGTAAAAAATATTTATTAATTTGTTTCAATACTGTCCTATCCATATCATACAAAAAACTTGTATCCCTTTAAATGAAGGAAATGTTACTGATATGTTTCCTTGCCTTTTTTATTTATATGATTGATACTAAAGAAAAGCACTGATAATTGATCAATCTAAATGGGGCCCTTCTGGATTCCAGTCGTACAGTAGTGAACACATTAGTAACGGCTTTCTCTTAAATAGGAGAAAAAAATCTTTCCCTTAAAGAGGGTGGTTCACCTTCAAAGTAATTGTTTTCTGATAGATCACCAGAAATGACTTTTTCCAATTTTTTTATCTGTGTGTAATTTTTCACCTTCTAAAGCAGCTCTGGGAGGAGGGTCGTCGACCCCCCCAAAACTTCTAAATTTATACATTTCTTATCTTTTACCCTGCTGAGCAGAATCCCTGTGTTTTATTACAGGCAGCTGTTGGAATAGATACAATAGTTGCTAATACTCCAGAGATGCTGCTGAGAAATGTATCCACTAAATGTTGCAAAATTGTAACGGTTCACAGTCTGGTATTTGTTTGCCTTACTAGTATTTTAATAATATAAATCAATATATTGCAGGAGGCGGTATGGTTCTTATCCAATATCACAGCAGGCAACCAGCAGCAAGTTCAGGCAGTGATCGATGCTAACCTTGTGCCTATGATCATACACTTGTTGGATAAGGTAATATATTTAAAGGGCTTGGATTTAATTTGAGGTATACATGTACAAATGTTCTAAATGTATTTTTTTTTTTTTTTTTTTTTGTATTTTAGGGTGATTTTGGAACCCAGAAGGAGGCTGCTTGGGCTATAAGCAATTTAACAATCAGTGGAAGAAAAGATCAAGTGAGTAACCTTTTTGAAACCGTGTATACATTTGTTACTGTGGGTATTCTTGTCGTGGGAAATTCAAGAAGGTTATATAGCAACATGAAAATAACCTGTGGTGGCTAATTTGTAAACTAAGGGGAGTCTCCTGCTTAATATTTTTGCTTTACGAAGTATTCCACAGTGCTTAACAGAGGAGAATACTTGTGATTTCTGTCCGATATGGCCTCTTTCTACAGATATTAAGTGGCTTTCCTTGTTTTGCCATTGCCAATATACTTTATTGCCAGCGGGGAAATTTGTCACTATATTAGTGCAGATCTAAATGCAGCTGACAAACCTCCCTGTGTGCCAGTAGCCTTATGCAGTAAGCAAACTTCTCCTTTTGGGTTTCTTTTCCTCCAACCTTTTAAAAGGCGAGTGACTGAATAGACAGTGAATATGGTGTAGCTTGTACCAGTATGACGTTGACTTGTTTCCAGGATCTACAGTGCACTGCAGTGTTTCAGCCACTATATCTACAATGAACTGGTAAAATAAACGGTGTTACCATTGTGAATTTAGCCTAGTTAAATGAAAACTCCAAGCTTGCTGCACTGGTTTACGATTTCCATCTCTCTTTCAGGTTGCATATCTTATCCAACAAAACGTCATCCCTCCGTTCTGCAACCTACTCACCGTCAAAGATCCGCAAGTCATTCAAGTTGTGTTGGATGGATTAAGCAACATTTTAAAAATGGCTGATGAGGATTCTGAAACTATAGCCAATCTTATTGAAGAGTGTGGAGGTATGTTCAATATGGCTGATCTGTATCTAAAACATATTGCATTTGCAGCTTTGTTGATTAGATTGCACTATAATGCTACGCAAATCTAGTCTGACTGTTTTTTGTTACTGCCTAAAATCTCCTATTGCCTTACGTAGCATTATGATTGGACAGCAGATGTCAAAATGAGTGAAGCTGCAGCTCCTTCTGGCCGTCTCTTAAATCTGTCTGATACTAACAGAACAATGCTCAGATTAGCTCCAGGCCAGATCATTTATGGGGGGGGGCTTAAAGGGATACTGTAGTTTTAATTTCTAAATTACATTATTTACATGGCAAATAATTCACTCTACCATATAAAAATTTATTCTTGAACAAACTAGTATATATACTATATATAGGCAACCATCTAAGGTCATTTTGCCTGATCCTGTGCTTTTAGAAAGAGCCAGCACTTCATGATGGAACTGCTTTCAGGCAGGCTATTCCTCCTACTGAATGTAACTGGAGGAATCGCAGTGGGACTTAAGCTGGCCATAGATGTTGAGATTTTTAAAAGATCCGATCATCATCGTGAGACCACGATTTTCTCGGAACGATCGTTCGAATTGACCAACTAAAAAGACCAATTTGCCAGGAAAACAAAGGGGAAGCTGCCTGCGTGGTCCTGCAAACATAGATAGATTGCACTGGGGCCAACAAGGTTTTTATACCTGGCCGATCAATTTCAGATGTCGTCTGAAAAATCGTAAGATGTACGATCGTTCGAATCCCACTAACCACAAGATAATTTCGAAGGATTGGTCGGACTTCTCAAAAATTGGTCGTTCGGCAAGAAGAATCATTGCTTCTATGGGGAGCTTTTGATTTTACTATTGAGTGCTGTTCTTATATGTACCAAGGACCTGTTATCTTGTGTCAGGGAGTAGTTCTCTGGTTACTTTCCCATTGTTCTGTTGTTAGGCTGCTGGGGGGGAGGGAGGGTGGATGATATCACTCCAACTTCCAGTGCAGAAGTAAAGCTGAAGTTTGTGAAAGCAGAAGTTACATGACTGGGGGCAGCTGGGAAACTGACAATATGTCTTGCCCCATGTCTGATTTCAAAATTAAATGTAAAAAAAATCAGTTATGCAGAGTTATGCTGGAACACTGTTAACGTGTGTGTGTGTGTGTGTATATATATATATATATACACACACATATATATATACAAATCCAGTATCCAAGTTATTTGTTTTCATTTAAACGGATCCTGTCATCATAAAACGTGTTTTTTTCAAAACGCATCAGTTAATAGTGCTACTCCAGCAGACTTCTGCACTGAAATCCATTTCTCAAAAGAACAGACAGATTTTTTTTATATTCAATTTTGAAATCTGACATGGGGCTAGACATTTTGTCAATTTCCCAGCTGCCCCTGGTCATGTGACTTGTGCCTGCACTTTAGGAGAGAAATGCTTTCTGGCAGGCTGCTGTTTTTTCCTTCTCAATGTAACTGAATGTGTCTCAGTGAGACATGGGTTTTTAATATTAAGTGTTGTTCTTGGATCTACCAGGCAGTTGTTATCTTGTGTTAGGGAGCTGTTATCTGGCTACCTTCCCATTTTTCTTTTGTTTGGCTGCTGGGGGGAAAAAGGGAGGGGGTGATATCACTCCAGCTTGCAGTACAGCAGTAAAGCGTGATTGAAGTTTATCAGAGCACAAGTCTCATGACTTGGGGCAGCTGGGAAATTGACAATATGTCTAGCCCCATGTCAGATTTCAAAATTGAATACATAAAAATCTGTTTGCTCTTTTGAGAAATGGATTTCAGTGCAGAATTCTGCTGGAGCAGCACTATTAACTGATTCATTTAGATTTTTTTTTTTCCCTTGACAGTTTCCCTTTTAGCATTAAATGCACGTTTTACTGTTTTTATTATTTGCTTTCATCATTCATTATTTGATTATCTCCTTTATTGATCAGTATTATGATATGTTCGTTTGCATACTCCCCTTCTACTTTACAGCTCTGTGGAATATGTTGGTACTTTATGAATTATCTGAGGCCAAATGGAGAAATGGAGACTTTTTATTGGTGTATAAATACACTGGAACAATTTTTTTTTCCACTGGCCCTATTTATCAAGTGCAAACACTTAAAAGTGGTGTATAAGACCCTGTATGTATATAGCTAGGTTTTAATGCAAACACTCAAGGCCAGAATTGAACACCTCTCCACTGATACATTCCAGAATTTTTTCACACATATTTGCTAATATTCTGAATTTTGCACTGTGATGCTGGAATTCTATCCTGTGATGTATGGCATATTTATACAGTTTCATATAACTTATAGATAGGCCTACTGGGATTTCAGATTGTAGATAATTACAGAGGTTGTTTTGGTTACCTTTGTAGTAAAGGAGCTACCATACTATATACAGTAGATTCACAAAAGGGATACTTAAGTTACATTTTCTCAACTACAACTCACTGTGTTCATTTATTTTTGTTTTACAGGCCTGGAAAAGATAGAACAACTGCAAAGCCACGAGAATGAAGATATCTACAAACTGGCATTTGAAATAATTGATCAATTTTTCTCATCAGATGTAAGTTAAAAATGGTTTCCACATAAACCGTAAGAGAAATTGGTCAGCAAGTAGTTTTTTAACATTTAAAAAATATATGTGTTAGTTGTGCTTTCTTTTTCCATTCAGCTTTTGGTGTATTAACCCAGGAATTGCTAATATGTTTTTATAGTTCAGGGCCCATTGATGTTTGGGAATGAGGGATATTATGCTTATGCATGAAATAGCTTTGCCTTTCTCAATGTCTGAGTGCTATTTATTAAACTGAGCTGTTGATTACTGGCTTGGCTTCTATTTTATGTACCCCAGTCTGCTGAAACCCAGCATGTGCAATATTACATGATCGATACAATACCCTTGCGCCGTGCACTTGACAGATCAGTAGACAGCGGTGAAGTAAAACCATTTTATTTACCTGACCAACCTCCTAACGTGTTTCGTGGGATTACACGAAACGCGCTAGGATGTTGGCCCGGTAAATAAAACGGTTTTACTTCACCGCTGTCTACTGATCTGTCAAGTGCACGGCTCAAGGGTATTGCATCGATTGTGAAAGCCTTCTAAAGCTGTGGGTTCTGGGCGTTGCACCCGGACCAGAGACCAGGAGCGGTGAGTGACCTGTATTTCATTAATGCACATTGAATACGTTGATTTAAGCGACAGGTTCAGGGTATTTGCACCCGGACCCGCTCAGTAAAGGGGTGAGTGCTGCATGAATTAAGCCTGCATGACATTTAATAATATTATAAGCAATTGTCAGGACTTGAGCGCATTTGTGTATTGGCGATATTACATGAACCTTAGAGCAGACGCTTTATTCTATAGTGTACTGGGGTGCGGTTGATGAAATAAAAGAACCTATTTTAATCTTAACTCTCATACACTTTTAGATTGATGAAGATTCTAGCCTTGTCCCAGAAACAATACAGGGAGGAACATTCGGCTTCAATTCATCTGCCAACGTACCAGCTGAAGGGTTCCAGTTTTAGGAGGAATGGTTGGAAGCGAGGTACATTGCAGCACTGAAAACTGGTTTGATCCATCAAGCTTGGCTCATGGGATCTGCTGCATTAAATTGGAGAAAGATGTGAGGACTTCATTTGGATGACAGTGTAGAGCAAATGAAGTCAAGATGGCGAGTGGATGTGAGTGAGAGTGAGTGGCAAATGTAATAAACACTTCACACCGAATGCTTATATAGGTTGTGCAGAGGAAAAGGGCTACAGGTCATAGATCTTCAGTGGGAACATTGACCTGAAAGAGAAATGCAGTACTATCATCATCAAGCCTTGTAAGCATAAAAAGAAACACATGGGTAGGATGCCCACATAAGTCCAAGGAGATTAAGCCCAGGCCTTGCTTAGAAGCTCCGTATGAATGGACAGCATTGAATGAATGTCTGGACACCCAGTTGTGAATCCAGGCTCATTTTTTTCCGAACGTGAGGCTATTCACTCATGATGCAGACTCCCAGTCCTGGAGTGGCGTGTGTACGAGAGTATGGGTGTGGTGCTGTATGTGAACGCATGCAAGCTTGAATCGCCTTCAAAGGGTTGACTCAACCTAGATAATCACAAAAAGAATCATAAGTGTTACCTTACACTGGACATTAAAACAAAGACATGTTTAGCAGCAGATTTTGGGTTATTTCTCAGCCAATTTGCTTTCTTTTACTTTATTTTTCTTTACTCTTTTTTTTTTTTCCTTTTTAACTTCAGTTTGTACGGCTTGTATATTTTTTTTTTTCTCCTGCGCATAAAAGAAGGAAATTTAAGAAGGCAACCCTGTGCATTTGCACCAGATGAATGTGTTCCGCAAAAATGTTCCATATCATCAGAGCTGATTCGTGTACAAAATTCTGCCTGGAACCCAGGACTGCCCCTAAATCTAAATGACTGTTTTTTCCAGTACAAGATGCCATATGAGAGGAGACGAGTAGAGAGAGAGAGGATACAAGGTGGGGTTATGCAGCCATTCATTTTCAGAGATAACATCGTTACTTTGCATGTTTAATTTTTAGCTACGATTCTGTTGAGTCCTGTACAGATGTTTCAGTTGTGGTAGAAACTGTGCGGTGTTTCAATACTTTTTTTTTTTTTTTCTCTCAACTTTTTTGTTTTCTATGAAAATGATATGGAAAGGTCTAAATTCAAAATGGATGCATATGTACTGCTACATACAGATTGTCAGGAGGCGTGACTAGATATGTACAGATCTATTCGTGCTTTCAACACCTTTACTATGCCTAAGCAGTTCCATTGTTTTAGAATCTTTTTATCTTTAGATGTAAGGCAAGCCATGAACAATCTATTTTGAGCCACTTTAGGGAGATAAATTAGTATTTTAAAACTTGCATTCTCTGCATGCAAGTCTCTTTTTTATTTGGAGAACTGCCTCTGCCTGGGGTACTGCACACTAAATTCAAAGCTGCATTGATTATGTTGTATTAAGAGAACTCTTTATAAGGTGGCTCATTGTAGGAAATGCTGTGCCTTCCCCTTGAGCACAAGTGTTGCATGAACAACAATTTGCTGTTATTCCGACATGCAAGGTTAGCCGCCATTAGCCTAGATATATCTACTTTGTGTTAAATGGTAATTCTCAAACACTGTAGACTGGATAAAGATTATTTTGTGATCATAATTTGTTGGATTTAGAGTATTTTTGCAGCAGTCCTTGTCATCTGAAGTATGGCTTAAGGTTACAATTAGAAATGGCTACTAGCTTGTACATTTATTTATGTAGAAAGCAAGCTAGGCTGTCATGGGGAATAAATAATAAACCTTAAGAAACTTTCTATTGGGTCTTTTTCTTTTCTCTCCCATCATTTTAACCCATACAATACGAAGATGCACTATTCCCAATTCCTGGGATTGGAATTAACCATGGTTTATTTGTTGGTCAAAACCCACAACCTTAATGCCAACCCTCCATATTCACGTCAATAGGGGTTGTATAAAAAGGCAGGTTTGGGAATGTTTTGTAATTCCCACTAGTTGAATTTGGAGGCACCATAGCTGTTGCCTTGTATTGTTTCATGGTGTTTACTCACTAAGAATGTAAAGAATGTTTAGATATCTGAAAAGATTTGGCTGATTGGAACAATACAGTTGTCTTATAATAACAACTAAATCACAAAGGGTTTTACACAGTGGCATGGCACGTTCATTCATTTGCCTGCTTATAATTCTAAAAATCGTCATATAAGAGAAATCATCCTGAAAGTTGGACCTGTGTCTGAGCCGAGGGCTGAAGATCCCAGTAAGAGAGATCAAGATACACTAGGGCAGGGGGTCCCCAACCTTTTTTTACTCGTAAAAAAAAAAGTTGGAGAGCAACACAAGCATTAAGAAGTCAATGGGAATGTCAAATTAGGGCTGTTATTGGCTATTTGGTAGCCTCTATATGGACTGGCAGCCTACAGGGGATCTGTTTGGCATTACACCTGGTTTTTATACAACCAAAACTTGCCTCCAAGCCTGGAATTCAAAAATAATCACCTGCTTTGAGGCCACTGGGAGCAACATCCAAGGGGTTGGTGAGAAACATGTTGTTGGGGCTCACTGCACTAGGGTAACCCCTGTGAGCGTTCTACACACATCACCTGGGCTAACTTTATAGAAAAAAGGCAGGTCCTCTTCCAATTTGGGGGGAACACACAACAGATGGAGAAACACAAGTTGCACTTTCCTGATAAAATATTAAAGCTTTTTACCCAAGGCATTTTATTCTGACCAGCCATTTGCCATTCTATGTATAGTATCACCTGACGTAAGTATCACTGATGATTGTTAAATTACAACTTCTGGTATCCTCCTGGCACCAATAAGCTGTGGTGGTGCTGAGAGTTGCACAAAGCATATCGGATATATGTACTATAGGAGCATTAGCATAGAGAGCATGCAGCTGTGCTCTAAACTAAATTTGTAACATGAGTAAACACTGGGTTGTTAGTATCAACCTTCTAAACCAGGACTGTGGCTTTTGAGTTTTGATTTTAATAAATATTTGTTGTGTGTAAAACTTCGCAAAGCTTTGCATTAAAGGAGAACTAAAGCTAAAGTAGGGTAGAACTGTTGTACATTATGTTTTGGGCTTCTGTACCATCCAAAGGCAACCACAGCCCTTTAACAGTAAAGATCTGTGTCTCCAAAGATGCCCCAGTAGCTCCTCATCTTCTTTTCTGCTGATTCACTGCACATACTCTGTGCTGCTGTCACTTACTGAGCTTAGGGACCCACTCACAATATACAGTACACATAGAATAGAAATGTCACAATTTAAAACTGATTAGTAATTAATACAGATAATTACTACATGGCAGCATAGAATCCAGTGCAACTACCATCAGAATTTAATCAGCCCTGTAGCATCAGCTTATATTACAGACAAACCTCATTTTCTGCTTGATAATTTGCAATGACCCCTAAGTTTAGCTTCTCAACAGCTGCTCAGAGCTCACTGAGCATGTGAGTGTCACAGACACTTTCCAAGATGGTGACCCCCTGTGACAAGTTTGAAGTCCTGGATCATTGCTGCTATTGACAAGCTGACACTTAAGGCTGGTGCAATTCTGGCTCTTAAAGTACCAGGAGCGACTTTTTGCTGTTCCCCGTGGTAACGCCCATGTGCTGCTGCCTGAAACCAAATTGTCACCTTGCCTCATGGAATCACTGCAACTGATCACTGTTCATTCCATTCACTCTATTTCCCTAACACAGTCACACACTCATTCTTCCCTTAGCCACTCTCATACTCGGGGGCCCTTGTTTGTAAGGGGAGACAATAGGCTAAAGCTACAGGGTCATGTACAATATTTTACCCAAGGAAATCCTGCCTAACTTCCAGTTGATCCAGAGGAAGGCAAAAACCCCACCTTTAGCCTCTCCAATTTGCTTCAGATGCGGAAAAATCCTTCCTGACTCCAAAATGGCAATGGGACAAGTCCCTGGATGAACGTGGTGCTAATGAAATGATTAGAGTAACCTGGTAGATACACCCTTGCTAGAAAGGCAGCCATACTGTTCTCACTGCTCCTGACCTGAGCTATATAAGATGCATTTATGTAACCACTTCACAAAAATACAGTATTGTCTCTTTATTGACACCATATACTCTTCATTCACACACCTCTTATGTCTACTCTCCCTAACGTGGGGGGGGGGGGGTACTCTGCTTTAACACCATGTACTCATTTTTTTCTCATTCAATGTGATTCATACCAAATCACTCCTCATTCAGACTATCTTTGGTGGGGGGTTACTTATTTACGCCATTCACAAACCTTTCAAATCTATTATCCCTAACTGAATCGCACTGCATTTACTTTTTTTTGGGGGGGGGGGGGAAAGAAAAGAGTAGGTCAGGTTTAAAACTGGGAAAAGGGAAGGACAGAGGAGGTTTTTTTTTTGTGTTTCAGAGTATAGGATGGGGCCTGTTTCTGATCCGGGGGCAGGAGTAAATACTACGAGCACTTTTTTTGTACTTCAGTGGTGCATTTCCTCTCATAGGTGCAAGTGTGCAGGTAAGCGAGTACAGGAACACATTTGCCGCTGGAGAGGGGAACTTGCTCAGCTGAACTAGGGGCAGGTAACCGCGAAGGTACATGCCTGGCACCCCCCAACCTTTGCACCCTAGGCACGTGTCTCTTCTACCTACTGGCCATGGGCACTATATTGAGTAAGTGCAGGAGAACGTTTCTCATAAACGTAATGAGAAGCAGCTTCAGGATTATAATCACTATGGGGCCCATTTACTAACAACTAATTTGTGATTTTTATTTCAAATCTAAAAAAGTTTGTGGTTTTCTTATGTAAAAAAAACAAAAACACAAAAAGCTTTTTTTTAACCAAACTTCACCAAGTTAAAGTCACCACGGTGCTATAGAAGTCAACGGGAGCTGCGCTGATCTTATTGAACCCCTTTAAATAAATCTGGACTTTAAGAGTCTATGGCTACATAAATGTATTTGCTTTGCTTACCAGATTAGAATATACAATGGAGCAGCTGTTGGGCTCATATGTTCTTTATTAGCAATCTAATCTTATTTGCTACCATTTTTTTTTACCAATGCTTTTGCAGGGTAGTTGAACTGTACCTTTCTTAATGTGCATGGACTATCTAGTCTTTAGAAGCACATGCTCTGGCGAATTTGCAGAAGTTGGTATTTTGGGTCTGAATGCAGTGGGCAGGTTTTGGGCTGTGCCTTGCGGTGCCCCCTCCAAACAAACCATCCCCATAGTATCCAGCATTTGCCACATAGAATACACATAGATAAGTGCATGCACAATCATTTTTATTATATTAAGTATTGTAAATCATGGTTACACAAATTGTAGATATTGTGTCACGGTTGGCACCCTAATTCAGTACTGATGCTAAGCACTCTGGTCTCAGCTCTTGCTTCAACCTTTAGCAGCCGCCTTTCACCTCGGGAGGAACCCTCAGCTAATCGGATGCCGTCAGGTCTTAATAAGTGAGGTGCAAAGTGAGGGGTTCTGAACAAGCACAGGGGCACAACAGTTAATGCAAAGTCTTTGGGCAGAAGGTCGCGCCACAAGGCTAAAGCTGGCCATAGACTCAAAGATACGCTCGTTTGGTGACATCCAGGAACAAATCCTATAACGGGCAAATTCCTGTAGCCCAAATGAGCCCTTTAAACATTTCAAATTGTGCGCTGGTGTCATCACATGCGCCTTTAAATCATGAAGAGGCGCACACCCTAAAGAACCAGCGCCTGCGGCATGGAAGATTGGCGCATCGGGTGTAACCGCCGAGGGGGCGGCAGGTGTCCCTGCCGTCCCCCCACTAGACCACCACGGTGAGTTGTTACATATTGTTTTTCCTTTAAGCCTTTAAGAAAAAGGACTTTGACAAATTGGATCAGCCATCTTGGTAGTGAGGCATTAGTTCCTATGATTGTTTTCTTGATCATCTAGTAATCCAGACTTGTTGCGCTTGAATGTTATATTAATGAGATAATGGCTTGATGAGTAGGATAAAGTTACTTGTACATTGTAATGGTCCCAGAAATAATGTTGTGGCAATAAGTATGTCCAGGAGGAATAAGTAACAGGAGAAAAAGGTAGGGTGTGAGCCATTCCAACAAAAATTAGGTTAGAAACACACAAGGGGAAAAAAATATTATTAAAATTATCCATTTGCTGATTCTTCAATTTTTTGGATTGTGGAGGTACTGACTTCTTTAGGTTTCCACATTTGAGCAGCATTCTGGCTCCTTATCTGATTTGCTTCACTAGGGGAGTTGTGGCTTCCAGGGTGAATATATTGTTACAGAAGGGAAAGGATCAGCTGTGTTGGTAAAAAGAAGATTCAGAAGAGCTGTCCTCTCCAAACACCGGATCATTAGTCTTTTGTAGTACCCAGAAAGCTTTCCTAATGTCCTTAAAAACTGTCATTTTTGGTGTAAAGATACAGAGGATATACAGTATATAGTTAATATAAAACTACCTTCATGCTATTACTTTTAACTGGTCTGTGTGTGATATTGTTTAATCCATCATAATGCAAGGTCAGTAGCTTATCGGAAAGATATCTTATCCCACTAATGATTATTGCCTGGTAGGGGAGATCCTTCATCTCCTTCACAAAACATTATGTGCTATCATACAGACTTGACCTTATCATACAAAGGTCAGGCCTGCACTGGAAAAAAGAGGCTGGCACAAGCCTGGACCCGTGAAGTCGTAAAACTTTGAAAACTCACTCGAACCTTAGTAAATTTGCCTCTAAGTGTCCCTGGTAGACACGAAACGCGTTCCTCCATGCCACCCCATGTACTGTTTGTAAGTGTGGGGGGATGCTGGAATCTGTTATTACTTATTTTTCAGGGCTCAAAGCAAACACCATTTACATAGATACGTAGCTGCATGGTAACTCTTTACCAGGGTCAGACTGGGGTGTGTGAGGTCCCCCAGGGCTGCAGCAAAAAATATGGGGCTGCACACACTTAGGGACAGATTTAGATATTTGACAAGGGTCAATTTTGAAAGTAATGGGAATTTTTTTGAACTCCAATAACTTTGAAATTTCGAAAAAAGAACAACCAAAATGAATTTAAAAAAAACTAAGGTTTTTTTTCAGAAGGTGAATAGGCTTTATTCGATTTCGAATCAAAGTAAGATCGTATTAAAGGAGAAGGAAAGGTTAAAACTAAGTAAGCCTTATCAGAAAGGTCCCAGTAAACCCCCAAACTAATGTTGCTCTGAGTCCCCTGTCAAACGAAACACTGCATTTCTTTCCTTCTATTGTGTACACATGGGCTTCTGTATCAGACTTCCTGCCTTCAGCTTAAACCTCATTGCCCTGGGCAAGAGCATGCTCAGTTTGCTCCTCTCCCCCCACCCCTCCCTTCTCTACTGTAATCTGAGCCCAGAGCAGGGAGAGACTCAGGCAGGAAGTGATGTCACACCACATTAATACTGCAGCTCCTATTCTAAACAAACAGAGAGTTTCTAGAGCTTTTTACTCAGGTATGGTAAAATATTCTACAGAATAAATATAGCATTGTAGCTTGCACTATTGCAGCTAATCTATTGGCAATAAAATGCCTCCATAGCTTTCCTTCTCCTTTAAAAAAAAAAAAACTTTGATTTTTCAAGGTCCACCAATTGACTCCAGATGGGTCCCCCATAGGCTAAAACCGCAATCCGGCAGGTTATAGATGGCGAATGGTTGGAGTCAAAGTTTTAAAGAGACAGTACATGATGAAAAATTTCACATTCAAAACTAATTTACTTTGAATTTATATTCGAATCTGAGTTGGGGGGCTTTAACCATTTATTGCTTAGCCAAAAGTATCAACGTTTTGGGGGGTTACACCTTCCCTTCATCAGGATGTGTGCGGGGGACACCGGGGCTGGCCACACCCAGTGGGGGGCAGCCAGGGATCTGGTCTGGCTTGGCAGGGCCCACCAGGTTTTTTTCCCAGTGTCCTGTCGGCCCAGTCCCACCCTGGCCATACCAATAACCACCAGACTGAACATACTTCGTCTTTATGTGACCAGCTGATGCAGCAGAGCAATTTGTTGGTGCTATTAAAGGTTAAAGCTGACTCATGCTATTGGGGAGATGCTACACAGTACAAGTATCCACCACCAGCATTCTAGTTCAGTACACCAGAGGCAGAGAAGTGCTAATACCTACACCCCATAATTAGATACATGTGGGTTGGCACCTTGCCCAAAATGCAAAAGAGTTTTGTATGGATTTAAGGGGAGGTTATATGTTCGTACAAGTTTTATGGATGCTAAGCTTTTCACTTCTGGAGGTTTTGAAACAGGGCTGGTGACCAGGGGCATTGGAGACAGTGGTAAGGGAACAAAATATAGACTATCTACAGTGCAAACAGGCTTGTTTTAAAAGAGGCCCGTTCACTTTTAAATTAACTTTTAGTAGGTTGTAAAAGGATCTATTGGCAAATGTTCATTTGATTATATTTTTCCCTACAGACTTTTATTATTTGCCTTATTTTTATGTGTCCAACTGTCAAAAGTGAGACGCTGACCCTGGCAGCCAAAAAACTTGCTCTGTGAAGCCACAATTGTATAGTTATCGCTGCCTGTTTTTCTGTTCAGCCCCTCCCCTGTTCATCTTCTAGTTTGGCTTTCAAACCACTGTCTGGTTGTTATGATAAATTAGCCCTTAGCAACCGGACAGCTAACTATTGCAAAAAAAACCCATAAAACATTGCCTTAGAATATATGAGTCCAGAAATTTTCACATAAGAGTGAACCAGCAAAGTGAAATCGTCCTTCCATGTATTTCCCATCCAGTAGTCTACGAGAGCCGTGATAGCCGGGAACAGGCATTATTGTTCGGCCTGAAGTAGTGTGTGTGTGTGTGACAGGTACAGAGTAGCCTTTTCCTAATGGAACTTCTCATGTCTGCAATAATGTTTCAGCAAGAATGTTCAGTAAGATCTGTGGTGCCACCCGCTGTCACTTCATTGAGCTTCTGTCCCCATGAAGTGACTGAGAACAGGTATGTGCAGCAATACTACAACTGGGCCAGTCAGTGTGTCACTGTGTCTAATAAAAGAAAACATAATTCTAAGCAATTTTCCCCAACAAAGACAGATCAGCTGCTTTGTCTTATGGTGGCCATAGATTTTTCATCACTGATTTTAATACAATCCGATGAATCCGTCAAATTATTGTTATTAAAAATGATGGATTAGTCTATGCCTTGGGTTTGAGACAGATAATAGAGGAGCCCGATAATTAGAGTGCTGAATGCTAGTTCACCAGTGCAGTCTGTACAAGCAACTGAATTGTTATCATCAATGTATCCTTCTCAGTTAGAGTGAATTACTCCTTACATGTAAGCCTGACACACAGTATGTAGCTGCTAAAGGGAGGGGTTTGTTTATATAGTGCACAATTGCCCTTCATCTTTATCAGTCATAAATAGGGGTTCCACCTGGCCACTATTTTACTGGCCTGACCAGTAAAATTATGCTTGACCCTGATGTTATTAATAGGGAAGAAAAGGTGGCAACCCAAGTCATAGCCACCTTTCTGTTTGTATGCATCTTTTTAAAGGGGTTGTTCACCTTTGAGATAACTTTTAGTATAGAGTGTTGTAGAGTGATATTCTGAGACAATTTTGAATTTATTTTCATTTTTTATTATTGAAGGTTTTTGAGTTATTTAGCTTTTTATTCAGCAGCCCTTCAATTTGCATCTTAACCAATCTGATAACTAGGGTCCAAATTACCCTTTTTACCAATTGAAAAGTTGCTTAGATTCGCCTGTTCTATAATATAATAAAAGTTAACTTAAAGGGATACTGTCATGGGAAAAAATTTTTTTTCGAAATGAATCAGTTAATAGTGCTGCTCCAGCAAAATTATGCACTGAAATCCATTTCTCAAAAGAGCAAACACATTTTTTTAAATTCAATTTTGAAATCTGACATGGGGCTAGACATATTGTCAATTTCCCAGCTGCCCTAAGTCATCTGACTTGTGCTCTGATAAACTTCAGTCACTCTTTACTGCTGTACTGCAAGTTGGAGTGATATCACCCCCCTCCCTTTTCCCCCCCAGCAGCCAAACAAAAGAACAATGGGAATGTAACCAGATAACAGCTCCCTAACAAAAGATAACCGCTGCCTGGTAGATCAACAACACTCAATAGTAAAAACCCATGTCCCACTGAGACACATTCAGTTACATTGAGAAGGAAAAACAGCAGCCTGCCAGAAAGCATTTCTCTCCTAAAGTGCAGGCACAAGTCACATGACCAGGGGCAGCTGGGAAATTGACAAAATGTCTAGCCCCATGTCAGATTTCAAAATTAAATATAAAAAAATCTGTTTGCTCTTTTGAGAAATGGATTTCAGTGCAGAATTCTGCTGGAGAAGCACTATTAACTGATGCGTTTTGAAAAAAATATTTTTTCCCATGACAGTATCCCTTTAAAAGTGAACCACCCCTTTAATCATGCAGCTATTTACTTTCTTTCAGATTCCAGCGCAGTCTCAACCACACTGCACTATACACGGAGCACCAGGTTGCTGGATTCATAAAATCTTCATTTATTGGGTATAATTAAAAGCATTTAAATCACCCGCAGTGGTGACACATACCCTGCGCTTGACGCGTTTCGTGGCGTCTCGCCACTTCCTCAGCTTATGCTTCTGAGCATCCAGCAACCTGATTCTCTGTGTATATTGCAGTGTGGTTCTACAAGTTCATCTAGATCCGGCGGCTTGATTATGAGCCAGCACAGGGAACCTGTTGGACCCCAGGCATATGAGCGGGCGAGTGCTCTCAGTTGGCACTTTCTCCATGTCCAGCAAAGTCTCACCTGGAAAAGCCTGTTGTGTAATACAAGACATTTGTTGACACCAGTAAAGTAAGAACATAAGGGATTAAACAAGTTTTTCATACAGGTTAGCTGAAACCGTTATTATATTAGCAATTTAATTAAAGCGAAACAACTGCATATCATATAGCATTTTCATTCTCTTATTGCTTCCCTTGCAGAAATGGGAAATAAGTCATTTAGCTACAAACCACTCTCCTGGTTGATTGTAACAGTGCCAGCCCTAGGCTGATTGGACCAACTGCACCCAATTGGGTCCCAGACCATGAAAGGAGTCAGGACAAGCTTTCCCTTTACACAGTGACAGTTGCTGACTCCTATCTGAGACGGAGACCCGCCTCCTGCTTGTGATCATTCTGTTTCCAGGCTGCTTCCCGGAGAGAAAGTAGAGGCAGGAACAAGTACAGCAGAAGAGCCAAGGGCTGCACTGATCAAATTACAGGCTCACTGACAGTTTGAATTCCATTTGAATTTCCCGCCCACACCCTGGTTCCTGTTCATGAGGGACGGGAAAGAATTTTCTTAACGTTGAGCTCTGAAAACACTTGGCTGAAGGCAAGTTGGTGGCTCAGGGTCCTGCTACTTTCCAGGTCCCCCCACACTGTCAGCACAGGGAGAAAACTGGTAAGGACTTTATACATGAAATTGCCTCTGTAATCCTGCTATGAGTTCTGGTGGTTATTATATATGTAATATATGTGTTGCCTTGGGGGGAGGGGCACAAGGGGTTCAGTTGTCCCGGGCCTCGCAGGTTTTTGTGTCTTAGGGGGGTCTGGCCATTCTGTTCTTTCTTTATTAGCTGCCCCCCTATCAGTGAGCCGCATAATTCAAAAGGGAGACGAGAGCTCCAGTGCCTGTATCATTTGTTTTCTATTCAGTAAAGCTGTACAGGGATTGGAACTTCTCCTTCAGCCTGTCCAATCCCCATGCAGATTTACTGGGACTTAAACTTCAGTGACCAATGAGGGTACAGAAAGTTGAATAGAAGACAAATCATGCAGGAACCAGAGCTCCCACCCTCCCTTTTTCGAAGTTTGCAGCTCACTGACAGCAGGGGGACCCGGTTAATCAAGTAAGAGCAGCACGGCTGGGCCCCCCTTAAGCCACACTTTATTCCTCCAGCTGTAGCTATAAAGCTCATGCAATGCTGCTGCCACACTGTATGTCTAGATGCAACCTACACTTCATGCACCCAGTTTACTGCATTTACCTGCTGCATTGATACGTGCTCCCACATATACACACATACAATTTCTACGCACCACACATGCACACTTCCCAGGAGTATCGTATAGCTCAAACTATGGATTTACCTGCTTCAGGCAGGGCCAGATTTACACAGCAAATAAAAGGGAGGGGCTCTTTTATTCGCTCAAATTCTAATCAGGACTGGCACAATGGGGATTGGCAAAACTATTGCATACCTCCCATTTGACAGCTCAACCTGCAGTCCCTCGTTTGTAATGAAAAGTCCAGTTTTTCTCTGCATTGAACAACCAGAAAAAGAATGTTTCTAACTTAATTGGCTTTTGGCAGAGAGCCCAGAACAGCCACAGCAGCTGATAAGATACTTTTGTAACAATTTCAAGATAAGCAAATAATAACAGGTCCCTTGGGAAATGTTAGACTGACAGATTAAAGGGCAATTCACCTTCATTGCCAAAACTGTAATAACTGTAAAACACAGAAATATGTTCAAACTTTCATAACCTGCCAAATTTTGTGAAATGAACATGGTAATTAGGATGTGTGGTCACAAAAATGGGTGTGGTCAAAAAATTGCTTTTTTTTTTTTGTTTTTGTCCCTCTTTTTATTTCTTAAATGTTGGGTTATGCTATTTTATCTCCTGCGCATCCCCAGTGTTTCTGAACCAATGTGGGTGTGTTTGGACAGCATGCCGCCCCCCAAAATCCTGCCGCCCTAGGCCCGGGCCTTTGTGGCCTCTCCACAAATCCAGGCCTGGCTTCAGGGGCAGCTGTATTTAAGTACCATACATACTTTCAACAGTAGTATCTATATATCTCCTGCAGCGTATTTAACACAAAGCTGTATACAGTATATGCTACCCACCCCTCAACAGATAGACAACCTTTTCCCAGCAGTATGTTTATACCTTCCTGTACTTTCTTACATAAGGTCCAGAACTAAGCATGACCCTAACTGCAGCAGTGTATAACCAAGAGAAAATACTCACTCCTGCAGTCAGTATCAGACTGGGACACCAGGGGCCCACCAATTAATCTTAGACCAGGGGCCCACTCTCAGAACTATTATTCTTCCTCTCCTCACTCAACCTCTATTCTCCTAGTCTCTTTTCTTTACATAATATAATACTATCATCTATTATTCCATCTATTTACCTTCTTGGTTCTTGGTAGAAATAGGGAATGGCCATAAAATAGGCCAAATGTTTATCAGCATGAGGGCCCACTGACACCTGGGCACACCTGTAGTTTTCCTGGTATCCCAATGGACCAGTCTGTCACTGCCTGCAGTGGGTTTGCCCTGTAATATGGATTCCTTTTCCTTATGCAATACATCTATGGTCCTGTTATGTATGTTGCCCCCTCAGGGCCGCCATTGAGGATTCTGGAGGCCAAACTAAATATTCTGCCCAAGTAAAACCTGCCTAACTACCAGCTGAACCAGAGGAAGGTGAAAAACTTAGATATCCATCCTGATTCAATTGGGGGCAATCTTACTAGTCCCTGGATTGTTTATTTGTTTCCTGGTATTTATATTGTTCCTACACATTTTCCACAGCAACTTATGGAAATTACATAATTCATATCAGACCCTGTCCCAGTGGTGACTTACAATCTAAGGTCCCTATCACATTCACATACACTATGGTCAATTTTTATCAGGAGCCATTTAACCTGCTTGTATTTTTTTGGAGTGTGGGGGGGAAATGGAGTATTAGGACAAAACCTATGCAGACACTGTCGACCTTGACATGGTGGCGGGTTTAATAATCCTTTGGTTAGCAGTATTTTGACATTTGCATACCTCCCAACATTTTGGAAGTAAAAAGAGGGACAAAAATTTTTTTTCCGCACGTAGCGCAGCAATTTTTATGCCCACACCCCTTTCTGTGGCCACACCCCCTAATTACCATGTTCGTTTTACAAAATTTGGCAGGTTATGAAAGTTTGAAAATATTTCTCCTTATCTAAACTGTGTTTTTGTGTCTCAAAATTGTTACAAAGTATCTTATTTGCACCTGTTAGGTGTTCTGGGCTCTCTGCTAAAAGCCAATTAAGTGAGAAACTTTGTTTCTTTTTCTGGCTGTTCAGTGCAGAGAAAAGAGGGACTTTCCAGTACAAATGAGGGACTGTGGGTTGAGCTGTCAAAAGAGGGACTGTCCCTCCAAAAAAGGGACAGTTGGGAGGTATGCATTTGCATAGGTTGTACCAGGATGCCCTGTCAAATTACTTGTACAGGACCCAGAGTTTCCTAATGGCAGCCCTGATTATAAATGAAATAGTCACTGTGTCATCCTGCTATGAGTTCTGGGAGTATTTTACATGAAATTGTCACTGTGTAGATCCTGCAGTGGGCATTATAAAGGAAATTGCAGCAGCAGTGGCTTTTTTTCTTCAGAATGATGAGAGTTATAGTTTTGGAAGAGCTAAATAGATGCTTAGCTATCTATATATTTAGTGGTTCTCCCAAAGACGGCATGGTGTAAGATTTTGCAGAAACAGCTCCTAGGTTTGTTCATAACATTTAGAGAGAAAACATAACATTATGGCAGCATAGGTATTCCCCTTGTACTAAGCACAATTCAGTAGGAACAGTCAGTCCCCTAAGTTTGCTCATAGCCTGTATAGAGAGATCTCATAAAACTATGGCAGCATAGGTATTCCCCTGTAATGATGTGCAGGCCGACCAGATAAACGAGGGACCCGCGGGTTCGGGTCGACCTCGCACTGCTCCTCGCGGGTGGCAGGCGGGTGCGGGTTGAGCTCTTCTCCTGCTCTCCTGCCCGCCACCTTCAAATGCCAGCATCCGACTTCCGGTTTTATAGTCTCACGTCTGCTCGCGGTCGGCACAGGTCTATAAAAGGCGGGTGCAGGCTGCAGTTGGGCGGGTTAGGGTTGGGTGCGGGTCAGGAAAACCCTGACCTGCACATCACTATTCCCCTGTACTAAGTACAATTCAGCAGGAACAGCCCCTGTGTCCCGTTGGCTCAGTCCAACCCTGATTGTCCCAAACAGCTAAGTACTCAAAGTGCACATTCTGATCGGCTACTTGACAGTTTCCATACCTTGCTCTCTTTTTTATACTTATCCTCATTTGCCACCAATATAAGTAACTTTGTTTAGTTAAAAATTATTTAAAAAAAGAAGTCTATTAAAAAAAATTTTTTTAGCGGGGCAAATTTTACATGTAGTTTGCAGTAACATCAGTTATATCAGTATCATCAGTATTGTCAGCCTAAAACAGTTACATGCAGGCTGGGAACAGACTGTGACGGTACCTGTGCGGCGGGGTCGTCCTCCGCGCCATCGGCGGGGACGCCCGCCGCACCATTCCTCTTCCTAGCCGCACCAGGGTGTTTTTGCTGGCGCCGGCTGCTCTATAGGGCGCGCACGGCATGCCTCCTTCCATTTAAAGGCGCAGGCGCGCTGACGTATGACATCAGCGCGCAAAGGCACGAAATTCAAAAAGTATTTAAACCCATTTCAGTCCACAGTACATTGCCCGTGATAGAACTTGTTCTAAGTGGTTTTCCTGAGCTTTGTGCGTTTGTCTAGGAAATTCTGATTATCTGATTATCTGTGTTTAACCCTGCCTGTTCCTGACTACTCTCCAATCTGTATCCTGACCCTTGCCTGCCTATGACAACTCTCCTGCTTAACCCCTTGATTGACTACACGGTTTTGACCCTTGCCTGCCTGACGATTCTGATATCCACCTGCCTCGACCCAGCCTGTCTGACCATCCGCTTGCCTAATCCTCTTGTACCGTGACCTTCGGCCCAAAATACTCTACTTCCAGCTGTGCCCCTTTGACAGCCAGAACATCTCGCCTTGTACCCCTCATTTAGTCCAGGTGGCACCCAAGTAAGCTGAGGGCTCCTCCCGAAGCCCAACGGTGGTCACACTACTGGTGAAGCCGAGCCGAGACCAGGGTGCTTGGTACTTGTTCTGGTATTGGGTGCCGGCTGTAACACAGACACAGGCAGGATGGTGGGAGTTGTTTTCCCTACAGGGTTCATTCTGTCAGTCAGTTCTGTGACCATTTCCTGTGAGAGAATGAAGAGTCACTCCCATCCCTCATTTTAGATTAGACTCTGTCCTGGAAGGTTCTCTCTGGAGCTCTGATATAATGTCAGTTTTATGAAGCAAAATGCATTCAAAATGTTTTTTTTTTATGCATCGTTACATATTTTGGGAAAGGATGATTAATATAGCTGAAATGTCTCCTTTAAAGGAGAAACAACCCCTTTACCAAAAAAAAAAAAGGCTGCCCCCCTGGGGAAATGCCCCTAACTTTTTACTTACCCTGCGGAGCAGAGTCACAGCATTGGAGTTCGCCGCAGCCATCTTCTGGGTCTTCGGTAAGTTGAGATGGAGACCGGCGAAGCGGCGCATGCACAGTTGTAGCTAGGGTTGCCACCTGGCCTGTTTTTTACCGGCCTAGCTGGTAAAACACGCCAAGCCCTGGGCCGGTATTACAAATTTACTGGCTATGTAGCTGCCGGTAAATTTCTAATACCCTTAAAAAGACCCCTCGGCTCGCCCCCAATCCCCTGTAAAATGTAACTGAAATCCGTACTGAAATCCTCGCACTGCGGTCCCGCCCCCTTTTGCGTCACGCCCCGCACCAGCCGGTAATACATTTAGGAAAAGGTGGCAACCCTAGTTGGAGCAATTTACCGGTTTGCGACAACTGCACATGCGCTGAAATGGACGGAAATTGCAGAAGCGCTGGAAGACACGAAAACCCGGAAGATGGCTGCAGTGAACTCCGATGCTGGGATTCTGCATGGAGGGGTAAGTAAAAAGTTAGGGCATTTCCGGGGGTGGGGCAGCTAGGCTGAAGAGGAGGAGGGAGGTGGGTCTACGTGGGGTGGGGGTAGGGTTTTTTTGTTAAAGGGATACTGTCATGGGAAAAAAATGTTTTCAAAATGCTCCAGCAGAATTCTGCAATGAAATCCATTTCTAAAAAGAGCAAACAGATTTTTTATATTCAATTTTGAAATCTGACATGGGGCTAGACATATTGTCAATTTCCCAGCTGCCCCAAGTCATGTGACTTGTGCTCTGATAAACTTCAATCACTCTTTACTGCTGTACTGCGAGTTGGAGTGATATCACCCCCTCCCTTTTCCCCCCCAGCAGCCAAACAAAAGAACAATGGGAATGTAACCAGATAACAGCTCCCCTAACACAAGATAACAGCTGCCTGGTAGATCTAAGAACAACACTCAATAGTAAAAACCCATGTCTCACTGAGACACATTCAGTTACATTGAGAAGGAAAAACAGCAGCCTGCAAGAAAGCATTTCTTTCCTAAAGTGCAGGCACAAGTCACATGACATGGGGCAGCTGGGAAATTGACAATATGTCTAGCCCCATGTCAGCTTTCAAAATTGAATATAAAAAAATCTGTTTGCTCTTTTGAGAAATGGATTTCAGTGCAGAATTCTGCTGGAGTAGCACTATTAACTGATGCGTTTTGAAAAAAAACATGTTTTCCGATGACTTGATACCTTTAAGGGTTTATTTTCTCCTTTAAAGGGGTGGTTCACTTTTAAGTTAACTTTTAGTATGTTATATAATGGCCAGTTCTAAGCAACTTTTCAATTGGTCTTCATTATTTATTTTTCATAGCTTTATAATTATTTGCCATTTTCTTTTGATTCTCTCCAGGTTGACCCAACCTAAAAAGCAAATGCTTTGTAAGGCTACAAATGTATTGTTATTGCTACTTTTTTCTTCTCGTCTTTCTATTCAGCCCCTCTCCTATTATTATTTTAGTCTCTTTTTCAAATCAATGCATGGTTGCTAGGGTAATTTGGACTAGATAGATGAAATTGCAAACTGGAGAGTTGCTGAATAAAAAGCTAAATAACTTAAAAACCACAAATGAAAACCAGTTGCAAATTGCAAGAATATCACTCTGTACATCATACTAAAAGTTAATTTAAAGGTGAACAACCCCTTTAAGGATTCTGCTTCAAGCCACTGGGTGTAGCATGCCATAAAACTAGTACAACAGCAGGAAAAACTGGTAAAATCCATGGAAATACAACTGCTGTTGAAAATTAAGATGATTGAAATGAGCCCTTTAAGCATTCACTCCCCACCAGCTTAACCTCTCAGGGTGCCTTTATTAGCCTCTTTGGGTCACAGCTTGAGTTACCCCCTCAAAGCAAATGTTTTTTTAATCAGTATAAGATACCGGTAGTTAAAGTATGTTTGTACAGCTTTGGGATCCAATTCCTGGAAACTTATCCTGAAATTTCCGAATTAAGGGAAGGCCTACAGGCTCAATGTCGGAATGGGGAGGGGTCAGGGCTCATCCTGAAGGTCCCATACACACCCTGGGCCCCCTGCGGTCACCTTCACGGACTCCCACCCCAGTTGCAAGCCCCCTCTGGCCACTCCCCCCACGCTGACACCTTCTTAGCTCTTCTTGCAGACGTGATCAGGGCAGGGGAGGGGCACAGTTTGGGGCAGCCGTGGGCAGATTGGGCTTACCAGTTTTTTTCCCGTTGTCCCACAGGCCCAGTCCGACCCTGTATAGACTCCATTTTAACCAAATAATTCAAATTTTAAAAAAAATACCCTTTTTCCCTGTAATGCTTAAACAGTACCTTGTACTTAATCCCACCTAAGATATAATTAATCCTTATTGGAGGCAAAACAATCCTGTCGATTTTTTTTAGCTGACTATGTAGGGATATACAAATGCCAGAAAGACCCCTTATTTGGAAAGTCCTAGGTCCCAAGCATTCTGGATTACAGGTCCAATACTTTTAATTAATTTATGGCACTGAAAGAATCAAAGGTCTAGTGTTCATTTGACCAATGGCACCGCAAGTATTGACTTGTGCAGAAACACGTTTTGCTACTTGGGCTGCCTACTATGGACAGGCAGAAGTTGACATTGACAGACATTTCTCTCCCAATGGAGAAAGCTCTGGGTATATTATGGACACAAATTACTAACACCTAAATTATTTAGGTAATCTGCTTGTATAATTAAAACCCCCTGTATAGCATTGCATTCTGTATTGAAACTGAGCCCTCCACTTATAAGGGTGCCTTCCAAATGTAGGGTTAATCAGGATCTATCTGTGATCCAATGCTCAGTTGTTACATCTATAAAGGTGATGAATATAAAAAGGGCTTTAGTGAATGGAATTTTGTTTACTTTCAAACATAGCTACACATTTATGGGAGGATAAGTAGAAAGAGTGCCTCTTATTTCTAATAAAATGAAGGTGCTTGAATGTAACCATTGCAATGCACCACTCACCTATTAAAATGTTATAAATGAAGTCAACTAATTAGTATTGACCATCAGATATGGAAATTATTTCTTCACAGGCAATGGCTAACTTTGAGGATGAACTCACCTGTTCGGTCTGTTATAATATTTTTGATGACCCGCGAATCCTGCCATGTTCACACACCTTCTGCAGGAATTGTCTTGAGAGAGTTCTACATTCCTCAGGCAGCAGACTATGGAGGACATCTGAATCCCGGCTTAAATGCCCATCATGCCGAAACACTTCAGAACTTACAGGATCAGGAACTCTTGCACTACCCATAAACTTTGCACTGAAATCCATTGTTGAAAAGTACAAAACGGAAAACCACCTCAAAACTGCCACCTGCCCGGAGCACAATAAACAGCCCTTAAATCTTTTTTGTCTTAAAGATAGAAAATTGATCTGTGGCCAATGCCTTACGGTAGGGCAACACCAAGGCCATGCAATTGATGATCCAGAAAGTGCCTACTTAAAAGAGCGGCTGGCTGCCTCAAAATATCTCCACATCCTGAGTGACAAGCACTTCACCGGTGTTTCCTTTGTCATTAAGAAGCTAGAAGAACAAATGAATTATTGTAAACAGACAGTTCTGGATGATAAAAAAGAGGTGATAGGTTTTTTTGACCGGTTAAATGAGATGTTGGAGCAGAAGAAACAAGATATGCTGGCTGCTCTAAATGATCTCAATCAACAAATTGTTGAGGTGTATGCTCCACAGATAGAGGAGATGAAGGAGATTCAAGATGAAGAGCTCGATCTCATCTCTCTGAGCAGCTCTGTTCAAGAAGAGACATCCCCTCTGCTGTTTCTTGAAAACCTTCATAAGATACGCAAAAGGATGAAAGCCCTGAAGAAGCGGGAACTTGTAACTGTCCACCCTGTTGCTGTCTACCCTCGAGCCAGTCAGTTTCTAAATAACAAATGTCTTGGTGAAATCAATCTGATGACCACACCAACAATTAATCTCTGCTTCGAAACGCATGAAAAATCCTTTACCCGTCAAGATAAATGGACGGTTCTTTGTATTTCACTGATGATCTTATTTGTTGTGCTGATGTTGGTTATCTGGCTGTATGACACCGACACAGTAAATCATTTTTCTTCTAGGTACATATTATACCTCTCTGAAATCATGGAGCCCGTCAGGAAGAGTTTGGGCAGTGCCGTGTGGTCTGTACAGAAAGCAGGGCTGCATTTCTGGCATCAGTCAGAAGTTTGGTTATCACGTTTGTTGTGAAATAATAAGAATTCTTTCTAAATACACTCACAACCTATGAGTTCAGGCTTCATTATATAAAACTATACATGTTCCTTTATGTTTTATATATGACATTTATACACTACAACTTCCATATATACAAATGCCATTGACACTCTTACTTTGGTAACTTTGCTAAAAAGCTTTTTTTTTTCTTATATTACTAGACAGACAAAATTGGGAGCTACAGTATATGCCCCCTTTATAAAGATTAGGAAACCTTTTTCTATTCCACTTTATAGGAATGGCTGATTAATTTAGACTTTTCTAACATTTCTGCAGCACCCATTCCTTTTTTTATACCATATAGCATGTTTTACTTTTGTTTATCTATAACCTTTAAAATGTACCTTTTCTAGATGTCTAATAGACATATTAAGGGGTGATTGCGTTATTATTTTTGCTCTTGCTTTGTTTTACATTGCTTAGAGTGTGTTGTGCTTAAACTTCTATATCTAAGTTCCATGGTCATAGTATTCCTAACATTGCTCATAGCCTTCCTGTACTGTTATAATCGCTTTACAAGAAGTTAGCAGGGGGTAGGAGGCCTCACAGCCCAGTGGGATGCACAGTTAAAAGAGGAATGGAATACTCCAGGAACAAACCACTAATTTTACTTATGGTCTGAACCATGTTACTATCATGGGTATACTATCAAGCTATACAAGCACTATAGTAATATCGTATAGTAAGCACAGGCAGCACAAACAGGAACATATTAGTCTATAGTTGTCATTTTATAAGGGGGTTTACTTCTACATTTTAGGTGTAAGGGTTATGATCCAATCGTTGGGCCAAGGGACAAACCATGGGATCAGCCCGACATGGCCAAGCCCATAGGTGGCCACATATCTGCTCATTTTGGTGCCCTCGCTAAACAAGCAGATCTACAGGTGAATGGCTACCTTAAAGGAAAACTATACCCCTCAAACAATGTAGGTATCTATAAAAACAGATTGCTTAAAACAGCTCACATGTTAAACCCTGCTTCATGTAAATAAACTATTTTCATAATAATATACTTTTTTAGTAGTATGTGCCATTGGGTAATGATAAATAGAAAATTGCCATCTTAAAAAATAAGGAATGCCCCTTGTGATCCTAGGATTCACGGTGCACCCTAACAAACCATACATGTTAGGTCACATGAACCAATTAACAGACAGAGTGTCTTTTGCTTCCACACTTCTTCCTGTTACAGTTAGAGTTAAAGTATCTCTGGTCAGGTGATCTCTGAGGCAGCACACAGAGACCATCACAAATTTTTGATTGACATCACTTCCGTAAAGGTTATTTCCTGTTCCTTCCACATGGCAGTGGGCACACTATGGGTTAATCCCCCCCTGCCTCGTGATTGGACAGGTTTTCCTCAATAAAAACTTACTTCCGCCCCCTGGCCGCCATCTTTTTTCCTCCTGTCGCTCCCCCCTGATGTCCAGCAGACTGCCTCTCTCCTGCTGAAGCTCCTGAGCCGAGGTTTTTATCCTTGTGTGAGCTCTTGGAGAAGCCGACGGGCTTATGGCCAAATTGTGCCTCCGGTGCGGTCAGACGCAATGCCGTGTAAATGGCGCATGCGCAATAAGACACCGTTGCTTCCACAGCCAACATGGCGACGGACGCCAGCGTTTTTCGCGGTAGCGCGACCGCATGGACGTGGACGCACGCTCGATATTGACGCCAGGGCGCGAAAACGAGCGGAAATGACGCAAGGAAGCAGATTGGCGCGAAAAATTAAATTCTGGGCGCCATTTCCCCCTCAAGCTGCCAGACTGGTAAGACAACTGTTTGCCTGAGTGCCTTTGTGCGGTTCAGAGGGTACAACTGTAAGTACACCTCTGTTTATTACGTTAAGCCCACATGAATGAGCAGGACACCCTGGATATATATGTTCCTCTCCTTCCAGGGTCAGAATTAGGATTATTCTCAATGAGTTCCAGACGCTCTCATTCGGGCTCAAGGGGGTGAGTTATTACGAGAGGCGAAGATTGGATGTCTTTTCACATGGGAATATACATTGCTTAACTTAAACAGTGCTAATTGTATTCTTCTCTTGACAGGAGCTCTCCTGGAAGTCAAAGAAGAAAATCCAATAGGAGACAATGCGCTTCCTGCAACAATCCAGCGTTGCCAGACAGTAATTCCTGCGCCAAATGCATACAGAATCCGGAAGGGAATCCGGCCCAATTCAATGAGTTCATGTCTTGGATGAAGGAGTCATTTAACAAATCCATGGCTGATATGGTTACACAAGTGACGGATAACGTGCTTAAAAATATCAGCCCCCATCTCAGCGGTTTTGACCAACCAACACCTAGTGCTATTGAAGCTCCTGAAGGTGCAGCATCGGCGGAGGATATCTGCAAGGCAGCAGTCTGGAAGGCCGAAGTGTTGAACCAAGAAGGGATAGCCCAGAATCAGATGGAGAGCTATCAACCACCAGTTCCATAGAGGATTCAGCTTTCAACACAGACCTAGTAGAGCCCTTAATCAAAGCTTTAAGGAAAACCTTGGATTTGGAAGAAAAATCACAATCTCCAACCAAAAAAGACAATGTTCAAATCCATAGCAAAGAAAAATCATTTGTTTCCTATCCATGAATTTATTCAGAAGACAGTAGACTCTGAATGGGAAAATCCAGATAGAAAATTCACTATTTCAAGAAGATTCAGAAAGATGTTCCCCTTTCCATCAGACCAATCCAAAGCCTGGGAATTCGCCCCCAAAGTGGACGCGGCGATCACTCGCGTGGCCAGAAGAACCACACTTCCAGTGGACGAAGGGGTCTCACTTCGAGACCCCATGGAAAGGAGGCAAGATGCCTCACTCAAAAGAGCTTACGTAGCAGGAGGAGCTACTTGCAAAGCTGCCGTGGCCATTACCTCTGTCACCAGAGCCAATAATATCTGGCTACAGGAACTGGAAGAAGCTATTAAAAAAGGCGAAGACAGGAGCAAACTGGCCTACATGCTACAAGACATCAAGGTGGCAAACGATTTTGTAGCCAAAGCATCCATGGATGTGGTCAAACTGGCAGGGAAATCCATGAGTCTGTCAGTAACCGCGAGGAGAGGTCTTTGGTTAAGACACTGGAACGCGGATCCGCAATCCAAACATAACCTTTGCTCCCTACCTTTTAGGGGTAACCTACTGTTCGGACCAGAATTGGATCAAATTATATCCAAAATGTCCGCAGGGAAATCACCCTTTCTCCCTCAGGATAGGCGAGATGGGAGACAGGTCAGAGGCAGATTCACCTCTAGACCTAATTTCAAAGATGCCAAACAATATAAACCAGGCAAACCTTTTTCCAGACAGTGGAAACCTAAAGACCAGTCCTTTCCTGGGAAAAGCGTTCAAAAACAGGAAAAAAGGGCATGAAGGTCTTGGAGCCCCTCAGTCCATTGTAGGAGGCAGACTCTCTCTTTTCAAGACGGAGTGGGCTCGGGAAATAAAAGACACTTGGGTGACAGACATAGTATCAAACGGATACAACTTGGAATTCAAAAGCTTCCCACCTACCAATTTTATGTCTTCAGACAGACGCATGTCCCCAGAAGGAAGGAAAGTACTAACCTTCATTATACGAGAACTACTAGAGAAAAAGATTATATCTGTAGTGCCCAGAGACCAAAGGCACCAAGGTCTGTACTCCCACTTGTTTCTTCGAAGAAAAGCAAACGGAGAATTCAGAGTAATCCTCAACCTACAATTGCTCAACCGCAATCTTCACATTCCCTCATTCAGAATGGAGACCCTAAAGTCAATATCTCATTGCATAGAACAAGGGGACTGGCTAGTAAAGCTGGACCTGAAAGACGCTTACTTACACATCCCAGTAACAAAGCGCCACAGAAAATACTTGAGGTTCAACATTCTAAACCGACACTTTCAATACCGTGCCCTACCTTTTGGACTCGCGACGGCCCCAAGGATATTCACCAAGATCCTGGCACCAGTGATAGCCAATCTGAGACTAGCTGGTATACAAATTTTCGCCTATCTCGACGATCTCCTAATCATATGCCCCAACAGGGACCTTCTGAGGGCCCACCTTCTTACAACCTCTGCATATCTTCAGAGCCTGGGCTGGTTGATCAACTGGGAAAAGAGCCACACTCAACCTACCCAAGAATTAGAATTTCTGGGAGTCCTAATAAACACTCGGACTCTATCCTTAAGCCTCCCAACAAGGAAGATTCCAGAGATCAGAGAAACGGCCCTAGCCCTCACTCGATTCCCCATAACAACAGCACGAATATGCCAACAAATCTTGGGGAAACTAGGATCCACATCAGATTGCGTCAAGTGGGCCAGAATGCACACCAGAGCACTCCAGAAGGAGTTTCTCTCGAATTGGGACCACGACTATATGAACCCCAATCAACTCATCAGTTTAAGCCCAGCTACCATGGCATCTCTCAATTGGTGGCTACAGGAAGTGAATCTCTTACAACCCATTTGTCTTCTTCCAAAAAACTGGATTACCATCACAACGGATGCCAGCAAGACAGGATGGGGGGCACACCTAGGGAATCACAGGGTACTGGGGCACTGGAACAAGGAAGAGAAACGCAAATCGTCCAACTGGAAGGAATTGAAAGCCATCTTCCTAAGTCTCCTCAAATTCCAACACCTAGTCCAAGGAAAAGCGGTACGGATCAGGTCAGACAACATGACGGCGGTGACTTATGTCAACAAACAAGGTGGAACAAAATCACGAGAGCTATTAACCTTGACCACTCATATGTACTCATGGGTGGAACTCCACCTGACAGACCTAAAAGCAGTACATGTCCCAGGCTGTCAGAACTCTCTAGCAGACAAATTGAGCCGCTCTCATGTGATTCCGGGAGAATGGGAACTAAACCAAAAAGCATTCCTCCTCATCCAATCAAAGTGGGGTCCTTTTGCCCTAGACCTAATGGCAACGAGCAGAAACACGAAACTGGCAACCTTTGTGTCTTGGGGCCTAGACAAAGGGGCAGCATTCAAAGATGCATTTTCAATAACATGGAACTTCCACAGACCATACATCTTCCCTCCATTTCCCCTGATTCCCCGGATCTTAGACAAGATCAAAGAGGATCGAACGGAAGTGGTGTTAGTAGCCCCACTCTGGCCAAGGAGACCATGGTTTCCTCTCCTCCTACGACTAGCAGTCGAACAACCTCTCATCCTTCCGGTCATCCCGGATCTCCTCAGCCAGGGGGTAATCTTCCATCCTCATCCCGAGAGACTACACTTGACGGCATGGCTCTTGAAAGGAGGAACCTGAGATCATCTGGCTTATCGGCTAATTCCATTTCCACACTTTTAGCAGCTAGGAAATCTTCCACTATCCAAAAGTATTTCACGATATGGGAGAAATTTCTGGACTGGGGAAAATCTAATGGCTTGAATCACCAAAACCTATCAGAAATCAAGCTAATAGAGTTCCTTCAGCAAGGGGTTGATAGAGGCCTCAGCAATTCCACTATTAAAGGCCAGGTCTCGGCTATATCTCATTTCTCCGAAACTCCTTGGGCTCAACACGCCCTGGTGAAAAGATTTTTCCAAGGGTTAAGAAGACTCAGACCTAGAGTCCGCTCAATCGTTCCCCCTTGGGACCTCAACTTAGTCCTAAACTCCTTAACTAAGGAACCTTTCGAACCTGTGGACACGGTACCCCTCAAGTTTCTGACACTAAAGATGTGCTTCCTTCTAGCGATTACATCAGCAAGGCGAGTGTGCGAGCTGCAAGCCCTGTCAATACAGGAAGGCAAACTTTCTTTCTTACAAGACAGAGTTATCTTAAGGACAACAGACGAGTTTCGCCCTAAAAGACTCTCCGACTTTCATACATCCCAAGATATCATACTGCCATCCTTCTTCCAAGATCCGAAGTCGGATGAGGAAATACGTCTACACACTCTGGATGTCATTAGATGCCTGTCTATCTATTTAGATAGAGTCAAGACCTTCAGGAAGACCGATTCTCTCCTGGTGATCCCCTCTGGGAACAAAGCAGGAACTCAGCCTTCCAAGTCGACAATAGCAAATTGGGTCAAGCAAGGCATACATCTGGCTTATAACTCTCAACAAGACAGTGTACCCTCTAATGTAAAAGCGCACTCCACAAGGGCATTGGCTGCGTCCTGGGCATTCCATTCCAGGGCTTCGGCGGAGGACATCTGCAAGGCGGCAGTCTGGTCCTCCCTTCATACGTTTGCTAAACACTATCATTTTGATGTGTTCATGAAAAAATGCTCGGCTTTCGGTTCAGCCGTTCTGCAGTCTGCTCTACCTGATAATTAAATATTCCCTCCCAGCAATTGTGTTGATCTTTTGTACATCCCATAGTGTGCCCACTGCCATGTGGAAGGAACAGGAAACGAGAAAATCAATTCATACTTACCGATATTTTCTTTTCCTGGACTGTAATATGGCAGTGGGCACAGCTTCCCACCCTGTTTGGGGGAGACTCCAGTACGTCAAAGATGGCGGCCAGGGGGCGGAAGTAAGTTTTTATTGAGGAAAACCTGTCCAATCACGAGGCAGGGGGGGATTAACCCATAGTGTGCCCACTGCCATGTTACAGTCCAGGAAAAGAAAATCTCGGTAAGTATGAATTGATTTTCTCGTTTGTAGATAATGCTGTTGGCGGTGATGTCAATGATAACTAAAGGTTTTCATAGTAGAGGAATGGACAGCTCCCATTCTTGTTTATTCCTTTCAAAAATGCATACATTTATTTTCCTTGTTTTGCTTTTAGGAAAAATAGACTCCTAATAAGTAGGTATTCTTTTTATAATACCTTTAGAGGAAATATATATTGGTTACATGTGTCTTTAATACAAATCCTTTGTTACTGTTCTTTCAAGCATACAAAATAGAGGGAATTCATCAATGCACATTCCCTTTGACCCGTATATTTCAATTATAATTTAAAGGGATTCTGTCATGGGAAAACATTTTGTTTAATTATTTTTTTACAAAATGGATCAGTTAATAACGTTACTCTAGCCAAATACTTGGGGGGCCCAGTGCAACCAAGTTATGCTACCCCTTCCCTCCCCCCCGTAGTCAGCAGAACAATGTATTCTAATAGGATAAATTTATTTCTAAAGGACCTGTTATCCAGAATGCTCAGGACCTGGGGTTTTCCGGTTAACGGATCTTTTCGTAAATCTGGGTCTTCATGCCTTAAGTCTACTAGAAATTCATTTAAATATTAAATTAACCCAATATGCTGACTTTGCTTCCAATAATGATTAATTATATCTTAGTTGGGATCAACATGTTTTTATCAGAATAAATCCGTTAATAGTGCTGGTTCAGTAGAATTCTGCACTGAAAATCCAAACTGATTTTTTTTTTTTTTTTTTTTATATTTAATTGTGAAATCTGACATGGGGCTAGATATTTTGTTAGTTTTCCAGGTGCTCTGAATTATGTGACTTGTCATTATTAACTGCTGCATTGCAAGCTGGAGTGATTTCACCCCCCCCTCGGGGGGGGGTATGAAATCCTGTGGGAGAGGAGTCTATGGGGACAGCCATTCCGTAATTTGGAGCTTTCTGGATATCGGGATTCCGGATAAGGGATCTATACCTGTACCATATGAAATGTCATTCCTGAGCCAATAAGTGCATATTTTTTGTTTTAATGTTGGTGTGTAGGCAGCCATCTCAGGTTATTCTACCTGATTCTGTGCTTTTCAGAAAGAGCCAGCTCTTCACAATGGAACTGCTTTCTGATAAGCTATTGTTTCTCCTACTCAATGAAATTGGAGGAGTCGCAGCGGGACTTGGATTTTTACTACAGAATGCTATTCTTATATCTACCATCTAGCTGTTATCTTGTGTAAGGAAGCTATTTGGTTACCTTCGTATTGTTCTATGATTGGCTGCTCGGGGGGGGGGTGAAATCACTACAGCTTGCAATGCAGCAGTTAATAATGACAAGTCACATAATTCAGAGCACCTGGAAAACTAACAAAATATCTAGCCCCATGTCAGATTTCACAATTAAATATATATATAAAAAAAAAATCAGTTTGGATTTTCAGTGCAGAATTCTACTGAACCAGCACTATTAACGGATTTATTCTGATAAAAACATGTTGTCCTGTGACAGAATCCCTTTACGGATCCAGCTGCCTGAACTGATGGCACCTCATGTTTCTGTGCTGCTGCTTCTGCTGTACATTCGGCTAATAGCACTGCTGATGGAGAATTCATGCCTCCTAGTGGTAGATATGAGAATAGCACCCATGCTGGAGAAAAAACAAGGAACCTACAACTCCTATATTAAGAGATGAAACCATAGCTTATCTAAAAGCAGTTCTATTGTGCAGTGCTGGTTGTTTCTGAACATCAGGGTCAGGCACAATGACCGGAGATGACTGCCTACACATCAACTAAACAAAACAAAAAAAAAAAGAATTACTAAAAAAATGCATTTATTAGTTGAAGAATAACATTTTAAATGGTAGAATGAATTATTTGTAATAGTTATTAGTAGTAATAAAAACTACACCATACAAATCATGACAGAATTTCTTTATTATCGGAGCATATATCTTCCAAAACAGGTGATTTTAGTGACAAGTCATGATCATAAAATTTCCAAGCCACTATGCTATGTCACAGCAAACCTTTCTGTGTATTTCTGTACCTTTAGTAAGTTAAAGGGGGTGGTTACAACTTAAAGGGAATCTGTCGTCATTTTAAACTTTTTTTTTTTTTTTGCATTTTTATAAAAAACACACATCCATAAACACTGTCTGGCAAATAAATGTTAATCCACAAATCCATGCATAAGTTATTTTAGTTTGTATTTTGTCATGGGGGCTTCCATTTCTGCTCATTACACATTCATCCTGTGCTGCTCTAACAGCAGGCACAGCATTACCTGTGTGCTTGGAGGCAGCCACTCTGTAATGAAAAGCCAGGTCGCACTAAGACATGAGAATCTAGCTGTACACTCCCCCTCCCCTCTCTGCCCATGCGTGTGATGTTTGGAGGAGAGAGGTCACATGGTTTGCAGGGAAGCAATTACTTTCACTTTCCTAGGTTCTGCTCTACAGCTGCACTAGCAGCCCCTCCTCCCACAGACACTATCAAAGCTCCTGCAGTTCTGTAAGTTTGTTCTGTGTATTCCTTTAGTGAGGGGAACTTTCTCTCCTTGCTGCCTTCCTAGTTAGTTTTACTGGTTACTAGATGAGGTAAAGGAGCTGTGAGTTCCCTCTGCTATCCACCTCACACACACTGCGCTCCTTTCCTGCCTGCAATACTTCTTTTTTTCATCAACTACTTACTGCCTCCTTTCTCCTGAGCTATTTTAACCCTTCCTAGACTTCCTCTTAAGTTTTCCTGGTTTTCAAGTATGTCCTCCTTATTTTATCATTTTTTCGATTCCCTGTCATCAGTCCTGGGAGTGTACTCCTGTGTTTCTGTCATTCAATTTTGTGTAAACAAATATAATAAACTATCTATATAAAATATTTTTTCCAGTGCCCAAAATGAATTGTGTGTGTATAGAGAGATTTTTGTACTTACCGTTAAATCTTTTTCTCTTGTCCTATATTGGGGGACACAGGCACCATGGGGATGAAGATCCTGCAGCTGGAGAATGGACACTAAGTCTTTAAATCTTTGGCTCCTCCTCCTGCTCTGGGCTTCATCCCCTGCCTCCTCCTACTGCCTCCAGTTTCGACCGAAGAAGGAGTACATACCCAGAAAAAACAGAAGAGGAACCTCCCAACCCTTCAAACAACAAACTCACCAAACACCAAACGTGGTGTAATAAAAAACACAGAAGAAAAAACTGGTGTGAAATTTTCAGTGTCAATACAGGGAGGGAAGGCCTGTGTCCCCCAATATAGGACAAGAGAAAAAGATTTAACGGTAAGTACAAAAATCTCTCTTTCTCTTGCCTAATTGGGGGACACAGGCACCATGGGGACGTCCCAAAGCACCCCAGAGGGCGGGACACTGTAGTACAATCCCCTAATAAGGTGCTCAACCAAGAGCAGTCTGCAGCACCTTCCTCCCAAAAACAGCTTCAGCTGAAGCCTGTGTGTGCAGCCTGTAGAATCGCGTGAAAGTGTGAAGGGAAGCCCAGGTGGCCGCCCTGCAAATCTGTTCCGCAGAAGCCTGATGTCGAATTGCCCAGGACGTACTGAGGGAACGCGTGGAATGGGCTCTCACGTGGAGAGGTGGAGGTTTACCCTTCACAGCGTAGGACCTGATGATTGTGGAGCGAATCCACTTTGCCAGAGCCGCCTTGGAAGCCTTCGTCCCGAGCCTAGGACCAGTAGGTATGACGAACAAGGCAGCAGTCTTCCTGATCTCTTTCGTAGCTTGAATGTAGGAGCTGAGAGCCCGTACGACATCGAGATGATGCAGTCTACGTTCGATGGGGTTCTTAGGCTGTGGACAGAGAGAAGGAACCACGAGATCCTGATTCAGATGAAATTCCGAGACAACCTTTGGCAAAAAATCCGGGGTGGGTCGGAGAACCACCTTGTCCGAGTGGAAAATGGTGAAGGGCTCTTTGCAAGACAAAGCAGCGAGTTCAGAGACCCTACGAGCAGAAGTAATGGCCAAGAGGAAAACTACCTTCTCCGTGAGAGTGGCCAGAGGGATCTTGTCGATGGGCTCGTAGGGGTCCTCCTGAAGAACCGTGAGAGCCAGGTTCAGGTCCCAAGGTGGCACCGGATAACGATAGGGTGGAACTATACGGGTTGCCCCTTGAAGGAAGGTCTTAATGTGGCTCTTCAGGGCTAATTTCTGTTGCAGAAGAATAGAGAGCGCTGAGACCTGTACTTTCAAGGAGCTCAGCGCCAGTCCCTTGGACAGCCCCTCTTGAAGGAAGGCCAGGACTTCCCGTTCCGAGGCCTGGTTGGGATCAGAATCAGTGTTCTCGCACCAAAGAATAAATGTTTTCCAGACCCGGTGGTAGATCTTCGCCGAGACAGGTTTACGGGCACGTAACAAGGTAGGGATTGCCACAGAGGGAACTCCCGATCTACGGAGAATCAGGGCTTCAAGAGCCACGCCGTTAAAGCCCACTGATGAGAATTCGGGTGGACAATAGGACCCTGAGACAGAAGGTCGGCTCGCTGCGGGAGTTGGAAGGGTTCGTCCTGTGCCATGGCCACGAGGCTTGCGAACCACGATCTCCTGGGCCAAAAGGGGGCGACGAGAATGGTTCTTGTGCCTTCCAGCTTGATCTTCCTGAGGACCCGTGGAAGCAGAGCCAGAGGGGGAAACACGTAAACCGTGGCGAATGGCCAAGGGATGACCAGGGCGTCTACGGCGTGGGCTTGGGGATCCGAGCTTCTTGCCACGAACCAGTGAACCTTGCGGTTGTTCCTTGATGCCATTAGGTCTATTTCCGGCAAGCCCCACCTGTCCACGATGAGCTGGAACACCTCCGGGTGAAGGCTCCACTCTCCGTGGTCTAGAGTTTCCCTGCTCAGGTAGTCTGCTAACCAGTTGTCGACCCCTGGTATGTGGACCGCTGTGAGTGCGGTGACGTGCTGCTCCGCCCACTCTAGAATGACGCTGGATTCCCGCAGAGCCGCTGGGCTTCTGGTGCCCCCTTGATGATTTATGTACGCCACCGCTGTTACATTGTCGGACTGGATGCGTACCGCCTTCCCGAGAAGGAGATGAGTGAGGCTCTCCAGGGAGTAACGAATTGCCCTGAGTTCCAGCAGGTTGATGGGTAGTGACCGTTCCTCCTGGTTCCACAGACCCTGGACAGAGGCTTGATTCAGGATTCCTCCCCACCCCCGGAGACTGGCATCCGTTGATAGAACTATCCAGTGGTGGGGGGGAAAGGGTTTTCCCCCGGACAGACGTTGAGGTTGTGTCCACCAGTCGAGGGAAAGTTTGACTGTCTGAGGTATGGAGATCAGGCGATCGAGGTTGGTCCGATCCCTCCGTTGTTGCGAGAGGATGGTCTGCTGGAGGGGTCTGGTGTGGAATTGAGCATAAGGAATGGCTGGGAAAGCGGCAACCATCGTCCCGAGGGTCTGCATGGCCGTTCTGAGAGAGACACGCGTGGATCTCAGGAGCTTCCAAACACGTTCCTGAAGAATGGTAACCTTGCTCTGTGGGAGGGATGCTCTCCCCGTACTGGAGTTCAATATGAGACCCAAGTACTCCATGGTCTGAGAGGGGGAGAGAGATGACTTGCCGTAGTTGATCAGCCAACCTAGGCCCGTCAGTACTTGTAGGACCTGAGATGTGTGGCGTTCGGTCCCCTCGGCCGAGGGGCCCTTTACAAGCAAGTCGTCCAAATATGGGATGACGGTGATGCCCTTGAGACGGAGCTCCTCCAGTGATGCCGCCATTACCTTTGTGAACGTGCGAGGGGCAGAGGACAGTCCGAATGGGAGTGCGACAAACTGCCAGTGATGTCCGTTCACGAAGAACCTTAGAAACCTGTAGTGGGCAGGGTGAATGGGAATGTGGAGGTAGGCGTCCTTGATGTCTATGACCGACATGAACTCGTTGGGCTCCATGGAGGCCAGAACGGACTGAATAGATTCCATCTTGAAATGGCATCGTCTCACGAAGGGGTTGAGATCCTTCAGATCTAGAACTGGACGTAAGGAACCGTCTTTTTTGGCGACCATAAAGAGGTTGGAGTAGTACCCTTTCCCTCTGTCTGTTAGGGGTACTGGTTGAATTGTTCCTGCTGTTGCAAGGTTTCTGATGACAGCGAGGAACTTCTCTTTGTTGTGACTTTGGTTGGGTACCGTGGACATGAAGAATCTGTGAGGTGGCTTTTGTAAGAAGTCTATTAAGAGGCCGTCTGAGACGACCCGGAGGACCCACGGGTCCCGTATTTTGCGTCGCCACACCTCCCGAAAGGATTGTAAACGTCCCCCAAGTGGAACCCCTTCGGGGGTGGGCACCCCTTCATGCTGTGCTGGATTTGTCGTGAGAGGGTTTGGAGGGGGCCTTGGAGGAAGACCAACTAGGTCGCTGTTTACTTTGGTAGCGTTGACGGAAGTTGGAGCTAGTCTTGTCTGTCTGAACCCTTGACCTTTGGTTTTGTCGAAAGGGACGAAAAAAGGGTCTTCGCTTGAATGGCGCTCTCTTAGGTCTGGTTTGTGGTAGCAGGGTACTTTTTCCCCCCGTGGCTTGGGATATGATTTTGTCGAGTTCGGCTCCGAAGAGAAGCTTGCCTTGAAAGGGGAGAGTGACAAGGGAACGTTTAGATGTTAGGTCAGCTGACCAAGTCTTGAGCCAGAGGAATCGGCGAGCCGCCACAGACTGGGCTGAGGCCTGAGCAACCATCTTGGCTGCATCCATTGCAGCGTCGCCAATATAAGTGGTGGCACCCGCTATTTGAGAGAGAAGGTTGTCGGTTGTGTGGTCTTCGGACCCGATGAGTTGCGCCGCCTGTTCGATCCAGACCTCCATGGCTTTGGCCACCCAGGCGATGGCGAAAATAGGTCTGAAGGCAGAGCCAGCTGCTGTGAAAGTAGCCTTACAGAAGCCCTCGAGACGCTTGTCTATGGGGTCTTTAAAGGATGCTGCGTCTGCCACTGGAATGGCGGTACTCTTGGAAAGTCTGGAAACCGGAGGATCGACAGCTGGCGGGGATGACCATAATTCGGTACACTCTTGAGGAAAGGGGTATGTTTGAGAGAATCTCCTGGAGAGTTGGACCCTATGATCTGGAGTTTTCCATTGGGTCTTGATGATATCGTCAAGCTGTTCGTATGCTGGAAAAAGACAAGTACTCTTTCTTTGTCTCTTAAAAATATTCTTAGCTGGCTCGACAGAAACAGTGTCTTCAATATTGAGAGTGCTAAGGACAGCCTGTATGAGCCCTTCCACCTCCCTCTGGGTTCTGGGAGTGTCAGCGTCAGAATCTAGGAGCTCTTGATCAGAGTCGTCCTCTGAAGGTAGTTGCCCTTCCTCATCAGAGAGAGCGTTATGACCCCTTGGGGAGTCTGGTGGGGAAGATGCTTGTCGTTTGGACCCGCCCGGGCGACTATCAGACTTGGGGGGCTGGGAAAGGAGTTCCAGGACCCTGTCTAAAGTCTCGGGAATGCGTGCCAAATTTTGAATGCCTGCGAGTGAGAGTGATAAGGCCCTAACCAGGTCAGAATCTGTGGTGCTAGCCATGGGTGTTGGCAGGGGTTCTGAAGGTCTGCAGGCTGTACACACCGAAACAGCAGAAGGTGTGGAAAATTTGGCCTTACAATTTGTGCAAGCCAGGAAAGATACCTGTGCTTGAAGGCGAGTATGAGCTGAGGACTTGGAGGTCCTGGGCTCCTCTGTTTTGTCTGTCATAGTGCTCCTTCTATGAAAATGTCCTCTGGGGACCAGGGAGACATTAGGAATATAGAGTAAAATCTATGGAGGCAGGGAACCGGCCAAACAGCAGCTATATGGGCAGTATGGTTCCAGAAGTCTGTGGAGACATAACAAGAGGAGAGGGGATAAGGAGCTATAGTACTTAGTCCCTCCTCAAGTAGCAGAGTAAGGCTATGCCACCTGCATCAATACCCCAGCGCAATAACACCTGAGACCCATAAGACCCTGATAAGCAAACTTGCCTGCAGAGTAAGTGCTGAGTTCCCCTGGAGAAGCTGTCGCTCAGATCCTTCCCCCCGCACTGCGTAGTGCGCACTGGTGTCAGAGAGGGAAACGGTAAAGTGCAGGGAACCGTCAGGTACACGGAGCTGCGCAGGGATCCGTCCGGTCTAGGCAGAGGGAGCCGCGGGGAGAGACGCAGCGCTGACAGGATGCGCGCGCATGTAGGAGTGGTAGCAGGGAGGGGCTGAGGAGCCGTGGAACAGCTAGTGTGTTAGGCGCCAAGGGAAGGCAGGAAGTAGCGGTGAAAAAAGGCGCGATGAGAGAAACTTCCCTCCCCCTCCCCTTGAGGCGATCGTTGTGCCCAGTTGAAAGGGTTGAGAGTGAGAGTACTCACCGAAAATCAGCTGTATCCTGCCCTTTTTGTTACAGTGCTCCCTGTAAAAAATATATACACCCTGTCAAAATACAAAAATAAAGAAGTGTGCAAGGCATAATATATACACACATGTAGACAAGGGTGTATGCTGCTGCTGCAGACCTCCGGGGAGCGGGAAGACAGCATAGGGAGTCAGGAGCCAGCCTGCAGACCTCCGTGGAGCGGGAAGGCTAAGGGTCAGATGGAAGAACAGCTGAAGGAGGCTCTTGAGTAGGATCAGTGGCCTCTCGTGACATGATCCTGACCGGAGTCTAGATCACTTGCTCCAGTCACTTAAAAACGTGTCTTCTCCTTCTGAGGACACTAAAAGAAACTGGAGGCAGTAGGAGGAGGCAGGGGATGAAGCCCAGAGCAGGAGGAGGAGCCAAAGATTTAAAGACTTAGTGTCCATTCTCCAGCTGCAGGATCTTCATCCCCATGGTGCCTGTGTCCCCCAATTAGGCAAGAGAAATATATTTATTTATTTTTGAAACTTAAGTGGGGGCAGTGATCACAGGACTATAATATTATTATTATTTAGGTTTGTATGCAGGATTTCAGTCCTTCTGAAGTGGTGTCAGTGAGAGCTTATCTTGATTCCTGCCTATTGTTCAATTGACAGGCTCAGCAGACAAGGCTCTATTTACATTACAGCAGCTTGTAGGAGGGAGGGGTAATGACATCACTCCAACTTGCAGTGCAGCAGTAAAGTGTGACTGAAGTTTATCAGAGCACAAGTCACATGACCTGAGGGCAGCTGGGAAATGTCAAAATGTCTAGCCCCATAGCAAATTTTAAAATTAGATATAAAAAAAATCCATTTCTTATTTTGAAAAAACGGATTTCAATGCAGGATTCTGCTGTAGTAGCACTATTAACTGATACATTTTGTAAAAAACATGTTTTTCCACGACAGTATCCCTTTAAGAACAAGGTCTAAATTTGAATAGCTCCAGTCAGAAGAAACATTTTTGTAATTTATCTTTATTTTTTAAAGTGGATCATTTTGAAGCTACAGACCATACAGACGGTGGATCAGTGCTGCCTCTGCTTCCTCTCAGCTAGGGATCAGTGACACTTGGAAGTCCAGTCTGCCCATACATGAAGCTGGCACTGATCTAGTTCCTGCATATGCCTCCCCTCTCCTGCTTAATTTGCATTTCACTAATCCTATTGGCTAAATCTTGCCAGCAAATCCAATCACAGATATGCAAATGAAACAGAGAAGGAAGGCCAGTTCAGTGTAATTTATTTTGACTGCCTGCCAAGTCCTGGGCTGGGAAATCTGCTACAGAGCTGAGAGCGGGTTGGGCCGACCTCGCTCCCCCATTTGAGGATTGCGGGCGGGTTTGGGTTGCGCTCTTCTGCCTCCCGCAACCTCACACTGCCGGCTTCCAGTTTTAAAGTCGCTAGCCTGTCCGCCCCTCCGATGATGTCACAAAAGTAGCCTTTTTGCCATGAGGTCATATTTGTTTTTTAAAAAATATACACAGCAATGTATCCCATGGAATAATTCCAGGCATTTGCCTTTCTCTGCCCACTGGCACAGCACGACCAACCAATCCAGAGGAATTCAGTAACCTGTGGCCGTCAATCACTGGGCACAATGCCACCCATTCTCCTATTTGTGCAATACATAGACATAGTAACAAGTGTTTTAGGTTTTAAAGAAAGTCACCCGTCCCTTGAATTCAACCTTTTCACCTAAAAACTGTACAGAATATGCTGTACAGTTTTGGTCTCCATCACTCAAACAGGAAATTATTGTATTAGAGAGGGTACAGAGAAGGGCAACTAAGCTGGTAAAAGGTATTGAAAATCTTAGCTATGAGGAAATACTGGCCAAATTGGGGATGTTCACGCTGGAGAAGAGGTGCTTAAAGAGAAGCTGACACTAAAAGTTTCCTTTTAATATAAGTATTGAACTTTGTTATTACTACATTAAGCCTCTTAAGCTACAGTCTTGCTGCCACAGTCTGATGCAGAACTACATTTATGAAGTGAAAAAAAGCTTTAAAGGAGAAAACAGTCAGCATGACCTATAGGTAACTTCAAATGAAGAATAATTTTTTTTAAAAGTAGTTTTTTTGCTGTCAGCATAAGGGGATCGTATAATAATCTCTCTAATGCTTTGTTTACCAGTAGGTCTTTCCAGCTGACACGAGGTCACCTAATTCATATTAAAAGAAAAGAGGTTCCGCCTAAATATTCGGAAGGGGTTTTTTACAGTGAGAGCTGTGAAGATGTGGAATTCTCTCACTGAATCAGTTGTACAGGCTGATACATTAGATAGCTTTAAGAAGGGGTTGAATGGCTTTTTAGCAAGTGAGGGAATACAGGGTTATGGAAGATAGCTCATAGTACAAGTTGATCCAGGGACTAGTCCAATTGCTATTTTGGAGTCAGGAAGGATTTTTTTTTCCACTCTCAGGCAAATTGGAGAGGCTTCAGATGGGTTTTTTGCCTTCCTCTGGATCAACTAGCAGGCAGATTAAAAAAAAAAAAAACTAAAAGGTTGAACTTGATGGACGTGTGTCTTTTTTCAACCTTACTTACTATGTTACTATCTTTTTAGAACTGATGCCTACAATGCCTACCAAGGTGGAATAATTACTATCAATGCTAGAAATACTCCTAAAGGTTTTTGAGTATTCAATTTAAACACACACAAGGTGCCATTGTTTTTTAAAAGATTGGTTGAAGGGCAAGTTAACCCCACAGGTGAAGGGAAAAAGACACTGCCTAATAAATAATTCCAACCCCACAGAAGGGTGCAACGGCTAACAAAGAAATACTATATATGATCACTTTACTTTTTTTCGGTCTACCCTGAACTTCTAGCGCTGGTTCACCTACATAAACATAAATACTGCTTATCTGGAGGAGAAAAGATTATTAGAACCGGCAGAGGGAGTGAACTACAGAGCCTTTGGATTTTTTTGAATATATTTATTCGATTCTTTCCAGTGCAATGTCAATTAAGTTGAGAGATCCAAGGTACTTACATATATACAGAATGCAACAATGGATACGTTTTTGAAGTCCAAAACTGCATCGATGTCATCCATGAAGTAAAGGGGTGTTGGTTTGTAATGGTGAAGAAAGAACTCAGTGTTTTCTCGCCACCTGACAGATTAAACATTTTCTTCTGGCTCTTCTTTGCTGGTCTCACACTGGTTAGAGGAAAACATAAGAGAAGGCTGAATGTGTGCACAGAGGAAACACTACACAGACTTGTGTTCGGAGCAGGGCCGTTAAAGGAAAACTATACCCCCCAAACAATGTAGGTCTCTATTAAAAGATACTGAGTAAAACAGCTCATGTGTAAAACCCTGCTTCATGTAAATGAACCATTATCATAATAATATACTTTTTTAGTAGTATATGCCATTGGGTAATCATAAATAGAAAATTGCCATTTTAAAAAATAAGGGCCGCCCCCTCAGATCGTAAGATTCACTGTGTACACATGCAAACCACATGTTCGGTCACATGAGCCAATTAACAGACAGAGTTCTGCCTTTTGCTTCCTCACTTCTTCCTGTTACAGTTAGAGTTGTAGTATTTCTGGTCAGGTGATCTCTGAGGCAGCACAGATACTGTCACAAAATGGTGGTTCAAGGCAAGAGATGTAAAATGGCAATATTTATATAAATATATATTCCCATTTGGTAAGATTCTTTAATATGTCATTCAATTTGATATAAACTATCTGTTGCTTAAGTATTCATTTTGGGGGTATAGTTTTCCTTTAAGGGGGTCCTTGCTGCCCTGAGGTGGCCGTTCTGATGCCGCCCCCCATACCATTTTGAGCGCCCCATTGCTAGTGTGGTCAGTGCAATTGCACTCCCTGCACTAGCAGAGAAAAAATTCCCATGTAAAAATCAGAATTTTGGCTCTTAAAGTTACCAGAAGCTGTTTTTTTCCCCCGCCTCTGATGCAGCTTGAAGGGAGTTTCATAACTCAACCTCATGGGAGCAGCACCCCAGGTTCTGAGCACTCACTGCTCACAAGCTATTTGTCTAGAAATGTGGCATTGCAATGATGGTTGGTTGGTGCAGTCGCAGATATTGCCTAAAAACATTTAACAAGGAGAAGGAAAGCTACCGAAGCAATTTATTGCCAATAAAGTAGCCACAATAGTGCATGCTATAATGCTATTATTCTGCAGAATGCTGTACCATACCGGAGTAAAAAGCTCTAGAAGCTCGCTCGGTTTATAATAGCAGCTGCCGTATTAGCTTGTTGTGATATCACTTCCTGTCTGAGTCTCTCCCTGCTCACTCATAGCTCTGGGCTCAGATTACAGCAGGGAAGGAGGAAAAGGAGCAAACTGAGCATGCTCAAGCCCTAGTCCTGGTTTATGCTTAAAACAGGAAGTCTGATACAGAAGCCCATGAGTACACAATAGAAGGAAAGAAATGCTGTGTTTCTTTTGACAGAGGACTCAGATCAGCATTACTTTGAGGGTTTACTGGTGTATTTATATAGACCTTTCTGATAAAGCTTACTTGATTTTAGCCTTTCCTTCTCCTTTAAGGATGTGCCTTCTGTTTCATATAAAGGGACACAGTATATATTGGGATTCTATGGAGAAAAGCTTTAGAAAAGTTGAAAGCTGCTGCCAGTTGTTTATAGACCTCAATAATAATGTTTGGGATCTTTCACAGCTACATATTTAACTGTGTATTGTACATAGCCTGTATAGCTTTTAACAATGGCCATATACAGTACTTTGGGAGTTAAGATGATGGGAGAGTTGCTTTCCCTTCAAACATGGCAATCTTTTGGCCTTCTGAATACTGTTAAAAGCTGCAAATGAATTCTCGGTTATGTAGTTGCAAGATGACAGATACAGTAGTGCAGAGAACAGGCCTACACGTTTTGTATCAATAAAAGGAACTTCTATTGCAACTCTAGATATCAAACAATTAGTGCTTTTGCCATTATAACAGATGGGAATTTAACGTAATGAGATCGATCATATGCGGATGTGGATTTTAACAACACAGCACAACTTGTATCATATCTGATCAGAATCAGGAATGTATTTAAAAGGGTGTAATCCCAAAAAAGGCTAATTGCCAAGAGTGGCCCTCTCAGCACGTTTAGTTGTTTCCAAGATATTATCCATCTCCTCCACAGACTTACTGGCACTTACAGGGTTAAGGTAATTAGAACAGAATCCTACAGCCAAAAAAGACCAACCTCACCCCACTATTTTTTTTTTTAATCAAAGGGTGGTTAACTTTTGGTATATTATAGAATGGCCAATTCTAAGCAACTTTCCAACTGGTCTTCATTATATATTTTTTAAATTATTTGCCTTCTTTTAAATCATTCCAGCTTTCAAATGGGGGTCACTGACCCCATCTAAGAAACAAATGCTCTTTAAGGCTACAAAATATATTATTGCTACTTTTTATTACTCATGTTTCTATTCAGACCATCGCCTATGCATATCTTATTTATCAATGCATGGTTGCTAGGGTAATTTGCACCCTAGCAACCAGATTGTTAAAACTGCAAACTGGAGTGCTGCTGAATAAAAAGCTAAATAACTCAAAAACCACAAATTATTAAACAGGAAACCCAATTGCAAATTGTCTTAGAATATCACGCTCTACATCATACTTAACGTTAGTTTAAAGGTGAACAACCCTTTAACAATATAGAATAGGGATAAAAACATTTGCTTGTTGGCAAAAAGAATTCATAGATGGTTAAACTTATTTCCAACATAAACATTATGTCTTCAGTAGACAGACTGTCTGCTTATTCCAGCTCAGCATCTCCTCCCAGTGTCAACATCTGGTAGTTTTCCTTTAACTCATTAGTAATGATATTAAAGCCAGCCATGAATTCATTTAGCCTTTGTTTACCAAAATCTTCATACGCACGTCTAAAATTGTCATCAAGTTCAGCCACTCTTTGGAGATGAGTTCCTCCTATTTAGAAAAAATTGAAATATTGAAGCAGAGTTAGACCTGATAGATTAAATGGAGCAGTGCAGATTTCACACCCGCTTAAAAGCTCATATGGTCCTGTTACTTTGGAAACAGCTACTGTAGCAATGGGTGGGCCGGGCCAAAAGCCTGAGGGACCCGTGGGACGGCCAGACTTTAGCGCGACGCTCTTGGGCCTCCATCCTCCCTGCCTGCGACCTTATTCTGTCCCACTTCTGCCTCTGCACGTGGCTTTTTATATACTCATGCAGGCCACGCCCCTTTAGTGACATCACAGCAGGGCAGGCATATAAAGAGGGGAACTCCCCGGTTTAGGGTCAAGAAATACCTGACCCATGCATCACTAATCTACTGTAGCAGGCTCCGTGTATATTTGGAATAATATCACCCCACACTTGCAACAGCCAGGACAATCATTTCATGTAAAATTATTAAAGTAGTACTTAAAGGGATACTGTCATGGGAAAAACATTTTTTTTCAAAATGAATCAGTTAATTGTGCTGCTCCAGTAGAATACTGCACTGAAAACCATTTCTCAAAAGAGCAAACAGATTTTTTTATATTCAATTTTGAAATCTGACATGGGGCTAGACATATTGTCAATTTCCCAGCTGCCCCAAGTCATGTGACTTGTTCTCTGATAAACTTCAATCACTCTTTACTGCTGTACTGCAAGTTGGAGTGATATCACCCCCCTCCCTTTTCCCCCCCAGCAGCCAAACAAAAGAACAATGGGAAGGTAACCAGATAGCAGCTCCCTAACACAAGATAACAGCTGCCTGGTAGATCTAAGAACAACACTCAATAGTAAAAACCCATGTCTCACTGAGACACATTCAGTTACATTGAGAAGGAAAAACAGCAGCCTGCCAGAAAGCATTTCTCTCCTGAAGTGCAGGCACAAATCACATGACCAGGGGCATCTGGGAAATTGACAAAATGTCTAGCCCCATGTCAGATTTCAAAATTGAATATAAAAAAATCTGTTTGCTCTTTTGAGAAATGGATTTCAGTGCAGAATTCTGCTGGAGTAGCACTATTAACTGATTAATTTTGAAAAAATTTTTTTTCCCATGACAGTATCCCTTTAAGGGCATATAAAAAGTAAGCCATGAGTGCAGAGAGTTCCTTTCACAGTTTTGGAACTAGGAGCAAACCTTCTGTAAACAAGTAGCTTTACATTCTGGTGGTGTATTGCTACGTCACTCAGTATAGTGACAATTGCAACATTTTGAAGATTAGGCTTGAAGCGGGTTAAAGGGATACTGTCATGGGAAAACATTTTATTCAAAATGTATCTGTGAATGCTGCTCCAGCAAAAGTCTGTACTGAAATCCATCTCAAAAGAGCAGACTTTTTTTTTTAAATTTTAAAATCTGACATGGGGCAAGACATAGTCAGTTTCCCAGCTGGCCCCAGTCATGTGACTTGTGCCCAGATAAGCTTCTGTTACCCTTTACTGCTGCATTCCAAGTTGGAGTAATATCGCCCCCTCCCTTACCCCCCAGCAGCCTAACAACAGAACAATGGGAATGTAACCAGATAGCAGCCCCCTAACACAAGATAACAGCTTCCTGATAGATCTGAGAACAGCACTCAATAGTAAAATCCAGGTCCTGCTGCAACACATTCAGTTACATTGAGTTGGAGAAACAATAGCCTGCCAGAAAGCAGTTCCATTCTAAAGTGCTGGCTTTCTGAAAGCAAATTACCTGAGATAGCGCCTACACACCAATATTACAACTAAAATAAATGTTTTTACAACTATAATAAATACACGTGCTGGCTCAGGAATTAAATTTTATATTGTAGAGTGAATTATTTGCAGTGTAAACAGTGTAATTTAGAAATAATAAAAAAAAAAAAAAAAAAAAAAGACACCATAAAAATCATGACAGAATCGTTTAAGGCTGGGTTGAGTTTCTCCTGACCCACACATCGCCAATAGAAAGCCACATATGGCAATCTTCAAAGAAGGGAAAATTAGAAAAATTTTAGAGAATTACTTTTCCACGTCTAAGTGCTTTGTTCTTTTCTTTCATTGTTTCCAAAAGTGTATTACTTTTTTCACCAATTTCCTTTGTATCTTCTCCTTTTGGGCTTCCATAGCACGTGATCGTTTCTGCAGGTCAGGTCTGATAACAGAAAAGGCAAACTTTGAAATGTGGGTAATGTCACAAATGCAGCCAGAGAATAAACCTGTATTTGTGTAAAGACAGTAATGCAAATCTTGCTTTCACTGTGCACACACGAGAGAGAGAGAGAGAGAGAGAGAGAGAGAGAGAGAGAGAGAGAGAGAGAGAGAGAGCACAGTTAGAAAGTTTTTGGACAGCAAATTGCTCCATGTGCGCAGGGATACGTGGATTGCACTGCTGCCTCTGCACACAATCTATCTGTAAAAGCAGTGACAGGTGGTTCCCATCGCAGTTTATGGAAGGTGAAAAGAGAATTTTCAGGTGTTTCTTTGCTGGCAGAGAGTTTACCTAGAATCACTCTGCAGTGTTCGCTGGAAGAATTGCAGGATGGTGCAGTTTTCTACTTATAGGAGCACTGGCCCTGGGTATCAGCTAAGGGAATACAATCACTGGGAGGGGGCACGCCAAAAGATTGTTGACTTGGATTCTTGCATGGCATTGAGTTGTGCTTCCTCAACTGTTTAAGTAAAATTAAAAGAGGTAACACAGAGTACAGGGACAATATATGTGGTTCTTAAATGGGACAACTGACGTTTAGGTCCATATATAACAAATGTCAGAATTGACAGGGTCTTTCTATGGGGGAAAACACTGCAGATGAACTATACACTGCATTCAGTTAAGTTAATTTTAGATTGTGTTTTAGTACATTAACCCTATAAATAAAATACAATCGAACAATACATTAAAAAAAAAAGAAAAAGCAGTAAAAATCATCCATTAATGTTCAGTATGTAACTAAAAACTGGCTCAATAGAACATAAATAATAAATAAAACATGTTTTCAATACAATTAGTCAAAAAATGTAATCTATAAAGGAGAGACTGGATGTCTAACATAATAGCCAGAACTTTGCTTTGCTACTCACTGATTTTGTTACCAGTCAGTAACCAATTAATGACACAAGTATAAGTGTTGCTTTTGAATCTGAGCTGCATGCTAAGAATCAATTGCAAACTCACTGAACAGTGATGTCCCGTGTGGGCCCCCTTTAAGTCCCTGACTAAGACTAAGAAAAGCAGTAAGCCTTATTCTGGTATGACATTGGGTCACTCAAGCCTTTATAGATTACATTTTTAGCTAACTAACCATATAAGAAACATTTTTTATTTTTCACAACCTATTTACCTAGTTTTTATTTTTAACACAATACCACATGGAGAGCATTTCCCTATTTATGTAATGGCTGAGGTGATAATCTCAGTGAAATCTAACTTGCCATGCCAAAATACCAACTTACCCTTTTACTCTTCCTATACAATGTATTCATTTAAATGATGCTCTTGTTCTTTGCATTAGCTCAAGCTGTGAATGTTTGGAGGAATTGAACTGCATATTGGATTTAGACAGAACATGTTTACATGCTGGCAAGTAACCCATTTTAATCATAAATTTGACATGGGATTTTATATTTGCAAATATTTCCAATGCTTCTCAGATAAAGATAAATAAAATTAAGCAGCAGAGACTTACCTTTTCACCTCTTTGTTCATTTAGTAACTCTGCATACTATTTCAATAGGCTTCTTCAGCCTCTGTGACCCATTGATATCTTCTAAATATTCCAGCATGCCTTCATCATGTTCACTTTGACCTTTTGGTTTCATCATTGCGATCTGTTCAACTTCACCCTGTAGAAAACCACCAGTGAACAACTAAATGGATTTATCATCATATTTTAATGTACCAATTTCATTCTGCCCTGCGATTGTCAAGATCTGCACCCAAAGCCTAATGCTGTCCTCAGTTGACCGAATTTCTCAACCAGGCCAATCAATATATCTTACCAAACACCAATCAGATACAGACTGGAGTGGGCAACAATCCCAGATACAGACAGAAGTGGGCAACAATAATATGCCATTGCATTAACAAAAAATGAAATGCTGCCATTAACACGGCTGTCCATCCTAGAGTGCTTTAAGTTACTATAACACAGAAACAGAGGCCCTTACAGTCAGATGTTGGCTACTTATTTGTATAAAAATTATCTGACATTTTCTTTCAAAACATAGAACCTCTATAAAAAAAAAAAAAAAAAAAAGGGGACAGTATAAGCACAATAAATTAGACTTGTGTTAAATAAAAATATATAGGGAAGAAAAGTGACCCGATTAAGAAAAAACACACCGGTAAGTACAAGTTTGAAATCTACCAAGTTTATCTGGGAACCCCCCGCCCCCAAAAAAATTACTTATATTTCCACTTATATTTATTTATGCAGTTTAGTTACCAGGTACTGTACTGGTTTATTATTAGGAGCAAAAGTAAACCTTAAAGAGGTAATTCACTTTAAATTAACTTTTAGTATGATCTGGACATTGATATTCTAAGACAAATTGCCTTCATTTTATATTGTTGTTTAACAACTCTCCAGTTTGGTATTTTAGCAGCTATCTGGTTGCTAGGGTCTGATTTACCCCAACAGCCAGGCAGTGGTTTAAACTAATGGAATATGACTAGGAGTTGCCTGTAAGAAATAAAAAGTAACAATAAAAGTAAAATTGCAGCTTCATCACAGAGAAATAGTTTTTAGCTGCTGGCATCAGTGATCTCCATTTAAAAGCTGGTAAGAGGCAGGCAAATAAAATAAACTGTAAAATTACTAGCAAAAGAACATACTAAAAGTTAGCAAAGGTGATTAGCCCCATATCTGTGTGTAGAGATTGCAGTATTTTCTGGTCTCCTGGCGTATTATTCATTTTTAGGGATTCTCCACCCAAAAATTTACTTTTCGCAGCAGTATTTGCCCGATTACATTCTTGAGCTCCTGGCTCTCGCACCTTAAAAAAAGTATTCAAGCAAGCTGAGAAAATCAAAAGACCTTGAGGAGATCTTTTCACATTGTTAAATGTAATGTAGTTAGACCCAAAGAACAGAAAGGAATAAATACTTTTCTACTTCAACTTACAACATTTAAACCACCGAACATTTTTAAAATATGTAAAGAATATAGTAAAATTGGTACAGTTATATTTTCAAATTTCTAAATTTTCTTTTGAATGTGTCCTCTGCCCTAAAAAGTCCAGTTCTAAAACATTTATTAGTTGGCTAGGTTTGCAGCAACTTACCAAGACATAATTTAAAGGTATTTAAAAATCGGTCAATCATATATTGCTGGTCGCATAAATATCTGCAGAACATGAGGCATAGAGGTGCGACCAGCAATATATGATTGACCGATTTTTAAATACCTTTATAATGGTTATGGATGTTTTAATAAGAAAATATTTGGGTCTCATGTTTAATTTGAAAAGGACTTTTATTACACAGTACAACTTTTTATGTCTTATGTAACAGGGTGGTTGTAGGAGTACTAGCTTCTCTACCATCAGTTAGAAAAAAAACAAAACAAAAAACATTTCTAAAGTTTGTATTTACAACAACTGACTGCAAGGGGCTGTAAAGCAGTGAGGAACAGCATAATAAAAAATTGGAACATTTTAAATACAGATCCTGATATATGGGCGCTAAATTTAACTCCAATGGTTATTAGTAGGAAGGCTAAATCTATAGCTAGTCAAGTTAATAGACTAAAAAAAAAAAAAAAAGGATCTAAAAAAGCAAAATTGCAAAAAGGTGTATAAATTACCTCAGGAGTTTAAGATGTTTGGTATCGACAGTATAAATGAAAAAAGTGGGGGTAATTTAACCACAAAGTTAGATTAGAATCAAAATGGATTTTTAAAATTGGGAACGATTATACCTGAGGGAATGAACAGCAACTTTGAATTGAAACCGTTTCTTATATCACTATGGAGTTAAATTATTGATCTTAAAATATTTTAAATATTGATATATCTTTGAACTCACAAACTTTTTAATACATATTTAATATATTGAGTATATATTATGAATTGTGCTGCACTTTAACTGTAAAAATACTAATAACTTTTTCATGGCACACTCCCATGCACTTCTATCCTTTAGATGGGAAAAGTTTGTTTGAGTTTTCACAACACTGCATTTGGTCATGCCCTTTATTTCCAAGATATACAATTGTTCAAATATTTTTATATAAGACAAAAATAACAATCTATGTAGTTTTTTAATTGAAGGGTTGTATATTGTATTATATACAAAAAAAGCTTTGGTTACCATGTGATGGGAGCTTGCACATAAATGGTTAAATTACCAACCCCTCAAGATGTACAACACATATCTTATGGGTATTTAAGGGATATGACAGCACTAGCCACACCTCCTCCGATGAAGTGCTCAATGTCGCAAAAAGTGTCAGGAGGGTGTGGCTGAACATAAGGTAGGCAGTCCGGGGGGGGGGGGGGAGACACTGCATTGTTGTGTGTAATGTTAAAATGCCATGGAAGACTTTTGTGAATTGTGGTTTGTTTGAATTGCACAAATAAATGTTTTAAGCAGGATGCTGTGCCTGCCTTTGATTTATATGCAATATGTGATATTGGACCTGTGCAGAGCTCTCACTGGGAGATAGCATACACCCCTAAAACAAAATTGTGAAGGGGTACAGCCCCTTACCTAACACAACTTTAATAAAAGGGCATGTGCTGAACATATTCAAAATAAGTTAAAAGAACAAATTATTTTATTATTTCTTGCACCAGACAAAAACAGTTTTCCCGACTCTTTTGAACATTTCTACATCATAGTAGAAATGACTTTACGGGCACATTTACCTAGGGTCGAATATCGAGGGTTAATTAACCCTTGATTTTCGACCGAAGTAATATCCTTCGACTTTGAATATCGAAGGATTTACCGTTATTCCTATGATCGAAGGAATTATCGTTCGATCGAACGATTAAATCCTTCAAATCAAACGATTTTAATCCATCGATTTTAGGATATTTCTTCGATCAGAAAATTGTTAGGAAGCCTGTGGGGACCTTCCCCATAGGCTAACATTGGCCTCGGTAGGTTTTAGGTGGCGAACTTGGGGGTCGAAGAATTCTTTAAAGAGACAGTACTTCGAATATCGAACGATTTTTAGTTCAAATCGTTCGATTCGAAGTCGCCATATTCGCCCATTCGAAATTCGAAACAATTTTTCCTCTATTCCTTCACTCAAACTAAATAAATGGGCCCTAAAAGTTACTTTCTAACTATTGAGAGTAACCTCCTTATCTTACTCTCCTACAGGCTTAACAGGCACTTACAGGATCAATTATTTGACAGCAAGTTTTTTTAGACTGTACCATACATCCCAACTGTCCCGTTTTTAGAGGCACAGTCTCTCTTTTGACAGCTCAACCCACAGTCCCTCGTTTGTACTGGAAGGTTCCGTTATTCTCTGCACTGAACAGGCAGAAAAAGAAAATGTTTCTAACTTAATTGGCTTTTGACAGAGAGCCCAGAACAGCCACAAGGTTCAGATAAGATACTTTTGTCACAATTTCGAGTTAAGCATATAAGTAATTGCAACAATATAAGATAAGTCCCTTGGGAGAAGTTAGACTTGCAGCTTAAAGAGCAATTCACCTTCATTCGCAACTGTAATAACTGGAAAAAAAACCAAACAACAAAATATGTTCAAACTTTCATAACCGTTAGGATTTTGTAAAATGAACATGGTAATTAGGGGGTGTGGCCACAAAAAACGGCAACTTTTTGTCCCTCTTTTATTCTGTAACCCTTGTTTTTACATTATTGTAAGTTGTAAGACACTGTTGGCCATACATAGCCAGATTTAAGATGCTGACTTGGCTTATTTAGGACAGCTTATCTGCCAGTGTATGGGGCCCTCCAACACGCGGCCCGGATCGATATCTGGCAAAAAAAAAAAAAAAAAAAAAAATGTCAGGGCTGTATTTTTCTGTCCCGCATCTTACAGTGATACGGACACTAAAAATTGTATTTCAAAATATTAATCTACATGAAAAGTTACCTAAAGTTCATGTTGATCATTTTTTGCTTTTGTAAGTAATTGTTACTTGAAGTTCCTGAACCGGACTGTTTTGTCAACCTGACTGTCCCTTCTCAGCCTGTCAGAGCTTCTAATGCTAACAGGCTCCTGCTGCACAAACATGGCAGCCCCCTCATAGGGAAAAAAAGGCGGTAAGAAAGGTAATGTAAAAGCATCAAGCATATACTCTTAGGGCAAAATTATAAATAGCATTCAAAGATAATGTTATGATAGATATTAAAAAAGGTAATTTTCTGGTGTCAGTATCTCTTCAACTTTGCTAGAGGTGTATTTAATGATGGTGATGCAATCGAATATAGACGGTCTGGCTTTGAAGCAACATAGATATCTTTTTGACTTCACAGAATGCTGAACAGCACCTCTGTGCTGAAAGTCTCCAAGTACTCGGTTCTGATAAATAGTTGCTACCCTTTTTTTTTTTTTAAATGAAAATATTGATATTTTCACCAATTTTTCAACAGATCCCCTATCAAAAGACTTTACTAGCACACGGATGAATTACTGTACATATTTTAATCTAATGTATGTATGTCTGGCAAGCCAATTATTTCATAAATGTACATTAGTTAAGTGCATTACATGCATTTCTTATCACACTCACTACAGTCTAATCAACAGTAAAGCTTTGTTCAACACACATTCACTAGAAATGGTTAATAGTAAGACATTATTTTCTTATTGATTTTAGTGAGCAGCATTCAAGGAACACATTTGTGTATAGCAGTCAGTACAGGTGGCATACAGGACAGTGGGACTAAAATATACCCACTCAGTGTTTTAACACTTTTCAGGGAAATTAACTAATTTCACTTTTGCAGTCACATAAGAGTATCAAACAAAAATTCAGTGGTGTGTCTCTGGGCAATGCAGGATCCATAAAACTCCCAAGGACCTCATATCTGGGTTACAGTGCTTCCTTGATTGATAAGAGTTGATAAAAGAGGGCAAGGTTGACTTAACATTTGCATTGAGTGGATTACATGATATTTTTTCTAGTTTGTTAGTTTAGTTTTTGGCTTCATCTGACTCTCTCCAGCTTTCAAATGGGGTTCACGGACCCTATTTAAAATCATATGCTCTATATAGCTACAAATGTATGGTTATTGAAACATTTTATTACTCTTCTATTCAAGTTTTTCCAAATTCATATTCACTCATTCAAATCAATGCATGGTTGCTAGGGTAATTTAAACCCTAGCAACCAGATTGCTGGAATTGCCAACTGAAGAGCTGCTGAATAAAAAGTTAAATAAACCACTAACCATAAAAAAAAATAAAAACTAATTGAAGACTGTCTCAGAAAATCAGTCTACATCATACTAAAGGTTAATTTAAAGGCAAAGAACCCCTTTAAGAGAGACATTGCATGTAGATATCAAGGGTAGAACTTAAATTAATCAAAGTACAAATTTAAGTCAGCTATGAACAATACATATTTTGGGGGTGGGGGCAGGAGAGGAAAATAAATCCGCTTCCCAGAAAGAAAAAAAAAAAAAAACACACAAGCCCATAACCATATCACAATGGTGGCCAAAATACACAGAATCTGCAAATAGCAATTATTAGTTTTTGTTTTATACAATGTTATATAACTTGTTTTGAGTTCTAGCAGTAGATAACTCCAGAACTACTTTTCCCATATAAATTAATATAAACCAGTAACAGACAAGTTGCCTATTAAAACGTATTACTAGATATGCTCAGTTTTTAAATACAGCATATACAATCTCAGTTAAGGATTTCAAATCAATAACAAATATTATAACGCTCTAAAAAGTAGCATTATGAAAAATAGATGCGAGGTGCTGAATGGGCTGTTCCCCAATACTCTAAACATATACAATTATTTCAAGTCTATCAGCTGCTAGTGCAAATGCAGTCTAATAAAATACTTCCATGCTCGAAAATGCAATATCAAAGAAAAGACAAAACACAATCCAGAATAAAACATTCCTTAACGCTCACCCTTCAAATTTGAGATGAAAGATGTGTCCCCTACTAATATAGAGTACAACCTTCTGTCTGGGAACAAAGGAAGGCAAAGAAAGTGGTTTCTGCATTAGAAAGGCAAGAGGGGCAGTCATATTTCTTGTGTGTCACATTAGGAATAGAAGCACATCTCAGTATTCTCAAAACTTTTACTTTATAGCAGGAAAAGGTCAACTGATAATTTTAATAGGGCTGACAATTTTTAATTATGTAATTTCTATAACCATAGTGCGATAGCTGCAACAGACACACCTTGAGTAACTTCAGAATGCATCTCCATTTTGTGCCACAAAATGGATTTATTGCTACAAATGTAAGATTTGTATATGTAAATGTAGATTTATCAATAGCTCAGTTTAAATGTGAAAATGTGTATGCTTTTCTGAATATTTAACTATTAAAGTTGCAATTTAAAAAAGTTAATCTTCTTCAGCCCCATGAAAACCGTTGTATTGGTTGCACAGCATTATACATCATAAGTATTTAAAAACCCGACAGTCAGAAAGCAAAATGCTAACCTAAAATATCATTTCAGGAAATGTTTGCATTAATTTCCAAAACTGCTAAGCCTCAGGCAAACTAGAAATTAATCCAATTAGAAGGTCCCTCAAACCATTTAAAAGTGCATCCACACTGTAAAACAGTGGCCAGAACATAGATCATCAAAGAAAAAAACGAAAAAAAAAAAAAAAAACACTAGAGGAACTTAGGGGGTTATTTGTCAAAGTCCGAATTTATCTCAATATTTTCTGCTACAAACTCCGATCAAATCCGTTTTTTTACGCTTATTTATTATTACATTATATATATATATATATATATATATATATATATATATATATATATATATATATATATATATATATATATATATATATAAATAAATATATAAAAACATTTTTTGTGATTTTTGCATTCGGAGTTTAGTAAATAACCCCCTTAATGTAAGCAAAAGTAAAAATCAAAGAGACAGATTAAAATAAGTTTTACAGTAGTGCTAAATACAAATACTGATTACTATAAATGGTGAAGTTGAAATTTGTTTATATTTTAAGCAGGTTTGTGTTTACAGACAAAGGCACAACTGCAACTATTGCTTAAAGGGATACTGTCATGGAAAAAATTTTTTTTCAAAATGAATCAGTTAATAGTGCTGCTCCAGCAGAATTCTGCACTGAAATCCATTTCTCAAAAGAGCAAACAGATTTTTTTATATTCAATTTTGAAATCTGACATGGGGCTAGACATTTTGTCAATTTCCCAGCTGCCCCAAGTCATGTGACTTGTGCTCTGATAAACTTCAATCACTCGTTACTCCTGTACTGCAAATTAGTGATATCACCCCCTTCTCTTTTTCCCCCCAGCAGCCAAACAAAAGAACAATGGGAAGATAACCAGATAGCAGCTCCCTAACACAAGATAACCGCTGCCTGGTAGATCTAAGAACAACACTCAATAGTAAAAACCCATGTCCCACTGAGACACATTCAGTTACATTGAGAAGGAAAAACCAACAGCCTGCCAGAAAGCATTTCTCTCCTGAAGTGCAGGCACACGTCACATGACTTGGGGCAGCTGGGAAATTGACAAAATATCTAGCCCCATGTCAGATTTTAAAATTAAATATAAAAAAAAATCTGTTTGCTCTTTTGAGAAATGGATTTCAGCGCAGAATTTTGCTGGAACAGCACTATTAACAGATTCATTTTGAATTTTTTTTTTCCCATGACAGTATCCCTTTAACTTATATGCTTAAGCCCTTGTCAAAAAGACCAATAACATACTGCACATTTAACTGTGTTACTTGTCCTTAATGAAGTCAATTTAAAAGGGATCTAATAAAATTTGGCAATTGAATAGTAAACAAACAAGTTCCCTGAAAATTGTTTAAGCAACGAACTGAGTTACTAAACCAGACACTTTATCTGTGCAGACGGTAGTTAGTTTTTTTTTGCATAAAGAAAGTAGGTATTTATAATTGAATAAACAGCATGTCCCACTACCTTAATTTACCAATCTTAAATTGAATATGTAAATCCTTATCCTGACAACATTTGTGGTAGGAGGAAAAAACTGGAAATCGGTTAAGAGATTTTTTTTGGGAATTCAGAAAAAATAATTTTGACAAACTATTGAAATCAAAACAAACTTCAGAACACTGGTGCAGGATCTTTGCCACACTTAAGCAGCACAATAACACTGGGGCTCCATATCATACCACCCAATATTTACGTGCTGCTAATGTGGAGCAAATAGGTTAACTGAAGGGGGGGGGGGGGTGACAATGTGTATCAAAAAAATAAAAGCACAAAGTGATAGATTTTCCCCAATATCATGAAGCAGCAAATAATGATTAGAATCTAATACAGCATGCAAATCATGATGTGCTGCTACACTTCTTTAGGACATTCAGTAACAATCTCTTCAAAAGCAGTGACGTCAAATAGAAACACAGAATGCAACATTTTACTTTGCTACTTAAACAGGTGTAGCTTATTGGAAACATCTTACCTGCAAGATTAAGAATCTGTGATCCAAGTCAATTCCATGACTTCGGCGTAGTAGGCCAACATCCTTAAAGGTTGCCTTTTTCCCACTAATGTGGTAGACAGAAGAATTATCTGTATAAGCTGTTCTGGATACATAGAATTACTTCAAAATCACCCCCGTCCTGTTATGGAGAACAAAAAAATAAATAAAAGGATTAGAGAAATAATGTTACATCTTTTGCTAAAAAAAAAAAAAATCGAAATAAATAAAATTAAAATAGATTCTCCCTGGCAGAGAATGTCCCTTTTACAAATGTCCCTTTTAAATAAAGGAACAAATTGTCCCTTTTAAATAAAGGAACAAATTGTGCTTCATATTTATGAGACATATCTAAGCCACTGAACAGTGAAAAGAAAATCTGCATATGCAACCAGGAAGCCAAAAAAGGGAAGGGGGAGTGAAGTAGGCTACAAAAAGTAATGGTCTTAAAAAAGTAAAAACATTTGAAGGAGTGGAGCATTAATAAAAGAGGAAATACAACTGAGCTTAATCAAGAGACGTATGAAGTTTTTAAAAGCAGTATAATATTTGTTTAGGAGACTGGGCTTCAACTTATTTTAATGTATTAAATAAATAATCAATAAAATAATGATGCAAGGGGACTGTCCCCCCGCCCAAAAAAAAAAACCCTAAACAAAGGTTTGAAAAGCAAATTAGAGCCTGCCAACTTTACCTTGTCTATGATCTTTTGAAAATGTACTTCCACTGTACAACTTTGAATGTCTTTGAGCTCATCTGAATTGTGGATCAGCACAGAGAGCTTTCTGGATCTTATCTTCTGTGCTCGATATCCAAAAACAAAGAGCATTGAATCAATCACATTCAATTTTCCACTGCCATTGGGCCCAATTATTACACACTGAATAAACATTAAAAAATGATTCAAGTAAAATGGGCATGAACATTTTAAATATCTACATTCAGTGCAATTAAAAGAAAGCTTTTCACAAATGAAATCCTATCGGTTCTACACAAATAGAAATTCAGACATTGCCAGGGAGAATCTTTGGTGCAGTAAAACAAGTAATCAGACAACAAAATTGCTGAACAGGCAGTGAAATATTAAACAGGACTTTATCAAAATAACATTAGAAGCAATGTTGATAAAAAAACATGCAGACGATGACAAACACTACCTTATGAAAAGGCCCCAAACTGCGTTCCCCTGCATAGGATTTGAAGTTCTGGTTTACAATATGTGTTATCATGAGACGAGGAGCTCCAGCTTCATTGGTCATTACAGGAGGTGGGGGGGAGGAGGGATGCTACTCAAAATCTCTTCTAAACTTCGATTATCAACCACCTCATTATTAGATTCTAAAACACAAAAGGAGCATTATAAGAATATTGGGCATCCAGTCAATGAAGGAGCTACAGATGCCTAAAATTACAAGCTGATCACCTCTACTAGAGCTTTAAGATGTTTTATACCCCCCTCCTTTATACTCACTGCTCCACCTACATTTATTCGAAGATATTTTGCTAATGTAAACAGCTCTACTTCGCACACAGATTAGATGCGCTGAATCATGAGTTATCACACAATGTCACAAGCAATCAGACTTCCCTCTGCTGGGCTTTCTGCCCCGTGTGTGTACAAGTGCTACGGAGGAAGTTTATTTCTAAGACAAAGAGTTCCGTAAGCAAACTACATCCCTCCCTCGACTCACTTAGCCAGACAGCTGCTGCTACCATCCCGACAGATAAAGAGTTAAAAGTGCCACTGTTATTGGCCGCGGACCCCCACCCCTTCCAAAGGCAATTGATGGTCTGCCAGGGTCTTCATTGGGAAACACTGTGCCTTCCAGCCTGATGCAATGGACACACATCACTGGCAGTTCCCCCAAAGGTTGCACCCGAGCAAGAACATTAACAGTTCTTTGTGACAGTGACTGCACAGATGCTCTGATCAATACAATGCTAATGTTACAGTCAGCCAGGAACTCGAACAACCTGCTGTACCAAGGCCCCATCAGCCATGCAACAATGACACAGGGCCGATTATCCGCAGCACAACATGCTTACCTTGGGTAGGTGCCTGCAGATTGCCTTGCACTGCTCAGGAACCTGGGGCGCATTGACACTTTCATCCATGGGGCTTTCTGTGACCTCTCTGGCAAGGGCGGTGGACGTCTTTGTTTTTTGGGTGGCATTGTGCCCTGTGTATGGAACAGAGAAACGCAACAGAAAGCGGTCATTGCACACCCTGTTTCATTGGCAACAAAGCAGAGTTAGCGCCCATACAGCAATGTATTTTCAGTCCTATACGCTTTACTGTGTGCGTGCACGCACACACACAAAGTATATAGATAGAAAAAAATGGAATATTGGCACTCTCGAAAAATCAGTAATTCTGATGCCTGGGTGCAGTTTTAGAGACGTTCCATTATCATACAGTTAGAAAAACCGCTCAGGGCTTACAAACATTTTTTTAATTTTTATTTGGCACATACTGACATTTCGCTGCTTCTTCAGTGGAAGTGAGAAAGGCTGAAGGAGCAGCCGAAACGTCAGTATATGCCAAATAAATTTACATTCATTTTTGTAAGCCATGATATGGTATATATATATTTATTAGGGATGCACCGAATCCAAGCTTCAGCCGAATCAAATTAGGGGAGGGAAATCGCGTGTCTTTTTCACAAAACAAGTAAAAAATGTTTTCCCCATCCCTAATCTGCATATGTAAATTAGGATTCAGATTCGGCTGACTCTTTCGTAAAGGATACAGGGGTTCGGCAAATCCAAAATAGTGGATTCGGTGCATCCCTAATTTTAAATAAACCCCTGTACTGATTTGTGAGGTCAACCTCAATTAGAGAGTTATTTATTACTTGGGGATGATTTCAGTGGTTGGGTGACAGAAATAATGTATTATTCTGTTAAACAGAATCTGATCAGATGCTAATAATGGTTTCAACTTACTGCTTAACATTATTAATATATAAATATAATAATATTAATATTGCAATTATGGTCATATGTGGATTTCTATACTTAAATATGTAATTGGTATTGGTAACCAAACATGCTTGTTATAGACTGCTGGGTGAAATATTTTGGGAAGGGGCACAAAGTTTTAAAAGGAACAGGTGGGAGAGGAGACCGCATTTGATAACTGTTTTGTGCTCTCTTTGAGGACCCAGCACTGGGCACCATCTTTCTTACTGTCTGTGCAGTGGCTGGCTAAACTACTGCATGGTACCCTTTTCACAAAACAAGTAAAAAATGGTTTCCGCTTCCCATCCCTAGTCTGCATATTCAAATTAGGATTCAGATTCGGTATTCAGCCGAATCTTTCGCAAAGGATTTGGGGGTTCAGCCAAATCCAAAATAGTGGATTTGGTGCATCTCTTATAATATAGAGAGAGAGAGAGAGAGAGAGAGAGAGGGGGAGAGAGAGAGAGAGAGAGAGATGTTATAACTTATAACATGGACTGTAGAGCCCAATGTATTAGCAGTACAAGTCATTTTATGCCATAAAAGTGATCTGCATAACCCAAAGTACTATTACTACTGCTCATTTTACACTGTAAATAGCATGGCCTGTAGCAGGTCTATTCCTTTTAATCTGTATTCAAAAAACGTGAAACACATGCCACTGACTATTAGTACTGTTCACTTTACTTTGTGTGAAATAGAATAGCCTATACAACCAAGGGTGCTATTAGAAGTGGGCATGTCACCCGGTATGCAAATACTAAAAGGCAATTTACAAGAGTAAAAACAACAGTTTAGGGAGCACAAGTCTTTCCCAAATACTATATGGAGCTATAATGGCCTATTGTCTAGATAACTGAAGCTGGTAGAGAAGATGTGGGCGTGGGTATTGGGGGGGGGGGTTTACTGTAATGGGACAGACACACACAACATTAATGAGCCCGAGTGACAGGGAAGGATGAGATGAGAAAGGATTGAGCATCACTAATGGTTTCATAGTGTGTTGGGAACATACTCAGCAGAACATATCGTCTATTTTATATGTACTGGAGCTGCCATACTGCTTGCTTTCACATAGCCATTAAATCCATCGCTCATCCTGTAAAGGCTTTGTGGTGTAGCTATGGATCCTACACTATTTTTTTTTTTTAGCCCTGCGATTTTGGTTTTGAGAGACAATGTGATACTGCCAATACAATGTATCTTTCATTTCGCTGTAGCTGAAGAGGATGATAGAAGAGGGAATAATACACCACAATAAAACTCTAGTGACTGTCAGATGACAACAGCTGTAAGAATCAGGCATGTGACCCATGTTGAACTACACGTCCCACTACACACTCTCAAACCTCCCCGACTGTGCTGGTGGCAATTCAGCAACATCTGGAGGTGCAGAAGATCCCGTGTTATTGTTACTCACAATCAATTGTAGAATATCGGGGCTAAAAACCCAAGGAAAATCCGTGGCCCTCCAGCTGCTGTGCCAGTGTCGGACTGGCCCACAGGGATACCAGGAAAACTCCAGGGGGGCACAGGTGTCAGTGGCCCCTCCTGCTTCATAACATTTGGCCTATTTCATAGCCATTACCTATTTCTATGAAAACAAAGAGACTAAATAGATGGAATAATAGATTATAGCTTGTAAAGAAAAAGAGACTAGCAGAATAGAGGTTGCACAAGGAGAGGAATTATAATAGTTCTGAGAGTGGGCCCCTGATCTAAGGTCTTTTGGTGGGCCCCTGGTCTAAGATTTTTGGATGGGCCCCATGTCTAAGATTTTTGGATGGGCCCCTGGTATCCCAGTCCGACACTGTGCTGTGCTGCCATCAACACTATCCAGCAAGGGTATCCATTGTGCCACCCTCCAGCTGTTCAACCTCAAAGGTCATAATCACCAGTGACATTATTAGATTTACATATAAATAGATGAGGGATGACACCCAATGGCAGCAGCAGCCCTCCAGCTGACACCAATACTATCCATGAAGGGTATCCATTGCGCTGCCCTCCTGCTGCTCAATCTCAAAGGTCGTGATCACCAGTGACATTATTAGATTTACATATAAAGAGATGAGGGATGATGCCCTCCAGCTGTTTGTCGGCTTCAGGCTTTGTGGTGGGACAGCTGCACAGGTCTCACACGATAGGGGTAGGCAAGTCGTAATCCTGAGCTTTTTGTGAAGAAAATTGGGTAAATAAAGAGAAAGAGGCTGGCGTCACGCTGCAGACAATGTCAGTGCCGGGGAACATGAGAAAGAAGTGCCTGTCCAGTGTGTGGAGGCAGCGGCGACTCCTCTCCCTGTCACATCTCTGCATCCCGCTAAAATTAAAAAAAAAAAAAAGACAAACTCGGCGGAAAATCACCTGAAAAATCGCTCCAATCAATGAGCCCTTTTAACAGCGGCTTCCTTTAATTTTTTGCCAATTTTTCGAGCTGACTGAAAGCTTTTCCGTCTCCCAGACTGCTGTTTCCAAGTTTGGGAGCGCGCACAGCCCTTCCTTCACTGGCTGCTCAGCTTACTCCACTCAAAAATGGCGCCGAAAAATCCAAACTCGAACCGAAATTCGTTATTAGGCGCAGGGCATTGTGGGAGCTGACACTTCAAGATTTGAAAAAAACATACCGCTTTCATCCAGCAGGAGACGTAAAGCAGCAAGTCGGCAAGGGATTAGAGTGACAGTTTATACAAACTCGTTCTTATAGGCAGCAAAGTTATACTCACTTCAAAACATAGACATTATTAAATGCATACTTATATAATAGTTACGACTCGGTTTGGAGGCGGGGCTTGGTTGCGGGGCAACATTAAGGGGAGTGACAGTGTATGTGAGCTGCCCAATTGGGCGGGTGAGCTGTCTTTCAGATGTGAGGAGGACGATAATTGGTGGTTGAGGACAGCGTGAGCCGCCGGGAAAGCAAAACATCGGCCATGTTTGGTTTTGGCTAGTGCGTGTAAAATAATATATGGAAAGTAACAGGCTTAGTCGTTTATGTGCACATTTTGGCATAAAACATTATATCTGCCCGTTCCTAAACTGCAGCTCCCAGCACGTCACTGGGATAAGCCACACGCTGAAAGGCATTTAGTCAAGTAGAACAAGTATCGCGAGACGTAACCATAGCGACCTGAGACAGATTACAGAACGCGAGCATCGCTGGCGAAGAAGGCCTGCTGCAAGTGAGCGGCTGATGTGTTGATGTACAGTATAAGAGTCTTTGTGTAATATCCAGTGACTCGCCGGCTCCACACAATACGAAGGTTTAATACTGCTCAGGTTATATTAAGGTGCGTCACACCTTCGGGGGGGGTTGCCCCCGAATTCTTCCAAGATGAGTAGATCAAATATATATAGGTTTTAGAAAGTAATATCTGGGATCACAAATCCACGATAGATTCTTACACTGGGGCATGACATATAATACACAAAAGCCATGAATATCTTGTAAATCATATCCTTATAAATGGTGAGTTCTGATGTAATCAGTTATAAACGGTGAGTTCTGATGTCATTTCTGTCACATGGCTCACTGAAACTTGTGTATTATATAGTGGATAATGTACACCCTACTGTAATTTATAAAGATATTATGTCACGGAGGAGTTATGTGACCGTTTTATACAGGTAACATAACTCCGTAACTTGGCAGTCAGAGACATTGTGTGTTACATCTCTGATGTTCTTGAATTGCCAATAATACCAACAATACCAGCCTGGTCAAACCTGATTAACAGCTCTCTGTTCAACCAAAAACTGACATACTTTGCCAGGGGTTGTCCGCAAGGTAAGGTACTAACATTTAATTTCAGATAATTTTTTTCTCTCCTAGGGCATTTATTTAAGTCTGATGCCACCCTAGGCACCTGACTTAAACTTTCCCCCTACACTGTGCGCATTACATCACTTCCATCAACCAATTGCCTGCATGATCCCTTTATCTATAATACCCTCATTCATACTGTATGTCTAAACGGCTGGTCTTGCTGTCATTTAACCACCCGCAGTCTCAGTATTAACCTGTTGCTTTATCAGCTTTTTCCAGAGGGAATTGTGTAATGCACTTTTAGCTTGTATAACCTTCCTCCATACAGTACAGCTAGTTATGTTCAACCCTGTGTTCATTCCAGGAGTCTAATTCTCATCTGTTTCATAAAACCTCTATAGATTATACCTTCTTACACTAATAAATGGGTGTGACAAAGGCTGGGCAGTGTCAAGTCTATATAAATATCCCACCTAATCCAGCTGCAACCCAGTATAACTTGCCTTTGTTATCATCTACTGAAGAGGCTAAATTAGTAAATTCCTTCCTAATTCCAGGGAATTTTAGACAACTAAGGTAAAAGAGCATGAAATGATGATTCTAAAAAAGAATTTGGTTGCAGATCTGCATGTAACTGGTTTTCTCTCTAAATATTAAATTTCCATGGCTTCCTTAAACCAACCTATAAATTATATGGAGTATAGTAGGAGTTGATTTTTCAGTTTCATTGTTAGGAACCAAAGAGAAACATAACCAATGCGACCATTCCCTTCACTAGAGGGAAAAAATCCTTCCTGACCCCTAAAAGGCGATCGGATTTGCTCCCACGATCAATGTACCACATTGAATCAAGGGAAGCAGAGGGGGGGGGGATATGGTACGGTAAGGGACTGCTGTAAAAGGATGAGAAAGAGAACTGTGACCATGTGATTTGTATGTGTGCACACATCTTACGATCTCAGGGGGCGGCCCTTATTTTTTAAAATGGCAATTTTCTATTTATGATTACCCAATGGCACATACTACTAAGAAAGTATATTATTATGATAATGGTTCATTTACATGAAACAGGGTTTTACACATGAGCTGTTTTACTCAGTATCTTTTAATAGAGACCTACATTGTTTCGGGGGTATAGTTTTCCTTTAAGTCAGCTTCCCTGGCAGCTTTCAGCCAATCAGTGCTGAGCTGGGAGTGATGTCATCCTCAAGAAAGGCATGATATACCAGTAATTGGCAGCCAATCACATCAGTCATACACATGTTCATTTATGAAAATACAACAAATAGACATCAAACATAAGCAGTCATAGAACCAGGGCCACCATCAGAACTCACTGGTCCCTGACTGGACTCTCCCATGCCCAATGAATGAAGGTCCTGCTGAGCTCTCCTCTCTTAGCCCATCAGCTACAACTCTGCTACTGGTTCTGGCTTTGAATGCTGAGAATTGTAGCTTAGCAGTGGCTAGAGAGATACAGTTATGGGATCACTGAGACAGACAGTAGTATTCTGTTGGAATATGTTTTTTCACTTTACTCTTTTTCAGCTCTTTATGTTTGAATTGCAATAGTTTCTTGTTTTAAATGTTCTACCTCCCAAGCAATCAGGCAGAGGCTTAAATAGACATAGAAATGCATAATATCCCTTGAAGCTTGCAGCCTATTGCCACAGCCTATTGTCACTTGTCTATAGAGACTGAAACTAGAGCTTCCAGTGGAAAACTGTTCTTCCATAAATTTATAGTCACCCGAGGGCCGCCCCCCAAAACCTGCCGCCTTAGGCACAGGCCCTCAGGTGTCTTAATATAAATACGCCCCTGTCCTCTCCAAGAGATAACACGGCTCCTACATCAGAAGCAGTTTCTGGAAACCGCAGATATTTTGTATGTACAATACTGTAGCAGATGCTGAGAAGGCATCCACCTTCTAATTAAATCTGACAAGGACAGTGTTTGCATGCAGTGCTTCCTTTAATGAGGACTGAGAGAAAAATAAATTGTTTGTTGCATAATATTTCCACACACACTCCCTCTCTCTCTCACACACACACTCACATATACACATTCCCTCTCACACACACTCTCTCTCACACACTCTCACACACACAGACACACTCCCTCACACACACACACTCTCTCTCACACACACACTCTCACACACACACACACACACTCTCTCTCACACACACTTCATAATAGAGGATTTTCTCTTGCCATATGTAGAAAATGGACCAGAAAAATGGTGTAAAGTCAGTGAAATGTATTATGCATTAAATATTGGTGGGACCACAAAAAGTTGTTTAACATATGGAAATACATAAAATATTAGGGTATGTAAAATGGAGGCTTCACTGTATGTACCTAGTTGTAACTAGAACTCTAGAGGGAATAACATTCTACAAACCTCTGGGTAGTAATTTTGTTAAGAAAGTAGAAAATACCAAGTGTTGTCCTGGCAAACAAGGAGTTTGTGTCACTAATAGAATGGCAATGCTATACATGTGCAACAGTTGTTACTACTATATATTTATAGAAAAGCTGTTGTTAGGTTTGTGTGGAAACCAAAATGTGGGTACAAGTAATTTGTGTCATATGTTTTCTTCCTTGCCCCCCCCCCTGGAAAATTTTCTGTGGACGCCCATGGTTACTTACTTTGCTTTGTCATTGAATATCCAACATGTTACAAAAGTTATTGTCTGCTGCAGTATATAGCCAATCGAAATGGGCAGCACTCCAAAATTAAGTTAAAACATGCCTTTATTCACAATTGCAGGGCATCATTTACAACGTATCGAGCCTAGCAGAGCACTTTATCAATCGTTTGAAAAATGCTGCCCTGCGATTGTGAATAAAGCCATGTTTTAACTTAATTTTGGAGTGCTGCCCATTTCGAATTGGCGATAAGTGTTTTCCAGTGGGGAAGGACACTGGGGGTCATTTATCAACACTGGGCAAATTTGCCCATGGGCAGTAACCCTTGGCAACCAATTAGGTTGCTACATTCATTGTTCTCCTTGCAGATGGCTTTAAAAAGCTAATCGCTAATTGGTTGCTATAGGTAACTGCCCATGGGCAAATTTGCCCAGTGTTGATAAATGAGCCCCACTGTGTGAGGTGCACCCGAGCAAACAAGAAAATTGAACCAAGTGTTTGCCCCTCGAATTCTACTTGAACTGCTGCAGTATATAGTACAGTGAGCCATTAGCTACAAGGTTGCCTAATGTGATCCACCAATTAAGCCTAGTCTTAATATTGCATGAAAACTTAGCAATTACTGTTCGTGTTAAATAGCAAGTGTAAATTTAAAGATTGTCACAGTTTCTTGTGTAAGTTTTATTTATTTATTTATTTTACGTATGAATACCATTTCCCCCTCTGCAAAGCATATGTTTGATTAACTTCTAATTCTTTTTATTTTTCAGGCAGAATGCATCTAAAAAAAAAACTTTATTAAAAGAAGCTAAACATATCCTTTCATACAGAAAAAGATCTTAAAGGGATCCTGTCATCGGAAAACAAGTTTTTTTTTCAAAACGCATCAGTTAATAGTGCTACTCCACCAGAATTCTGCACTGAAATCCATTTCTCAAAAGAGCAAACAGATTTTTATATATTCAATTTTGAAATCTGACATGGGGCTAGACATTTTGTCAATTTCCCAGCTGTCCCCAGTCATGTGACTTGTGCCTTCACTTTAGGAGAGAAATGCTTTCTGGCAGGCTGCTGTTTTTCATTCTCAATGTAACTGAATGTGTCTCAGTGGGACATGGGTTTTTACTATTGAGTGTTGTTCTTAGATCTACCAGGCAGCTGTTATCTTGTGTTAGGGAGCTGCTATCTGGTTACCTTCCCATTGTTCTTTTGTTTGGCTGCTGGGGGGGGGAAAGGAAGGGGGGTGATATCACTCTAACTTGCAGTACAGCAGTAAAGAGTGATTGAAGTTTATCAGAGCACAAGTCACATGACTTGGGGAAGCTGGGAAATTGACAATATGTCTAGCCCCATGTCAGATTTCAAAACTGAATATAAAAAAATATGTTTGCTCTTTTGAGAATTCTGCTGGAGCAGCACTATTAACTGATTCATTTTGAAATTATTTTTTTTCCCATGACAGTATCCCTTTAACTATTTATTAAAATAGCCTGCAGTGCCTCAATGGAAGTCATGTGCTAACTAGAGACTAGGATGCATAATATATGGGTTTGGAATCTTACTCTTTACTGGTAAAGTTTTTCAGTTTGTTTTCAGGAGATAATGTCACAGATGCAAGCATGTTATATTCCTTAATTGCACAGCACATGAAGAGTTTGTTAGCTGCGTAGGATGGACATCTGCTGATGAGTTGTATTCCTGCAGTGATGACCACCAGATTTTGAAATGGAACTTGTTAACTGGTGAAACAACACTAGTAGTGAAATTGTCAGATGATACGTATCCAATTGATTTTCACTGGTTCCCCAAGAATGTGGGTAACAGAAAGCAAGCACACGCTGAAATGTTTGTGCTTACAAGCTCTGATGGTAAGTGTCAGTTATTCAGATATGGAAACTACATGTCTAATAAATATTACACTTTGTATAAGCTTGGTTAGTGATACAGTTTTATCAGAATTCTTTCATCAGAGAGAGTATCTTTTACTGCTAATATATTTTCACTCACTCACTATTCACATCAGGGTCCTTCTTTGACGTCCCCATTAGACCATACACTAGGGAAATAGTGCAGGCTTATTTCTTTGTGTAAAGTTTTGCAAGAAATTTAATATCCTTTATTATTAAATAGGAAACTTCCATCTAATATCTAAATTAGGGAGGCTGGAGAAAAGCGTTGAGGCTCATTCTGGAGCTGTGCTTGCAGGGCGATGAAATTATGATGGAACTGCTCTGGTTACAGGTGAGAAGTAAATTCAGAATTAATGTGTATTCTTCCTTGGCTTAGATGGTATGTGAACGTAATAGCTGTGCAAGATGTCTTAGTCTTTATGCTTAGAAATCCCTACCCGGTTTACAGAGCTAAAGTAATTGATACAAATTACTTAAAGGACAAGGAGAGTCAAGGGAACATATTGTCTTTTAAGGTAAGCATTACATTAATATCTTCTGTAGCATTGTCTAATCAACGCTAAACTCAGACATTTTTCAGCAGCAGTACCCTGAAAGAAAAAAAAATGGTGACTTCTGCTTGCGAATCTTCTATAATCCAGCAGTTTCTGAGAAAGACCAAGACCATGGTCATGCTCATTACAATTTATCAGCGTTGCAGATCATGCAGGGATAAGCACCTGGAGATCTTGTTCATTGAAGTGGACGTTACTGTTCACCTCCGTAATACCCAACCTGTGTAAATCATCAGCAAATAGCAACCTTTGTCTATGGTTGCTATAGCAGTGCTCTGATTTTCACCGCCAATCTACTGCTACCTTTTAATTTTTTCCCACTGCAGATCAGTGATTGTTCTGTCTTCTCCTGCTTCCCCAATTGCCTGCACCGCCATTCTCAATATAACTCAGTAAGAGATTCCATTGCGATTCTAAAAGTACTTTTCACACATGCGCAGAAGCTAAGCAGCCATCTTTAATATGTAATGGAAGACAATAGAATACTTTAAAGACCATACTGAAATAAAGTATGCATTATAATGTATAAATAACTTCACAATTGGGCAAAAAAGGAGACAAAACCGATGGTAAATATTTAAAAAAAAAAAAAGAAGAAGAGGATTGCCTTGTCTTTTAATAGACAAAGGTTGTAATCATTTGTCTGCTTTTACTATGTCATTTTCAGTGAGTAATTTCCTTGTAAATGTTAATATGTAATTACTGCCACTAAATTTGATTTATTTTAACTTTTGATGATCTGACAAAAATGTACAATCCAGTTGAGACCCATTTATATAGAAGGTTGAGAAATCTTGTTTTCTATGATCTAGTTTAGTATTGTTTTGGGAAATGTGCAGTTTGGTGCATATTTGATTTACTTTGCCTTGATATGTCAAAAAGTAAAATGTAGATTTCGACATGACATTTACCCTTTTACTTAAAATATGTTTATTCAGTTGGCGAAGATGGGCATGTAAAGATATGGTTGAAAAGCGGCATGCTGAGATCCACCTTGGCACAGAATGGTAAGGATGCACTTTTCAATTTCCGTTGTTGTGTATCAGTTTTTGTGATTGAAAGCTATAAATGATGCCTTTATCTGGAGTCCTGAAATTTGCAATGATTTTGCTTTAAAATTAGACTTTGGGGAGCTTAAAAACGTAAGTGTTTTAAAGTTATAAAAATATAATGCAGTGTTGTCCTGCACTGGTAAAACTGCTGTGTTTGATATAGAAATACTACTGTTATTTATATAAATAAACTGTTCTGTAGCAATGGGAGCAGCAATGCAAAGAGAAAAGGCTCAGGTTACACAGCAGATAACAGATAATCTCTGTAGAACATAATGGTGTTAAAAAAAATGCTATTTCCCTCACTACCCCTAATTTGCATATGCAAATTTGGATAAAGTTCGACCGTGAAGAAGGATTTGGTCGAATTTGAATCCTGCTGAAAAAGGCAGAATCCCAAACCGAATCCTGGATTCGGTGCATCCCTACTTTAAAACACTTTCTTTTTTTCATGTTACTGTTTCTTTAAAGGAGAAGGAAAGGTTAAAACTAAGTAAGCCATATCAGAAAGGTCCATCTAAATATACCAGTAAACCCCCCAAAGTAATGTTGCTCTGAGTCCCACTGCATTTCTTTCCTTCTATTGTCTACACATGGGCTTCTGTATCAGACTCCCTGCCTTCAGCTTAAACCTCATTGCCCTGGGCAGAAGCATGCTCAGTTAGCTCCTTCCCCCCCCCCCCCCCCTTCTCTACTGTAATCTGAGCCCAGAGCAGGGAGAGACTCAGGCAGGAAGCAATGTCACACCACATTAATACTGCAGCTCCTATCCTAAACAAACATTCTACAGAATAAATATAGCATTCTATCTGGCACTATTGCAGCTAATCTATTGGCAATAAAATGCCTGCGTAGCTTTCCTTCTCCTTTAAGGGTCTGCAGTCACCTAAGGTATCAGACCCAATGCTGCACTCTTTCATTCTTACCTCTCTTAAGCTGGCCATAGATGCAAAGATCCAATCGTACGAATCATCGTACGATCGGACTTTCCCATCTCCCAACCCGCCACTAACCATTCAGATCAAAGTCTTACCAGTCAGATTAGTAAAAGAACAGATCAGCAATGTTCTGCCCCTGACAGCAATCGTACGATATCTATGTCCAACCAAAGCTAGTGACAGTCTCCCACTGGAAATCGTACCATCGGCAATACACGCAGAGATATTATCGGCAGCCGACAGAAATTTTCTAACCTGTCCAATCGACCAAACGACCGATCTCCGCCGGACGAAAAATGTCGGGACTCTCCACACACATTCCGAAAATCGTACGAATCCTCGATTCGTACGATCAGATCTTTGTGTCTATGGCCAGCTTTACACTTTTTATTGATTAATTAAGGGTGGCCACAATGCTAAAAAAGACGACTTGTGGTTCCAAATGCTAACAGGGCAGTTATTTTTCACACCTGATAAAGTGTTGCTCTAACTCACATATTTCCATTCAAAATCGGGAGTCCATGTAGTTATTCAGCCAAGCCCAAGGGACTCGCCCCAGTTCAAAAAGGCAATCAACTACAGAAAAGTTTATATCAAAAACGATACACCTATGACTAAGCGCCGGAGGGTGCGAAACGCGTAAGGTGGGGTATGGGGGGTAGTATGTACTAGTTACTGTTTTAATGTGAATAACAATAAATTAATATTTTTTACTTGAAGAAGCCTTGGGACTTATATCGTTTTTGATATAAACTTTTCTAAAGTGCTGCTGTAGACAAGGCTGGCTGGGCTGAAGCTGCCTAGCCTTTGAAAGAATCTGGAAACCTTCTTCTATATCAAACAACCCCCACTCTTGCTTTTCACTTCATAAATCTATTTTTACTCCTACACAGTTCAGTGATATCTCCCCTGGCAGGAGAAAGGAGATTTAACTTCTGCCCAATGGGTCAAGTAGCAGTTCTGCTTGCTTCCCTTATTGAGAGTATAATGCAGGCACTTGCCCAATGGAAGTGAGCATCTTTGGGATCTGACCAATCAGGGCAAGATGTTCAGACTAATGGTGGCCATACATGGAGAGATCCGCTCGTTTGGCGATGTCGCCAAACGAGCGGATCTCTCCCCGATATGCCCACCTTGAGTTGGGCAATATCGGGCTGATCTGATCGTGGGCCCTAGGGCCCAACGATCGGATCCTAAAAGTGGCTTTACAGTCGGTCGGATCGCTGGACTGCATCAATGAACAGATGCGGCCGCGATCCGACGGGACTTTTAGTCCCATCTGATCAAGATCTGGCCGACTTTCGGCCAGATCTCGATCGGGGAAGCCCATCGGGGGGCCCCATACACGGGCCAATAAGCTGCCGACTTGGTCTGTCGGCAGCTTTTATCGGCCCGTGTATGGCCACCTTTAACTTTCTGTCAGCTAACAAGAAACTACGTGGCTCTGTAGCAGCAAATATGGAGCTGGAGTTGAACTAGCAAATTTTAAAATTTATAACAAACAAGGGAAAGTTGTGCTCACCACTAATTTTTGAAACCATTAGGCCGGAGTGCAATGAGGCTGTGACCACAAAATACATATAGATAAATACAAGAGTCCTCTGCACTCAACCCATTATCAAGACATTAAGACATTTTGTGCATGCAGCTACTAAAAATGCCTTACCCTTTAAACTAAACAGGGATTGTTTGTCCATATATTGCAATATATTTAAGATGGCCAACTACGTCATCCTATATCTGGCCAGTCTTACACTCAGATTTTAAAATCTATTTGTTGGTATTATTTTACTATTAATTAATTGTAGTCGCACATGCAAAAAAAACTGGATATCTAGAGTAAAATCAGGAGGTACACTTTTTCTTTCATTTTGGTCAAAGGTGTTTTAATTGGGTCTACCTACTCTTCTGATTGTATGGAGTAATACTGGTTATTATTAGTACTGCAAAAGAATACAAATCAAATCCAGCACTCCAGTAGTGCAGGCGAAAAGTAACACTGCATTAGGAATTATTACATAGTTTGTAACAAATTCAGGTAAAAGACTTGTGCTGTAGTAAATTGCACACCCAACTAAGCATGCTGTATGGTGCCAATTGATATCACCCTTTTTTGATGTAAAGGAAGAGGAAGGGAGACAAAAGCAAGTATACAAACAAGCACTGTCCCATTACTAGTGGGGCTTTGAGCAGTGTGTAGAGGTTGAAAAAAATTAAAATTCGGCCTGCGATCTCTCTCTTGCGCAATCTATCAGCCCAAACTTGTCTAATCCACACATCACTACTGTGTTGATTGCATCTTAGCAACTTGCATTTATTAGATTTTTCCTGTTTTTTTTTTTTGTTTTTTTGTATGATCTGGTAAATTTTTTTTAATATTGTTTTCTGCAATTCAATGTTTTTTTTCAAGTTTTTTCAAGTTTTTGGTATCTAGCAAACCAAACTAAAAACCCATAAACAAACGAAAATGAAGCACTAAAAAATGGTGAGCGTCCGCTCATCAGAACCAGACAGTTCTAAGGGTGGTGGCAGACAGGGACAGACAAGTTGTCCATTGACAAATCTTCTCTTCTTCGGGCTACTAATGTCCCGAAATGCTTTGCCAGAAGAATCGCTTCAGATTTCTGAAGTTGCCTCATGAGGAAACTTCGGACTTCAGAAATCCAAAGCGATTCATATGCCATCCTGCTGGTGATTCGTATTCTTGCTGGCGGGAAGGCATTTCGGGGAGATTAGTCGCCCGCAGTAGTGAAGATCTGTTGCTAGGCAACTAATCTCCCTGTCTGCCACCACCCTTGAGTGAAACTGGTTTCATTATCCTCTTTAGTGCCAGAAATAATAAAATAAAGTAGATATTTTTCAATTAAACTAATAGGCAAAAGGTATGTTTAGCACAAGCCCTATACATTGAATTCATGTTGAAATAAGCTATATACTGTCCCTTTAAAACCAACATGCCTTTTTCCATACTTGCTCTTTCTGTGTTGGTCATCACATCTCTTCAGCAGTGATGGTAGTAGGATCAAGACCCAGGAAGGATTTTAAAATCGTAATGACTTGTTCCTGTATTAATCAGGAATCCTAATAAATCTGCCAGTATCACTTTCACTGCAACACTGATCACATTTAAGATGAAGATACTGACTAACAAATGTCATCAGTGTGAATAAGCCCCTTTGCATACTGACTAAGGACAAGGTGGCACACTTCTTCCTGTTAGGCTTTTGTAAGAACTGATTTATTAGAGCATAGTACATCTTAATAACCTTGTTTCTTTTATACTTATTTAACAGTGGAAGGCACAGGTGGGATCATTTTAAGTGTTGACTGGAACTCTGTCAATGATCTTATCCTGTCAGCAGGAGAGGACTGTACATATAAGGTAAACAACGACTGCCTAATTGCAGGAGCACTATCACCATAGTCTTTAAGGAGAATTCAACCTGATCGTAAGAAAACCCATACCCCCCACCCCAGGTAGACCCCCCTCCTCCCCCCAGCCGAACTACCCCCCCGAGGAGATGGCCCATACTTCATACTTACCCCCTCGGCGCAGATTCTTCCAGCGGAGTTGCAATCATCCATCTTCTGCAATCTCTGTAAGCTGACTGAGAGTGTTGTTAAAAGTCTGAATAAAAAAGTACTCCATTTCAAACCTGCCGAGGTCATGTAGAAGTCAATGGAAGATGTCCCGTTTACAATTGTAAGATATCATGATCTGTGCTGGGTTTTGTACCATAATCTTTTTAATCAAATAAATTTGTGGTTTTCAGGTCATAATCCAAAAAAATCAGAGTTTTCGGGTGTCGCATATGAATCAATGGTACAATTAGGATTTTATCGAGTCTTTTCCCGCACCAGATTTTTTCAACTAAATTTATTGATAAATACGGTAAAAAAGTGCACGGGACTTTGTTCGACGTGAATTTAAGAAAATAGAAACTTTAGAAATTTCTTGATGTATCTGTGTAAATTTTTGTGGTGTAACTTTTAATCAGTCACCCTTACATTTAAAAAAATTTTTTAGGGATGCTCTTCTTTCTACCATTCCACTTATAAGCTTGTTATCTACCAAGGCAGACCAAGAAAACAGCCAATAGTGACATACCGTATATACTCGCGTATAAGCCGAGTTTTTCAGCACCCAAAATGTGCTGAAAAACTCTACCTCGGCTTATACGCGGGTCAGCTAAAAAAGGTTGCCGCTTACTCACTGATTGAAGTCTGCAGTGACTCCTCCGTGCTGCCCATACTTCTCCCCGCTCGTGGCTTCCTTAGCACTCAGCCCCTCCCCTCTCAGCTCTCGTCACTCAGTACTCAGTACTGTGTGCGCATTACCGTATTGCGCGTAGGAGCGCACAAGAGTTTATAAGAGGACGTGGATGAGGTGCGCGCTCACTCAGTGCCGGATTTGAAAATAGCGCGCCCCTAGGCCGGGTGCCTCCTGCGCCCCCTAACCCCGTTGTGTGCACACGCCACCGATGCATGCGCGTGCGTTACCCCAGAGCCTGTCAAAGTTCTAAGCTGTAGAAAAACTACAAGATCCAGCATTCCTCACTCTCCTAACACAAATTCACCGATCAGGCACTATACAGGAAACTGCGCTTCGGGTTTCCTGTAGGAACCCGGAATTATAGAAGTGGCTGGGCGGCATGCCGCCCCTACAAATAGCACGCACCTGTACAGGGAGGCGCACGTCTTCTCCCTTTGTGATGTGCCCTGGGACGCTGTAGCCTCGTAATAGGGGGAAAGGAGGCGGCAGTTTACGTTGTGTAAGTTTGTGAGCTACCATTGTCATTTGAGAGGGAGGACTGATTGACAAGAGCTGAGAGGGGAGGGGCTGGAGCAGAATTATGTATACTTGTGTGTGCAGTAGACCATGTGTGTTAGAAAAATAATGTGAATATATAACAATAGGTATAGTTGAAAGGTTAACAGTTCCAGTAATGGCCTTATTGCATGACATGTCCACCTTTTTCACCTTGACAGCAGCATGGAGGAGTCAGTGCATGCTTCAGCTTGCTTTAAATTGGCCATGTCCTAAAATAATTTCTCACCCCTAGGCTTATACACGAGTCAATACATTTTTCCAGTTTTCTTAGGTAAATTAGGTACCTCGGCTTATACGCGGGTCGGCTTATACACGAGTATATACGGTACTGTATTTTTGTGATCTTATATTTATATATATATAAAATAAGCTCCTCCTTTCTTCTCTATACTCCAAGTGGAGCCACAGGCCAAGGGCTTTAACCGGGGGAAAGGTTTAAGATAAATTCTTCTCCTCCCATGATGACTCAATATGATTTATTCTTAACCAATGGGTCAGGGCCCAAAATCGGGTCACCATGCTGTTTACAGTCTCCATGATCCCCTTTATTTAAAGGAAATACCCTGCTGCAATAGGTAATTAAAATAAGGTCCACAATACACCCTAAACCAGTGGGTGCAAATCAGAGGCCAAGACTTAATTTGTGCCCGTTGTGAAAAAGGGTTAAACCCCGCTCTTAATAATTCAGAAGGTGGAAGTAAACATTCACAAATGTTTGGATTTTCTAAATTAAGGGACTGTATTATATTAAAAACATGTCCTCTTTGTTCTTTTAAGTTGAACACAGTGTAACAGAAATGCTGGGAAATTGGTTGAAGGGGTGTATGTATCATCCAGATTTCTGTCATACTGTTTTTAAGCAAGCAGGTAAATGTACATTTTTTACACGGGTCTGTGGCTAGTTGTAATAGCCGGAAAAAGGACCCGGTTTACGAGAGTGTTGAGTGTTGGGCGGGATCCGATTCCAAATGGACCGTCCAACACCTGAGAGAGGAACAGGTGTTTTCTCTCCTTAAGTAGGGAAGGGATTGTGTGTGTCTCTCTCAATCCTGGGGAAAAGAGCAGGTAGTGCAGGCCTGTACGAGAGCCAGATTCATGTGAGTACGTGCTGTGCCACAAATACTGTTTTCTGTTAGGTGCTGGATGTTAGATCCTCACCTAGTTAGTTAGAAGCTAATTGTTTAGTTAGTGCCGGACAGGCAAGGTTTTATTTTCATTTTTGTTTGTTTTGATCGTCTTCCTGCCAACCAGACAAATAAAACTGGTTGCGGGCAGTTGCACATTACCAGCCAGTTTTGTGTTGTTTTGCATGGACTCCCAATACTGCTGTGTACCCATCTACCCCCTGGAGATGACGACCCTGTTACCTCAAACGGTTACAACAAGCATAATAGAATAATATGAATGAATACATCTGTCTAGAGGGTAAAGCAGTTTAATTACCCTTTTTTTTTCTTACGAATAATGGAAAAAAATCCCCCTAGCATTTTTTCATAAAACATTTTTAAGCCCTCTTAGTGATTTGGCTTCCTACTACCTTGTCAAGCATTTATTTTTAAAGTTTAAAATGCCTTAAAACACAAATTGCAGCTCCTGTTTCCAGTACTGAGAACCTTATGTCATCATAAATGGATGGTCATGGTAATGACAATTGTTGGAATAAAGTGTGTAATAGAAATGTTTGGCGTTGTCCATATAAATAAGGTTGCTAGCAAGCCAATATACGTAAAGAAGAAGAAAGATTGCCCGCACAGTTTGTTACATCAAGGCCCCTCATTGTATTACACTATCTTTGTGCATTCTAAATTTGTAGTGCATTTAATATCAAGTTCCGAAAACAATCAATGTGACTGAGTAGTAAGACTATTATGCACTTACCCCTTACTCAGGAGCACTAGTGAGAAAGCAGGGAGCTTTTAAGCCCCAGCAAATTAAAATAATACACCTGTAAATCATTCCCTTCCTAAACTATCTATTAGCATTCTAAGTTTGTAGTGCAGTTAAAAAGTCCCCCATCAAACAATGTAAGTAATATTAAGTAATAAGACCATGGTGCACTTACCCTTAAAGGGATACTGTCTTGGGAAAACATGTGTTTTTCAAAACGCATCAGTTAATGGTGCTGCTCCAGTAGTATTCTGCACTGAAATACGTTTCTCAAAAGAGCAAACAGATTTTTTTATATTTCATTTTGAAATCTGACATGGGGCTAGACATATTGTTAGTTTCCCAGCTGCCCCCAGTCATGTGACTTGTGCTCAGATAAACACAATCAATTGACTGAGTAGTAAGACCATTATGCACTTACCCCTTACTCAGGAGCACTAGTGAGAAAGCAGGGAGCTTTTAAGCCCCAGCAAATTAAAATAATACAAATATCAAAGGCTATTGTGATACTAAGCTCTATAGTTAGTATGGGTATATAGAATTTAATTAAAAGTAGAGAGGGGTGTATTTATGGATGCTGGGTTTTCATTTGGAGGGGTTGAACTTGATGGACTTTGTCTTTTTTCAACCCAATTTAACTATGTAACCTGTAAACCATTCCCTTCCGATACTATTTATTAGCATTCTAAGTTTGTAGTGCAGTTAAAAAGTCCCCCATCAAACAATGTAAGTAATATTAAGTAATAAGATCATGGTGCACTTACCCTTAAAGGGATACTGTCTTGGGAAAACATGTGTTTTTCAAAACGCATCAGTTAATAGTACTGCTCCAGCAGAATTCTGCACTGAAATACGTTTCTCAAAAGAGCAAACAGATTTTTTTTTTATATTTCATTTTGAAATCTGACATGGGGCTAGACATTTTGTTAGTTTCCCAGCTGCCCCCGGTAATGTGCTCTGATAAACTTCAGTCACTCATTACTGCTGTACTGCAAATTTGAGTGAAATTGCCTCCCCCCCCACAGCAGCCTAGCAATAGAACAATGGGAAGGTAACCAGATAGCAGCTTCCTAACACAAGATAACGGCTCCCTGGTAGATCTAAGAACAGCACTCAATAGTAAAAATCCAGGTCCTCCTGTGACAGCTTCAATTACGTTGGGAGAAACAACATCCTAAAGTGCTGGCTCTTTCTGAAAGCACATGACCAGGCAACATGACCTGAGATGGCTGCCTACACACCAATATTACATTATAAAAATCATGACAGAATCCCTTTAACTAGAGAACTTTAGTGGAAAAAGCAGGAAGCTTTTAAGCCCCAGCCAAATAACAGCCCGTCAACCTGTCTTTGAAAGCAGAAATTGTTGAACAGTAATATTTTTATGTCCATAGATACATTTTACATATGATCTATAAATTAGTTGTAAATATACCCTTTATAAAAGGTTTATAGTTATGTCATCAATTATATTTAGTTTGGTGATTTCACATGTCACATGATGCTTTAAAAGGGAACTTCACCCAAAAGCTGTTTTTTGCAAAGTGAAAGAATATCTAAGAATCTAAAAATATCTAATTCTAAGCAACTTTATAATATCGGTTAAAATGTTGCCTTCTAGGGGCAGATTTATTAAGGATCGAATTGTAAATTCAAATTTTCAAGTTTGATTTTGGGTCAAAACTCACAAATTTGAGTTGGGAATAAGCCAAACTCGAATTCAAATACGAGATTTATCATACCTGGACCCTGGGAACAACTCAAATTCGACTATTCACCACCTAAAACCTGCCAAGTTTATGTAGAAGTCAATGGCAGAGGTCCAGTGACCCATTTGAAGATGTTAATAGCCTTCCTGACAATCCATTTTTTTGGGGAGAAAAAAACTCGATTTGAGTTTAGTCAAATTTGATTCAAGTTTTTGGGTTGGTAATATTCGTATATTCGAGTTTTAGACGTTCGAGATTTTTCTTAAATAACCTCCCATTCAAGTTGTGAGTATATTACAGTAAAAAAGTTCACATAAACTCGAAATTCTACCTTTGATAAATCTGGCCCTTAAAGAAAAAAAACGAAACCTTAAAAATGAATGTGGCTAAAAATGCCATATTTTATATAATGACCTTATTGCACCAGCCTAAAGTTTCAACTTCTCAATAGCAGAAATTATCCAGGATTTCAAACTTGTCGCAGGAGGTCACCATCTTGGAAAGTGTCTGTGACACTCCCATGCTCAGTTGGCTCTGAGCAGCTGTTGAGAAGATAAACTTAGGGGTCATTGCATATTATCAAGCAGAAAATGAGGTTGGTCTGTAAAATAAGCTGATGATACAGGGCTGATTATTAAATTCTGATGCTAGTTGCACTGGTTTCTGTGCTGCCATGTAGTAATTATCTGTATTAATTACTAATCAGGCTTATGTTGTAACATTTATAGACTATGTGTACTGTATATTGTGAGTGGGTCCCTAAGCTCAGTAAATGACAGCAGCACAGAGTATGTGCAGTGAATCAGCAGGAAAAGAAGATTGGGAGCTACTGGGGCACCTTTGGGGGCGCAGATCTTTTCCGCTTGTGGTTGCCTTGTGCTGGTACAGGAGCCCAAAACACAATGTACAACATTTATATATGCTTCTTTAGTTAAGCTTTAGTTCTTTAATGTATATGTAAATGTAAAAGATATTAAAAGCAATAAATGCCAGGTTACATTTTCTGCACTCTTGGCTTGAAAAAACATTACAAGCCAGGTGAAAGGCATTTTTGAGTCTGCCACCTGGCACATAGCTGCTACTGAGAAAATGGCAAAACAGAGAAAATTGAAAGCAATTAAAAAAAAATTTTGTGTGCTGGTTACGGTAATGTGTACAACTGATACTTTAAAGGCAGTGAGACATGTTGTTGCGGCTGAGGAATGGCAAGAAATATCATGCTCAAAAATTATTTGTACACATTTTTGTGCAATTATGCAACTTTGAATGTTTTAGCAGAGTCACTTCCCTAAAGAATTAAACCCAAATATATAACAATACAGGTATGGGACCTGTTATGCATAACGCTTGGGACCTGGGGTTTTCCGCATAACGAATCTTTCCATAATTCAGGTATTCATACTGTCTAATAATACTGTTTAATAAAGTCTGCTCGAAAATCATGTAAACATTAAATAAACCCAGTAAGCTGGTTTTGCTTCCAGTAAGGATCAATTATATCTTAGTTTGGATCAAGTACAAGGTACTGTTTTATATTTACAGACAAAAAGGAAATCATTTTTAAAAATTATAATGGAGTCTATGGGAGATGGCCATTCTGGATTTTGGAGTTTTCTGGATAACAGGTTTCCAGATAACAGATCCTATACCTGTAAAGCAGTGTTCAGCTGCCCACCAGCCAAGAAAAAAATGTGGACGGATGTGGAACTTGGCTGAATGAGAGACCATTACTTCAGCGTTGTTTCAGTGACTTAATCAGGGCAGATGATAGCAAAGTGCAGACTCTTATTGCATTCATTAGTCAAAAAACTTTACTTTTGTATAATTATATATTTGGGTTTTTAGCCCCATTAAGTGCTTTTATCTATTTGCATTTGTCTGTTAGGAATTGGATTTTAAACTCTAACAACAGTAATAGAGCCAACTAACCTAGAAGCATGAAAAACTCCAGAATCGTCAATAAGTACTTTTCAGCAGGATATGATATTGATTTGTTATTCTAAATTATATGGTAGCCCATTCATTGAACTGCAGATGCTATGATTAAATCACAGTGTTAGTGCAGAAGATGTCAAGTGGGCCTGATGGATGACACTGCTAACTTTGTAGTCTATTGGCTTTTCATTATATTGACTACAATTCTATCAGATATCTTCTTGATGCAGTTCCACAGTTTATAATTCAACGCAACCTCTATTCACTTGACATCTGGTTGCATTTAACAACTGCTACTGGTTTAAAGTGTGTCATTTAAACACAGCCAATGCAGTGGTTTTCATTCAGTGAAATCTGCAGGAGAGCTTTTTCACAAAACGTTGAGTCACATCAGGTGATCCCACGGGACTACAGTTTTAGACTACCTTTTCATTTAGTCAGTGGTTTGAGGGACCCTCATTTTCTACAAATACATTCTTCTTGTTTCATTTCACTGTACAGCCTACATTTTAGACAAAACATACTCTTCAATGTGTTTTCTATGCACAGTTTTCTTCCAGGTAAAGATATAGGACCTGTTATCCAGAATGCCTGAGGTTTTCCAGATAATAGTAATTTGGATCAACATACCTTACAGAAACAGTTGTAAAAATAGTTGTAAAAATAAAGACTGGATAAATAGATGTAGAAATAGCTGTGCAAAATAAAAAAATGTTTCTAAAATAGTTTGTTAGTGAAAAATGTAATCTATAAAGACTGAAGTGACTGGATGTCTAACATAACAGAACACAACTTCCTGCTTTTCAGCTCTCTAACTCTGAGTTAGTCAGTGACTAGAATGGGGGCCACATGGGACATAACTGTTCAGTTGTGGCAATTGATTAGTGCAATTGATCCTCAGCATGCAGCTCAGATTCAAAAGAAACAGTTATGACCCATGTCATGTGACTCCCTCTCAAGTCACTTATTAATTACGGTACTACCTGGTAACCAATCAGTGGAAACCAAGAGAGCTGCAAAGCAAGAAGTAGTGGTCTGGCTATTATGTTAGACATCCAGTCACTCCAGCCTTCATACATTACATTTTTGTCTAACTTTGTTAGAAACATTTTTTATTTTGCACAGCCTATCCGTTTACCTGTTTTTTATTTTTATACCGACCAATTCCTTTAAGTCTGCTATCAAATCATTTACACAATAAATAAACCCAATTGGATTGTATTACCTATTTTTATACTAATTTATTATGACAGGATATAGGAAATTATTGTTAAAGATTGGAAATATTTGATTAAAACCTAGTCTATGGGAGATGCTCTACCATTAATTCTGGGCTTCCTGGATAACCGTTTTTTTGGAATAATGATCTGTGCATTAATTAGAGAAATCTTAGATTTTAAAACCCCAGGATTAGGGTCTTATGTGATGTCCATAAATAATAATAATATATATAGATATGGCATATTATAAATATATAATAACTGTTTTTATATTTCTTTTTTCATGACAGGCATGTATTCACTGAACAATATCTTGGTTGCCAACTGTGGAAAACGCAAAATAATCTCATTCATTTCAAAATATGCTTCCTAGGCAATTTATTGTCTGTGCCCCGTGCCTGTCGTACAACAAAATAAGGGGGGGGAGAGAGGAAAAAAAAAGGGGGCGGAATAGGGAAAGAGGGACTCAGTGATAGTCTTGGGCAGGAAGGTGTGGGAGTAAGTGTATGAAAGGCCAAGAAGGAGGATGAATGGAAGATGGAGATTGCGTGTCCCGGGATTCAGAAGAGGGTAATCAATTCTAAGTGGTTTGCTCTTCTACATGGGGAACAAGGATTTGTATTCCTCAGAGTCTTTGAAAGAAGCCCAGTGTACCCATCTGGTTATGAATTTCGTCATCTGTTCCGGGGCGAAGTTGGAGAGTTCCTCAATCCTATAAATCTCATTCAATTTGGACAACCATTCCTGGATTCTCGGAGGTTGGGTATGCTTCCAGTGTGTCGGGATCAGCATTTTAGCCGAGTTCAAGAGGTGTGGCTCTATAGTTGATACGAATTGTGATATTGGTTTGTCTAAATGAAAAAGCAGCACATAGGCCGGATCGTCTGGTATAGGGGATTTGGTGATCTGTTCTGACAGGCTCCTGACTTGATGCCAGAAAGGCTTTATCTTGGGGCAGTCCCAGAAAATATGTCGTAAAGTTCCTGTGGAGTGCAGACATCTCCAGCATTTATCAGAAGTGGCTGGCCATATTTTATGGAGTCTGGATGGGGTGAGATACCACCTCGAGAGTAACTTATAGTTGGTCGCTTTCATTCTACAGCATCTTGAGCTGTGCATTAGCATGCGAGTTATTGTATTCCATTGTGACTCTTCTAGATCTATTTCTAGGTCTCTACCCCATTTCTGCAAATTTTCCGGCAGTGGTGTCTGAGGTAGATCTTGTAAAAGTTTGTATAAGGCTGACAACGTTTTTGTAGGAGGATGAGCAGCTGAGCACATATGTTCAAATGGTAATAACTTCCGGTTGAGCACTTTGTCACCTCCTAAGCTGCCATGGTAGTGTCGGATTTGGGAGAGTGCATATAAATCGGCAGTGGACAGTTGATGTGTTTGCCTGAATTTATCTATAGGGATAAGTTGTCCTTTTTTCCATAAAGTGTACTAACGGTAGGTTATCTTGGATAAGCCATTTTTGAAACCTTGAGGTACCTTGTCCCGGTGGGAAGGCAGGATTGTTTATTATCGGAAGGAGAGGGGAAGGATGTTTATGAAGTTCACATTTAGATCTGATTTTGTCCCATATGTCCATT
>CM076681.1:41692630-41742630 GCA_038501925.1 Xenopus petersii | reverse complement strand
CCTGCATACAGACGGTGACACAACGCAATAATGAACTCATTGTCTGACACAGAAGGGTTACTGCACGTTGTTCTTGTCAGACCTGTGAATAGAGCAATGAGTGTCTTATCACCGCAGAACCCCTGGGGCCAGACATCTGATCTCACTGTTATTCCCACAGGGGTCCTGATAGGAGCAGGGAGCCAGTTTGAAGCATGTAGAGTTGCGCCTTATGTCAATGTGGGAGCCCTGAGGATGCCATTTCAGCAGGTAGGTACAACCTCAACTAGTACTTTAAAGTCATTAATAAATAATTAAAAAAAAACATCAGCGCCTTAATAATAATAAATTACATATATATGTATACAGTATATTGATAAATGTCCCTGGTCGAGGACCGAAACGTTGATCAAATAAATAAGTTCTCCTATTTAAGATAAATCCTGGTGTGCATCAGCTTTTCTTACAAGTAGATATTCAGCTACTGAACTGCACCCAATGCAATGCACACACAGTGTGTGTGTGTGTGTGTGTGTGTGTGTGTATATATTTAAGACAGAGACATTTTGTGCATACTGCTACTGAAAAATGCCTTACCCTTTTAGCAAAACAGGGATTGTTCGTCCATATATTGCAGTATATTTCAGCAGGCCAACTACGTCAAAGTCATCCCATATCTGGCCAGTCCTACGCTCAATTTGATCCCACTGGTGTCTAATAAAAGGGCAGCCAAGTTTGGGAGTTTTACTTTGAAAGCAGCTAGTAAGTTGCAGAGAAAACTTAGTCCCTTTGTAAAATGTATAATGAAGCAATAGAATTCTTAATGAATCAGATAAAATTGAGCATAGGACTGGCCAGATATGGGATGACTTTGACGAGGTTGGCCAGCTTAAATATATTGCAATATATGGACAAACAATCCCTGTTTTGCTTAAAGGGTAAGGCATTTTTCAGTAGCTGTATGCACAAAATGTCTCTGTCTTAAATATATTGATAATGGGTTGAGTGCAGAGGACCGCTTGTATTTGTATATATATATATATATATATATATATATATATATATATATATATATATATATATATAAAATCTAAGGACTGTATAATGAGCAGTGAGAAAGTGAATGCTCATGAATTATTTATCTGTAAGTTGCTTTCTGCCAATATGGCTCAATTATAGAGTCTGATATCAGCTCATTCCCCAAAGGTTATATAAATAACCCCCCCCCCAACACACATCTCCTCTTGGGCTGAATCACCCAGAGCATGTAAACTCCATCCATATCCTAACTGTCTGTATCACATTTAAATTCCTACTTAGATCACCTAGTCCCTGTGCTGTTACTGTCACTAAATGACACTGATACAGACTTTCCTGTTAATTCATTTGATGCAAATTAAATAAACGGGGCATATTGCTAATACATGTAAATCTCAAGAGGAAAATCAGAGATGAGAATCTTAGTGATAATCAGCAGAAATGAAACTATAAATACATGACTCTAGTTAGCCAACCTAGCAGTTTTTATCTGGTTAGCGATCCTGTGTCTTAAAGCTTCACTACAAATCATTATTACAACATTTCGGCACTCGGGATTCAGAGTAAGTTAGTTATGACCAGGGGACAATTAGACATGTAGCAAGAGAAACTGGGTTTAATAGAGCAACTCCCCTAATACCAAATAGCAAGCCTTCAAATGATTTCATTCTCAATTTCCGATTTGTAGGGAAACCTACAACAATAATCATCTCTAATATTATAAACTGCTACTTTTGAGTTGCTGCTGTCATAGTCAGAACATTAGCAAAAAAAAAAATATATATAGCCCCCAATTAGGAATATACAGAAGAACCCCCATTTTACATCCCCTGAAATCAAGTTTTCCCTCATTTTACATTGTTGTTTTGTGGTCCCACCTATATATGATGCATAATACATTTCCCTGGTTTTACATTTTCCTGGAGTTTACATAATTTTTTTCTGGTCCACTGAAAGAACATAAAATGGGGGTTCTACTATAGTACTCCCTCTGGTCCTCATTACATAGAGATCCCCCACTAACTGGCACATCAGAGTCTGCACAGTGTTCCCATGTCCGTTGTTTTCTCAGGACTCGCTGCCAGCTAAGACCCCCAGATCCCCCAGGTAGAATATGTTCCTGCTGGGGAATTTCACACTCTCTGCTTCCAGCAAAGTCGGCACTTTATCAGCTGAGTAACTGACAGTGGGAACACTTTGAGCAGATACTGACTGCCAGGGTTCTCAATGTGTTTGCTGCTAATGTAACACAAACACAGGCTGGAACCTTAGCTGTTGGGGAACTATAACTCTCAGAAGTCTCTGCTAGCTTGGGTTATGATGAAGGCAATTATTCAACAGCTAAAGTGCCATTGGTTACCCTTGTCAATATATGCCTTCATTTCCCGAGAGCCCAGTGCTTTGCAGGGCTACCCTATGCTGTGTTAATGCTTTTGTCTTTCTCTCCTTCTCTCCGTGCCCCTCGCTTGCGCACTTGCTATATAGGATAGTCATTGCAACGTGCCATCCTTGTCCTTCCAGGTTCAGGCGCAGTTACAGCTGGACAGCGCCGTGGCTCATGCACACCATCACCTTCATCCTCATCTGACGGCGCATGCACCCTACATGATGTTCCCGGCTCCACCCTTTGGACTCCCACTGGCTACACTGGCTGCGGAGACGGCGACTGCTGCGTCTGTAGTTGCAGCTGCTGCGGCTGCTAAATCCTCCAGCAAGAACTCAAGCATTGCAGATCTTAGACTGAAAGCCAAAAAACATGCAGCAGCTCTGGGACTGTGACTAGCACTGCAAGGGCCCTTAACCAGCAGGGCCCAACAGACTACGACTCTATCCCCTTATTTATGAGCCAAACTTTTATACTTTTCTGCAGGAAGTAGAAGGGCCCAGGTCATGTGATGGAGAGGGCTCCTTTATGCAGCACATTGTACTGGCCAAGTGATCCCGAGCCTTCCCGTGTACCTGCAAGTACCACTTTCTGGGGCCAGGCCACTGATAACCTTTGAAAACGGAAAAATCACATGAAGAGACTATTAGGTCTATGTCTTAAATATTAGGGATATTTTTATGCTAATGTGTGAACAGTGGGGGCGCTGGGAGCACACAATTTCTTTCTGATGTGGAACTTGAAAAGGAAGGAAATAAAAATCTGTAAAACCCTGGGACACAGAAACACCAGGGAAAAGATGAGATGGCACTGACCCTTTTGGGCAAAGTTCACTTTAATACAAGAAATCTGACAAGTGAGGCGGGCCTCCTTGTGTCTCATCTTCTGGATGCGCAGGCAAGTCTGGAAGAAAAATTACAGAAAAAAAAGACTCTTTCTCTTTGAATTTCTAAGAGGAAAATGTATAGCAGCAAATTTCTGGTTTGCATGTTCTTTGCCATATCATGGATGCTGTTTTTTTTGTTTCACTTTGCACTTCATCCCCAATTGAAATAGAGGGACATTACAAAGGAAATGAAGATGATGCCAAAATACTGTATTCCTTATAAAACAAAGCAACTGGGAGAATTTTCTTTTTGTAAAAACAAATATGCCATCTTTATATATAAAGGTAAGGGATGGCCCTCCAGCTTTTGTTAAGATACAGTCCTGAGTGTTTCCTAAGGGATTTTGGGAATTGTAAATAAACAACAGCTTGAGGGAGGAAGGTTGGAAATCCCTGTCCACAGAAAATCATTAGGTTCTAGGGCTGACGTTGAAGAGCTCCAAGAAATTCAGTAACAGGCAGTTTTTAGTCTGTGTGCACAATAAGCACTACAGTTTGTTGTTCTTAGAGGTAACATTGCAAATAAATTACATTTAGCAGAGATTTCCAATCTACTGACCTCCAGCTCTTCTTGAACAACTACAGCCTTGGAGTGTCAGTGGGATACTGGGAGTTGCAGTTTCAAAATAGGTTTTACATTCCTGATGTATATGCTGATCTATCAACTGTAACACAATATATGGCATTAATATTTTTATATATGTTTTTAACCCCAATGGGCCCCTGTGCCCTACTCTAAAACTGGCCTTGATTACTTAGAAAAACAACTTAATGATTATGAAAAACATTATGGTGCCAAAGTGGGTATGGAACTTGTCCGCTCCTAACAATCAGGCCCGGACTGGCAATCTGTGGGTTCTGGCAAATGCCAGAGGGACTGCTATAAGGTGCCATAGAAAGTCAGTATTTACTGGGCTGCTAGGGGCTGTTTGGGCCTCTTTGTGGGCGGATTGGGCCTTTGTGTACCTGAAATGCAAGGGCCTATTTTAATTCTCAGTCCAGACCTGCTAACAATCCTGGCACTTAAAAATCTAAGTGACAAGGATCATCATCATACCCCTTCTGGATATTACCCAAGGGTGTACTGTATTAAAGCTGATATTTAATGCACAACCCATGATAGCCTTTGGCTACATGTAAAATATGTTAATAAACACGAACAAAGTTTATTTTGGTTACATTGTGAATTGATAGTCGATTGATAGCATTTATATGTGTATTCTATTCAAGTAATGTGATTTTTTATTTTGAATACATATGGATATTTAATGTGGGGGGACCCTGAAGTGCAAATGATCACAGTTTGCTAGCAAACACTATTTGAAGACTTTTCAGAAAAGAGATTATTGTGGGGGATTTAAAAAAGAAAAAAAGCTCTTCTATAAATCAGCCTTGTTGGGTGGGCTTTGTAATTATTTGTTCTCCATGAAAACAACTTATTTATATATACAATATTTTTTCCAGTGTGCTTTTAACTTATTTTACACCGCTTTGTATGTTATTGCTGCATTACATTTGATGTTGGTACAATATATTTTTAAATCACTCAGGTTTATTTCATTTTTGCTTTTGTTAAACCACTATTACTACATCATTTCATTTGCAAAAGATGCATAAATGGATACAAGCCGACGCATCTCCTAGTTATGATGATTTGTTTCAGTTGAAATTAAACAATCTGTTTTTGTTTTTCCTCTATATCTGTGCCTATGTTGAATTTGCTCTCAATTGTCAATACAGGTATGGGATCTGTTATCTGAAAACCCGTTATCCAGAAAGCCCCAAATTATTGAAAGGCTGTCTCCCATAGACTCCAATCCCATAATCCAAATTTTTAAAAATGACTTTTTCTGTAATAATAAAACAGTACCTTGTAGTTGATCCAAAGATATAATTAATTCATATGGGAAGCAAAACCAGTCTATTAGGTTTATTTAATGTTTACATGATTTTCTAGTAGACGTAAAGTATTAAGATCCAAATTAAGGAAAGGCCCATTATCTGGAAAACCCCAGGTCTCGAGCATTCAGGAAAACAGGTCCCATACCTGTACTGAGCATTTTATTATTCATCTTAGAAGGACATGATCATAGGGTATGTATGAGGTAGAAATACATACCTGTTATACAGATAGACATATATATGTAAATGCATTTCCCTTTATTGCTATCAGAGCTAAAAAACTTCCTCCTACACCAAACACAAGGGGAAACCTTTATACTGTTTTTTCTATTCCTGTTGTATTTTACATTAGAATAACAAAAACAAAATTGGGAAGTTTAGGGTTACACTGATTCCTTTAGTTATTGTCCAACTCTTTTTTTATGTAGAGAGCTGATTAATTTAGTACATTAAACATTTTGGTTTGGATTATGTTAAAAAGGCAAAGTCATACAAAGATGTCTGTGAAGCTTTTGGGCATTCTAAGGGGCCATAAAGTCCCTTGGAGAACCGCCTTATGTTGGATGACCTGGTATAAAACAGAACATATTCGACTGCACATAATAATGAAAGTATTATTGTTTTCTAATCAGGTCTCTTTTTGGAGAATGTAATGAAAAGAGTCAAAGAATAAAAATGTGCCAACATTAAGAATGAAATAAATCATATTTTGCAGTAACATTTTTTATTAAAAAAAGGTAGTTATCACATTGCAGTTCTATTGTGTATAGGCTTGCTTTCTTGTATGCAGGCGCAATCTATAAAATACCCATTTTTTCTGGTGAATGTCCAATACATTTGCAGGTTTGCAACATTTATAATAAATATGCACAATGGATAATTTGTTCACATAAGGAGAAAATTGTTCCCATTGCACATATTTTTCATTTTTATTGCCCATTTGTCTTACTGCTGTGTATGCAGCCAGGACTTCTAGTATTGCTTAACTATGAAGTGAAGTGAACTGTGTGAGTTGAGAAAAATGCAACACTTGGGGGCACATTTACTCCAGTGAAGGATTAGAATAAAAAATACTTTGAATTTCAAAATATTTTTTTGGCTACTTCGACCATCGAATGTGCTACTTCGACTACGACTTTGACTTCGAATCGAACGATTCGAACTAAAAATTGTTCGACTATTCGACCATTCAATAGTCGAAGTACTGTCTCTTTAAATAAAAACTTCGACCACCAACTTTGCCACCTAAAACCTACCGAGCACCAATGTTAGCCTATGGGGAAGGTCCCCATAGGCTTTCCTAGCTTTTTTTGATCGAAGAAAAATCATTCGATCGATGGATTAAAATCTTTCGAATCGTTCGGTTCGAACGATTTTTCCTTCGATTGTTCAAACAAAGGAAATGCGGTAAATCCTTCGACTTCGATATTCGAAGTCGAAGGATTTTACTTCGACGGTCAAATATCGAGGGTTAATTAACCCTCAATATTCGACCCTTGATTTCTGCCTTATTGTGATTATTTTTACAGTGGGAATACTGTAACCCCGTTACAAGGATAGTAACCAACTGACAGTACAAAGGCAGGAAACCAAAGGAACTCTGAGGAGACTTCTAATATCCCACAGGGTACATTATTTTTTATATTGTGTCTCCTGTGACACAAAGCACCGGATGATAATATCACTAGTACAGGGTATAACAATACATTTTATAGGATATTATATATCCAATTTCTATACCAGACAAAAATAATACATTAAATATTAAAAAACAACATTATACAGGTTTTGGATCTCATGTTTTCTTTTTCCTTTACAGAATCAGATATCCAGGTAATGTATACTTGTCCCTTGCACTGATAACACACACATTTAAAAAATGATATATGGTGAGGTTGAAGATTTATAGTTATTTTAAGTAATAGCCTAGAAAGGCCCAGTATTACTATGGGGCAGATTTATCAAAGGTCGAATTTCGAGGGTTAATAAACCCTCGAATTCGACCCTCGAAGTAAAATCCTTCGAATTCGAATATCGAATTCAAAGGATTTTAGCACAAATACTTTGTTCGATCAAATAAAAATAGTTCGAACAATTTTAATCGATCGATCAAACGATTTTTATTCGATCATAAAAAACTTAGAAAGGTGCTGGGGAAGGTCCCCATAACATTGAACCTCGGTAGGTTTAAACTGGCGAAGTATGTAGTCGAAGTAGTTTTTTTAAAGAGACAGTACTTCGATTACCGAATGGTCGAATAGTCAAAGTCGAAAGTCATAGTAGCCTATTCGATGGTCGAAGTACCCAAAAAATTACTTCAAAATTCGAACTTTTTTTCATTCGAATCCTTCACTCGAGCTTAGTAAATGTGCCCCTATGTGTCCTCCTCATATGAATATCTCCTACATCAGGTATGTCCACAGTGCCGCCTGGGGGCTAATTGCGGCCCAGTTTCAAATTTACACCGGCCCTCAGCCTCCGTCATGAAATTAATAATAATGCGGCCCTCCAGCACAGTGCGATCAGGAATCACATAGCCCTAGCAGTAATAATTGGGCACATTAGTGAAATGATCTGCCACTTGGTCTATACTGCTGCCTGTGTGCTGAAGGTGTTAGCAATAGACACGTGCTGGCACAGAGTGACGTGCCGCTCTTGCATACGTGTCTATTGCTAACACCTTCAGCACACAGGCAGCAGTATAGACCAAGTGGCAGATCATTTCACTAATGGGCTAAAATATTACTGCTAGGGCTACGTAAATCCTAGTTTAAATGAGTTAAATGATGTTAATGGTTCAAAGAATGTCAGGCTGAATGGTTGGCCCCCACACAATATCACCTCACTAAATCTGGCCCTCATTGCAAAAAGTTTTGACACCCCTGTCCTACATCATCTCCAATGCTGCTTAACCACCCAAAATGCTCCCCTAGCATAAATATTACAGCCCATCTCTGCCCTTTCAGCAATGCAGTTAGGGTCAGATTAGAGAGGTCCCTAACCCCTAATCCGCTCCCTAGAAAACCAACCTAACGGATCCTGCAGACTTTTGCTTTTAACTCAAGCCAACCCAGTGACTTCACAGAAAATGAAAGGCCTGCCACTGATGTCACCAGTTGGTTGTTGTAAAAAGAATTGGGACCTGACAACTGCTTTGGTGACTGTTTTTGAGTTCCATGAGGTCAGAGTGTTTGGCATATCCTGTGAAAGTTGGAAAGAAAGCTAAAGTAAGATAGGTTCAATAAATTCACTTTCTTATTTGCTTTGTCTTGTTCTAAATAGGGATGCACCGAATCCACTATTTTGGATTCAGCCGAACCCCCGAATCCTTTGTGAAAGATTCGGCCGAATACCGAACCGAATCCGAACCCTAATTTGCATATGCAAATTAGGGGTGGGAAGGGGAAAAAAATGTGCTTCCTTGTTTTGTGACGAAAAGTCACGTGATTTCCCTCCCCATCCCTAATTTGCATATGCAAATTAGGATTCGGATTCGGTTCGGCCGGGCAGAAGGATTCGGCCGAATCCGAATCCTGCTGAAAAAGGCCGAATCTTGGCCGAATCCCGAACCGAATCCTGGATTCGGTGCATCCCTAGTTCTAAAGCACAATATCTGTCAAGTGTTTCCACGGTTACCCATTTAATCTATAAATGAGCAGCTACAGTGATCTAAAAGTCTGGGAAAAAGAATCAGCATGTGATAGATCTTATTATTTCAGTGCAGAAGTCTGTAAAGCTATGCATTAACTGGTGCATTTCCCATAGTGTTCTGTTGGAAGCAATGCCAAATAGAGTGGGGCTGTTTTCCAGCTGCTCCAGCACCTCATCTTAAAGGGGTTGTTCACATTTAAACTTTTTCCAATTTAGTTGTTTTCAGACAGTTCTCCAGAAAGAAAGTCTTTTTGCAATTACTTTCTATGTTCTATTTGTGATCGTTTTTCTAATGCTGAAGTATAAAGTTTCATTCTTCACCTTCGAAAGCACCTATGGGGGAGTCGCCTAACGTTTGACTGTTCTGAATTGATACATCTAGTTGATACATTTGTTATCTTTGGCCCTGCCGAACAGAATCCCAGAGTTTCATTAAAGGCAGCAGAATTGATACAATTGTTGCTAATATTCCAAAGATACTGCTGATAAATGTATCAACTCCTGTAGCCACCCCATGTATCCAATTGTAACAGTTTAGATTGCACCTGAATTTACTGAGCTGCCAGACTGAGACACCAGAGACACTAACATTAAACTTTAAACTTCAGTTTTGGAAAACGATAACAAATAAAAAATGGAAAACAATTGAAAAAAGTCTTTGTTTCTGGTGAGCAATCTGAAAACAATTAAACTGAAGGAAAAAAAAAATGTTTGGAAGGTGAACAACCCCTATAAAGTAAATGTTTGTAAAGCAGAAACATCCAATCTGTGATTTCCCAGATGATTTTGAACTCCCGCTGCCAATCCATTCATGGAGGGATGGTTGGTGTATAGTTAAAAAACGGATGGAGGAGCTAGACAATAGGTTCCCTAGGAGTAAGTACTACTAATTATACACAATGGAATTCAGGTATGGCACTTGTATGAGACTGATGATGAAATGGGTATATGCCATGCAAATGTTAGACATCGCTGATTTATATGAGAACATCTCATTAAACATTTTACACAATTTTATACACCTTGAACTTGTTCTTTCTGATGCTTGACCCCAAAGTAAAATACTTCTTTCCCTCATCAAGCCCCTTTTGTGACATCATGTGGTATATCCCATGTCTTAATTATGACATGATGGGGCTTTCACCACTCCCTTTGAGACACTGGTGCTGAGTCCAGTACCCTTTAGAGGCGCGTATACAGACATGTTCACACCCAAGATATGAATTTCTGAGTTTATTGTACTCATCCTCACACAGTCAAAAGTTGATGTAAAGTATAATTTTCATTGAAGCAGTTAATGTAACTCATTTATTATAACTGAGTGATTAAATATGGCCAGAGTTATGTGTGCTTTACCGAAGGCATTATTCATAACTACCTGCGAAAGAAGCTGCACAGTGTGCAGGGAGACAATGCCTGAAACCACTGGCAAGCTTTTTATTAGCATGTGAGCTGTCTAAATGCAAAATGATGCTGTTCGCGTATACCTGACAAATGGGATACATCCTTTGCAGAAAACCAATTCATTTGCACAATATATTATACAGAGAATTGTTTTTTCAATTTACAGATGCCAAAACCTCATGCTTACATCTTTTGTGGAATTGTAACACCTGCTGCTGGTTGGCAGAGGTTTATGGGAATTTTAATGGAACAGCAAGGTGCCTGTTGATTTACCCATAGGTTTGCATTTAGCTGCTGGAACACTGTACATGCATGGATATTCTTTCCAACAAATGAATTACTCAGCTCTGCACAATGGTAGAAAATTGCTATACACAACATGCACACAATTAATATCAACTGATACAAGGCACAAAAATCATTTATTTATGGACCACCCATTTATTAGTGACTCATGATTTAAAGCTTATAGTAACTGCCCAATGACTGCAAAGCTTTGTATTTACTTTGGCCTTTGTTCTGAATGTTGAATATAACTGTAGAACTGTCAGGGCCCGAAGGCTCTGTTGGAGTTTTGCGGACCAAGGAGGAAGCTTAGAGTTCAATAAACTTTGGGGGTTAGACAAAAGAGTAAACAAAGTCCAGGCAAGGGGTCAATCCAGGCAGCAAGGTTCGTAATCTGATTAACAGGCTGAGGTCAAGAAAAAGAATCAAAGTATTTAGCAAAGATCGAACCCAGGAACTCACAAAGATGAACCTATATTTGGGCAAGGTTCTGGCACCTTGAATAGGCCAGTTTTCGCACCAAACGCTGGCATCAGAATGTGCCACAAAGTAATTCTGGAGGCCGCCATTTTGCCGAAGGGAACCCAGAAACACCATCTTGCCAAAGAGGTCCAGAGTGGCGAGTATTCCTTACAAGAACGAATTTGACACAACTTACCTGCAGCAATTCTTTGCAAAGGTATTTTCAGAAGCTTTTTCAGGGAGGGCATCACCTTTAAGTGTATATGAAGTCTTAGCTAGATTCACCCTTTCAAGGCTGTTCTCTTTAAAATTTCAAACTGGAGTTGGTGAATCTGTCACAATTACAGATGCTTAAATGAACAAATGAGTGTTTGAAAGAAACACATATAAATAGAATCTAGTGACAAACACACAAAAGTTGGTTCTAGAGGTAGAAATATAACCGGTGCAGTCTTTGCAGCTGAGCATCCTCACACTAAAATACAGGGGCCCTTAATTACATAGTCCATTACATTTTTTTAATTCCCTGGTAATTTCCATGCAATCTTCTGTAATGCCCTATCAATATTAGCCTCTGCCCCCCACCTGAAGATCACAGCTTTAGGAAATAGGTAAATGGTCCTGCTATAAAGGAGAACTGTGTCGGACTGGGATACCAAGGGCCCACCAGAAAACATGATAAGAAAGGCCCACCAATCATTAGTGACCCAACATTTTCTTGTGTGTATGTGCATGACCGTTTATTTTTACAACACAATATACTGTAGTACAGTAGGTGCTGGTTTTGAAAATGAAATGAAAGTAAACTCACTGAGACCTATGGGAAATATTTTATACAGAGATAGCAAGGCAACCAGTGTGGCTGATTCCACAAAGACAGATATAGGTCTAATGCTATTTGTTGGATTGTGCCCCATGTGAGAGTAAAGAGCAATGCAGTGAACAGGACCGCCATCAGAAATCACAGGGCCCCATACAAAATAATTTCCGCAAGCCCCACCTACAGGTCTGCCCTCCCCACCCCACAGGTCCACCCCCCACCACACAGTAAAAAAACAAAAAATTGGCGGCCAAAATTGGTGGCCAGGCCCCCCCACATTATAAGAAAATTGGTGGCCAGGGCCCCTTAAACATCCATGCCTTCCTGAAGTCAGCAGCTCTCAGAAAGATTGGGGGTCTGGCTAATCAAGCAAGTGTGGCGTTGCCAGGCCCCCCCTTACCCTCGGGCCCCCTACAACTCTCCCCCCCTGTCCCCCCCTGATGGCTGCCCTGGCAGTGAATGCCCACAGGTTGTGTGCACAAAACAACCTAAACTCTTTCTCTCTCTCTTTCTGTCCCCATGCAGTTTACATTCAAAATGTAATCAATATGGTTAACTTTCCCTTTGCCATTCATAGTGCAAATTCTTCCTGAGACACCCCCAGCCCAATAGAATTAGCAGCTTCTCTGGATTTTACTTAAGGTGGCCATACATTGATAGATCCGCTCGTTTGGCGATGTCGCCAAACGAGCGGATATCCCTCCGATATGCCCACCTTGAGGTGGGCAATATCGGGCAGATCCGATCGTGGGCCCTAGGGCCCAACGATCGGATCCTAGCATTCGCAAATGGGCAGTCGGATCGCGGGACCGCATCAAAAAACAGATGCGGCCGCGATCCGACGGGGTTTTTAAACCCATCCGATCGAGATCTGGCCGACTTTCGGCCAGATCTCGATCGGGGAAGCCCGTCGGGGGCCCCCATACACGGGCCAATAAGCTGCCGACACAGTCTGTCGGCGGCTTTTATCGGCCCGTGTATGACCACCTTTAAGGTTAGGGCCAGACGATGTAACACAGTGAAGCAGAAAATCTGCTGCCCTGCTGTCAATTGTATGCTGATTTTGCAAATGCAAAATGTCCTATTTCAGCGCCAAAATACACTGCAGAGTGGAAAAGGGAAGATTGTATCATACTGACCGTGATCTTCCTTTTCTGGACACTCCATGTCATACTTACCGGGATAGCCCCGCCCCAGTGCTCCCATCAGAAGGACCCTCCCCAAAGCTTTAAAAGCCCAACCCCACCCCCCAGTCCGGTGTCTCGTAATAAGCTTCTAGAAACTACCGAAAAAGGGATGGGAAACCTGACATGGAGTGTCCAGGAAAGGAAGATCACGGTAAGTATGATACAATCTTCCCTTTTCCTGGACACTCCATGTCATACTTACCGGGACTTAGCAAGCTAATATCCCAATGGGAGGGAATTTGTTTGTGGCCGAGTATAATCTATACCAGATAAAACTCAGAAGAATGAAACCCCCAAAGGTGGACCAAAATCACCTTGTGGAAACCTGTGAACTGGTTTGGAAGAGAATAAAAGGAAATAGTACTCCTTAAAGTAACCCACACCAAAGTAATGATACTGGGTGTGAAACCAGCATGACAATTACATTTAAAAAGAGAGAACTATCTTTAATTAAAGAGAAGCGGATAGGAACCCAGAGTAACACTTCTACATAGTCTTACTCCTACTACATACCAGCACGTTAATTCCAACTGCATAACATCCGCAAGAGCACTCTTGGAAATGACTCAAAAGCATGGTACCTGCAAAAGAGGATTTAGTAGGGGGAAGGAAAAATACCATCACTAGTATTCTACATGACCCCGCTCTGTATGACACTACCGGTACATAGCATCACCTAGTGTAGTTCCCCGTCTCTTTAATACTAAGGAACCTGTATTTATTCTAGACCATAACCAATACACCTCTCAATGAGAGGTCCGTAGAATGACTTATGGAGAAGGAGTGCAGCCAATGTGGGAGTACCTTACCTGCCCTGTGAGGTATCTAGAAGCATTCTGCAGTCTGTACAGATTGAAATTGTTTTTATCTTTAGCTCATGATCCAACACCAAACAAAACTGGATAGTATTAAAGATCAGCGTGCCCTGGAGTAGACCAGGTAAAAGAAATGCCTGCAGATATGCATAACCTTGCTATGATACAGTCCTCGAGCCTTCACAGATGTGACCTGTACATAGCTGGAGTTATTGTATCCCATAGATTGGGCCTATAAACAATCTGTATGGCATGCTCCCATGAGTTTACCATATAGGAAGAAATTTGAATGACTCAAGGAAGTATTACAACCAACAATACTGCTAGAGATTGGTTATTCTCAAATCCCCAGACATGGACAGTTCATGAGACCATCCTTAAGTGTTCAAGATTAAAATTACTCTAGGTATGGAACTATAATTATTTACCTATTATTCTGCAATGGAACTCCCCTACTAACCATACTAGCATGTCCAAGCCTGTTGGCAAGAGATGCAATAACCAGGGCCTTGCCTAAGGTCGATACTGCAGCCTTGGTCTAAAAGGATAAAGTGAATAAGACCCTTTTTATAGCTTGATGTTAAGCCCTATGATACTTACCTCAACTAGCCAGGCCAGTCTATGGTGGTGTAAAAGGCTAAACCCAGAGTAATATAGACCTTTAGAAAACCCAGCATGCCAAGATTGCATGCTTCCTGTCCACCATACGGATTAACATTACAGAATAGCCTGTTATAACGAACCTGTGGATCAAAACTTAGCTATAACTGAATTGATGGAGAATACCTAATTTTACCGCCAGCTTTATATGGTACCCATTAATATAATATGTCCCATGAATATATAGTCCGAGAGCTGACCCCTATTGTATTGGAGACAAACTAAATAGGTCTGTACTATAAAATACCTCATTGCAAGGCTCTAAAACCCTGTGGCAGTAGTGAATACAGTATATGTGAATTAACCAAACATTTGCACTGACTGATGTACCCACTGTCTTCCAGACTGAGACCAGATAAGTTGCACCCCTGTAACCAAGAAAGAGATCCTGATGAATATCATACCAGTTTTATAAATAAACCTTGATTTATCATTGGAATATACAGAACATTTATCTTGCCTGATCTCCAGCTGTGGCGATATTAGAATCCTTGTTAAATATATATATATGACTGTATACATGTCTATATCCATTTAGCCCCAGGCCAATCCTATCGCAGAAGCAGGATACCGTATTTATCTTATTTTCTTAATCAGCAGGAATAAGTCCAGTCGTAGAACATAGATTCTAATTAGTGAGATCCTTAAGACTGATAACTATTCCAACAGCCTATAGTTATGAATGTAAGCAAACATATGGACCGCGTCAACTTCAAAAGTTGTGGTCCACAAGTCCATGTTATAATACAGCAATTGTATAATACCTACCTGCTGTTTGACTATTGCATAGCACCAATATGCAGTATAGTCGTATACCTTTGAACCAGAATTGGCTACTACTCTCACACCATCTTTGTAACGGTGCATAATCCTATATATTACATAACATTTGTATGAATCAGAATTGGCCTTAGCCAATCCATTTAGACAAGATATATGTCTACATCAGTTACCACCTTTACTGTATCTGTAACCAATATACTGATTGTGGCATACTTACCGGAACACAGTCCCCTAAGCCCTTATGGACTGCTGTAAATAAGGGTATAAATAAGGGATCTACCTGTTCATTAACTGAACCTGAACACTGACCTGCAGACTAATTACCCAATTACCTGCAGCTGCTGTAAACCGAACCTGCAGATCAACATAGTATTCTCAGTGCTCCAATAAGAAGGCTAACATTGTATTTGCAACATTCACATAACATATAGACAAGTCTTGCCTTAATGCTGCTTTCAGAACCTGCAGATCATCATTGCATAGAACTGCTCTCAGCACGTAGAAACAGTATTGCATTATCACTGCATTGCATTATCATTGCTCATAGAACGTATATATCAGCCTTGCAGCTGCACAGTTCTTCCAATGGCCAACATGGCTCATACTTCTTTAAGAGTTAGGAGACTCTGGAAACAAGGTGGCATTCTCAGCTTAAATTCAGCTTTAACTGCCAGTAGATTTAAGACCTCAGGGTTTTCTTTTATTTAGCCCTGGAAGCTGCCAATTACCTCAACCTTGGGAAAGTCTTTTGAGGGAGGCAGCTGGCTCTGACACCTAAATTCCTCCAGAAGAAAAAAATAATACCCCCTGTGTGGGGGAAAAAAGAGAAGGAGGCCATAAGGTTCAGGCCGCTAACTAAATATTGTTATCAGAATAACGTACCTAACTACCACCTCCCTCTCCCATCCGTAAAAATCATAAAGGGTGTATAGGCCATATACCCCAATGCCGCTGGGCGCTTTTTAGACATGCCCAGGTAGGCATACGGATGGGGGGACATAGCACTTGCCACAGACCTGGATGTAATCAGGCTGGAGGGCACATGGATCAAGGAAAGCAATGATATTAGCCACAGTAAAACTGTGCCTACCTGATCCAGATGATTAAACACTGAAGATTCCACCTGAGGTAATGTGCTTAGGGGTAAAAGATCACCAGGACCAACCCCGAGTCCCTAGGATGCTAACAGCAGCCCTACTGCTTCCCCAAGGTTAAAAAGAAGACTTGCTTCTAACAGGAGCAAAAAAAAAACTGAAGCAGAAGGAAAAAAAGACACCGGACTGGGGGGTGGGGTTGGGCTTTTAAAGCTTTGGGGAGGGTCCTTCTGATGGGAGCACTGGGGCGGGGCTATCCATGGAGTGTCCAGGAAACAATGCTTCCAGGTGCAGGCACAGCAGGAGCAGAAGAGAAGTGAGGCTGAGATCCAACATTATCTGACCCTAGTCTAAATGTGGCAATAAAGTTGGCTTCTTATTATTTTCATTTTATCTTTCCTTTTTTCAGACATTAGTTTTTAAATATACACTTTTTCACAAACTTTTTCATTAAGGAAAAAACGATGAATACTGGTGGGGATAACTGAAACATAAGAGCTGCAGCCCTGCAGAAGTTAGTAAAGAGTTAACAATCAGTGCTATAGAAAGGGTCAGCTGCATGGGCTTCCTCCAGCTATCTAACTAATTCAATTCAGTAAAACTCCCAGTACCTGCATTACCTTGCCACCCCCTTTCCTTCTGCAATTCTGCTCCCCTTTTCTCTCCCCAAATTTAAAAATCCTACTTCCTCTGCAATTTTAACTTCTGATCTTGTACATTTTGTTTTCCTTACTATTGAAGTATCCCTTCTCTACTAACCTTTAATGCAGGTTCTGTTAAAGTGCTTCCTTCTGCTGCCGCTCTTTATCTGAAGCACCTTCTAACCCCACCTCCCCCGCCGCATATTCCTGCTTCTGTCACTAAGAATAATGTTCACTGTCAGAAAACTTGCAAAACAAAATGCAAACTGCATTTTTAACAGTGCAGAGTGATCGGACAAGCCAGAATCTTTCCATACAGCCCAAAACTTCAATCAGAGAAGTATGCAGTTCAAAGCGTTGTTAGCCATTTTTCCTTTTACTATCTGTCACCACAACAGAGGGAGGAAGCTGGGGCCCACAAGGACTGGGGCCCACCGGGATTTTCCCCGGTATCCCGGTGGGCCAGTCCGACCCTGACTAAAGCCTAAAGAAGTAGGCATTATGTTCTGGACTTCTGTACCAGCTCAAGGCAACCACAGCCCTTTAGCAGGGAAGATTTGTGTCTCTGAAACTGCCCCAGTAGCTCCCCATCTTCTTTTCTGCTGATTCACTGCACATGCTCTGTGCTGCTTTCAGTTTACTAAACTTATAGACCAACTCAAAATATACAGTACACATAGAATATAAATGTCACAAAATAAGACTGATTAGTAATTAATACAGATAATTATTACATGGCAGCACATAAAACAGTACAACTAACATCAGAATCTAGTAGCATCATCAGCCCTGTAGCATCATCTTATATTACAGACCAACCTCATGTCCTGCTTGATAATTTGTGACAAACCCTAAGCTTAGCTTCTCAACAGCTGCTCCACTGAGCATGTGAGTGTCACAGACACTTTCCAAGATGGTGACCCCCTGTGACAAGTTTGAAGTCTTGGATCATTGCTGCTATTGAGAAGCTGAGATTTTAGGCTGGGGCTTGATAAAGGGCCTGGTTGGCTCGAAACGTTGCCTTTGTATGCTATGGGCTAAATAAATTATGCATTTGAGCACTTTTGCAATTTAACAGTGTGCTGCTGATTTTGTCCATGTATTGATGCGACCCGAGGACAGGATTGGGTCTTCTAGTTCAGCACCTGGCCCTTCAACAGTGTTTGTTTGGGAGGTGAGTGCTCCAATTTTTGTGACAGTATATAAAATATGGCATTTTTAGCCATATTCATTTTTAGAGTTTAGTTTCCTTTAAATGACCAAAGTCCCCTTACACTGATAGTGTCCTATTATTACTCTGAATCCCGTTATCCATAAAGCTCCAAGGCTCCATGGACCGCCATTTCCCATCGACTCTATTTTAAACGAATAATTCAAATATTTGAAGATGATTTCCTTTTTCTATTTAGTGATAAAACTGTTCTTTGTACTTGATCCAAACTATTGGGTTTATTTAATTTTTAAAAGCTTTTTTTAGTTGTCTTGAAGTATGTTGGTCTAAATTACAGAAAAATCCCTTATCCGGAATACCCCAGGCCCCAAGCTTTTTGGATAATGGGTTCCATACCTGTACTTTGTATAGTGCTGACAAAACATACTTCTTGCTGATGGTGCCCTGGCTGGAATCTAGTCTATTTATTAAAATACTAAAAGGGGGTAGCTCATCTTCACAAAGTGTTTTTTTTTTTTAATTATACAGGGTCGAATGCAAAGAACTGCCATGTAAAGGAACCCTTGCATCTATTTGAGTGTAATTTGTCTGTAAAAACTACTAAAAGGAAGAAAAATCAGCTTGCACAGTACAAGGGCTTAGTGGTCTGAAAGGTGCAATTTTGTGTCCCATATAAATGAGCCTTGAGTTGTTACCTAAGATCAGGCATAAGGCCCTCTGACAATATTTGACTGTTACTGCTTTCTCATCACTAATAATAAAAACACAATTTCATTCAATTGAATAGACTTATTAAAGAGTATTCTTTCTATCATCATGAAATAAAACTGACTGTAGGGCTATTTTCTAAAGCTTCTAAATTGTCAAATCTGAGGGGAAAAAACCCCAAGATTTTCATTTACTAAAGTAGGACAGAAATCTATAGCTATTAATATAATGCACATTACATTACATGCACATGCCCAGTTTTCCATCACAGCAAATTGGTCAATGAGGGCCCCAGATCATGATCTCTAATGCTGACCTTATGACATGACCCTCATTAATAGCTATCTGATTGCATTCAATTAAAAAGATGACTGGCAGATGTCATTCAAACACACAAAAACATTAAATCCTATACATGGCTCTATATAGAAAGTCCTATTATTTGTTCTTTAACAGTTGCTACATTTTCTGGGACAAACAGATGGTTAAAATAAAATGAAATGAGCAAGCATTTATATTAGATTACACAGCTGCCGTTCAGAGACTGACATAATAAGCCACTGGACATTTATCAGGCATTTAAATGTTACAGTATACTGTATTTGTAAATATAGACAAACCAGTGAAAGCTGTATGTCCTCCATATCAAATGAACAGAGGAAGCAGGGCCATGACCCTAAATAATAACACAGTACAAAACATATAAACGGGGTAAGGTAATAAAAGGTGCACAGTTTACTACTGGTCTAGTAATCCACAGCAACCAATCAATAATTAGTATTTACTGGTCACCCATTTAAAAATCTAACATATGATTAAAGGAACAGCAACACCAAAAAATTAAAGTTTTTTAAAGGTATCAAAATATCATGTAGGGGAAGATTTATCAAGTGTCGAATTGAACATTTGAATTTTTGAATTTGAATTTGGAGTTTATTTTAGTGTAATGTGACTAGGGAATAGTCTAAATTCGATTCAAATTTAAAAAAAATTCAAAATTCGAATTTTGAAATTTATCATGTACTGTCCCTTTAGCAATCAATTTGGAGTCTTTTGGGGTATTTTTTCTTTTGGGTGAAAAACCTCGAATCAAATTCAATCAAATCTAATTTGCAGCTCAATCCTGTTCAACCAATTTTTACAAATTAGATTTTTCAAATAAATTTTGTTTTTTTTTTATGAGTTTATGGGAGTTTTTAGAAACTCCCATAAACTCAAAATTGAACCCTTGATAAATATGCCCCATAGGGTTGCCCTGCAATGGTAAAACTGATCTGTTTGCTTCACAAACACTACTATAGTTCATATAAACAAGCTGCTGTGTAGCAATGGCGGAAATTGAAAAAAAGGCTATATGGCACAGGATAAATAGTGGATAACAGATAACATTATGTTCTACTGAGCTTAACTGCTATCTGCTGTGTAACCTGAACCTTTTCTCCTTTGAATAGCTGCCCCCATGGCTACACAGCAACTTATTTATATAAATAGTAGTAGTTTTTCTGAAGCAAACGCAGCAGTTTTACTAGTGCAGGGCAAAACTGAATTATATTTGTATTACTTTAAAACAATTAAATTTTTTGACATTACTGGTCCTTTAACTAGACTTTGGCAAATTGTATACCTTATTATTATTTATTGCATTACCATGTACACAAGAGCCATAAGAATAAAAGATTTTGGGATTGGTTGCACTTTTTAAGGGCTGCAACATCAATTCATCACATGAAGTCACATGTTTTCTCCAATATATTGTCATCATCCCAGCAAACTGCTACTTATGCAGGTGTAAAACAGCAGTACAACTTGCAGATACTCTTTGCCGGATGTAGGGAACCCTGTGGATCTCATTCAATATAGCCCATCAGAGGCTGTAACTAGTGGAAAGCCACCAGCATAGTCCAGTGAATATGACTTTGATGTACAATGTAGGTGTCCAGAGTTGCTTGGCATGTGTGTCACACTGAGCCATTGTAACCAATGTTCCCTTGCTAGATGTGACTAGATTTTGAAGATGTTGACAATTACAGATTATGTCCAAAACCCTAAAGTTGTACACGGAATTGTGCTAGATGGGAACATACTCGTAAAGCAAAAGTGTAATTTATAGGAAGACTGCCCAATGTTGACATTCTCTGCTGTATGTTTCATTCTCTTCCCAACCAGAAAAGGTTAAATCCTGCATGTTATAAATAACTTGCTGGACTGCATCTCAGACTTTATGTAAAGTGATCAATTTCTAAGATCTCGCTATGGCAAACCTAATGAAAGCAATTCTTCTGACTGTCAGCCGATGTTATGAATGGAACACTTTGGATATTAATATGGATTTCTCAACTGATAACATTTGACTCCACTCTGCAGATGGTGTTGTGTATTGTAATTATCTGTCCTAGTTTGTAATTTTATTGTGCTGGGCTATAGATGACATGTTCCCTCTATTGCTGATAAATTCATAAAAACCAATGCTTAAGCAACAGTTTTAGAATTATTAATAAAGTGTGTTGATTACGATTACAGTGTCACCACTAATATATACTAATATACAATATGCAGCCATGCCCTTGCAGTAGTCTTTAGCATTTCTTTATCTCCCACATCACACAAAGCAAATTCACAATTTCCATCACACACACTAATTGTAATGTAAAACAGAAATAATTGCAAGCAGCACAGGAAATGACAAACTTTATTATAATAGTTCAAAGCCCAAGTGTCATCCATTTATTTGTAGCACTTAATTGTCTCCCCCATTACTGCTGACTTTTTATTAAACACTTAAGAAGGAATATAAATTGGCAGTCACATATATACTGTAGAAACTGTGATTTTCCCAAAAAAGCCAACTTACTAATTTTTCCCACCTTTCAGGATGAGGTCAGTTCGAGTCAGGGGAAATAACACATCTTGAAGAGCTAATAACAGATCCCAATACGGTTTTTTACTAACTGACAAATCTTTACCAATGTTCTCTGCTGCCAGAACTGGACACTTTCTGACGGTGAAATGATTCAGTGAACATGAATCCGATATTAGTTTTCCAAACTGTCAGGCTCAGTTTAAATGACTATTGCCTGAAAAAAAAAAAGATAGTGAGAAAACATAGTTATATTTATTAAGTTTGGCACTTTTATTGCCTTCATATTGCAACTCTTTTCCCATTTGTATGAACACTGTTCCTGAGCCACTATATAACTCATACCTTACCTTTTCTATGCCTGCTTATGTTTTTGTTGTGGTAATGCAGCAAGTTCAATTTTACTGAGCTCTCTGAAAATACTTTGCAAGCTCTTTGCCCAAAGCTTTTATTTCTTCTGGTTTCTTTATAGATGATAATGCAGGTGTATTATACAGGTATGGGATAGATGATCCAGAAACCCATAATCCAGAAAGCTATGAAATATGGAAAGGTTATTTCCCATGGACTGAATTTTAGCTAAATAATCCAAATTTTCAAATATCATTTTCTTTTTCTCTGTAATAATAAACCAATACCTTGTACTTGAACCAAACTAAGATATAATCAATCCTTATTGGAGGCAAAATCAGCACATTGGATTTATTTAGGGGCTGATTTATCAAAGGTCGAAGTTAAAAAAAACTTCGAACTTCAAATTTAAAAAGACCAATTGAATGGAGGTTGAAGTTTTTTTGGGGGTCGAAGTGGGCACACAGGATCGTACTTCGATCGTACTTCGATTCAAAGATGGTGAATGGTTGAAGTCAAAGTTTTAAAGAGATAGTACTTCAAAAAAATTCAACCTTCGAATTTCGAAGTTTTTTCAAATTCGAATTGAAGTATGACTATTCCCTAGTCAAAATACACAAAAAATAGCTCGAAATTCTAAGTTTTTCACTTCGAAACTTCACCTCGACCAAATTACAGAAAGATCTGTTATCCATAAATCCCCAGTTTCCTAGCTTTCTGGATCACAAGTCCAGGATCTGTCGTACGTGCTTTATAATTTTGTATGGCACTTGCTATAGCCTTAGCCTTCATTCATTAGTAGGCAGATTAGGGTGCTTCTTCTCTTCTCTCTTCAACCATGTCCTACCTTATAGTAAAGAGAGTAGAGGGGCTAATTTATTAAAGCCCTATTTTTTCTGGTCAGTGTTTTAAAGGGAAAAAACACAGAAAAAAACATTGAATTATTCAATATTTATTAAATCCTGATGCTGTTTAAAGCCCAAATAAAAAAGTACTCCATCTCAAACCTGCCGAGGTCACGTAGAAGTCAATGGCAGATGTTCCATTTACAATTGGAAGATATCATGATCTGTGCTGGGTTTCATAAATAATCCAGAGAATTTGTCGTTTTTGGGGCGACAATCGTAAAAAAGTCAGCATAGATGGGAATATACTCCATAAAAATAGTAGGAGTTGATTGTTTTCACGATTATATTGAGTCTTTTCCTGCACCAGAATTTTTGACTTAATTTACCGTATATACTCGAGTATAAGCCGAGTTTTTCAGCATCCAAAATGTGCTGAAAAAGTCTACCTCGACTTATACTCGAGTCAGTGGGCAGTAGCTGAGATTGCAGTCACTTTTAATCATTCCTATACCAACAGTTCGCTTGGGAAGAGACTGCAATATCACACAGCGCCCTCTGTTGGTTATATGAAAGAATAACAGTGCGCCCTCTGTTGGTTATATGAAAGAATAACAGTGCACCCTCTGTTGGTTATATAAAAGAATAAGTGATTGCAATATCACACAGCGCCCTCTGTTGGTTATATGAAAGAATAACAGTGCACCCTCTGTTGGTTATATGAAAGAACAGTGCGCCCTCTGTTGGTTATATGAAAGAATAACAGTGCACCCTCTGTTGGTTATATGAAAGAACAGTGCGCCCTCTGTTGGTTATATGAAAGAATAACAGTGACTGCAATATCACACAGCAGCCTCTGTTGGTTATATGAAGGATTAACAGTGATGGCAATATCACACAGCGCCCTCTGTTGGTTATACGAAAGATTAACAGTGATGGCAATATCACACAGCACCCTCTGCACATGGTAGTGGGATAGTGGGACAATGCATACAGTAATCCGTTTGGCAATTCTCTGTCACCATCAACTTTGCAAAGAAGTCCGGTTGATCGCTGGGGGGGTCGCATTGGTGGTATGTGCATTGCTGAGAGACAGGGCTGTAATTGTGTCTAGGCTTATACTCAAGTCAATAAGTTTTCCCAGTTTTTGTAGGTAAAATTAGGTACCTCGGCTTATACTCTGGTCGGCTTATACTCGAGTGTATATACGGTATTGAAAATTTTTTATAAAATTGTGAATGGGAATTTGATCAAAATGGTTTTAGGAAAATCGTGAGAAATTTTAGGATTTTAGTAAACAACCCCCTTAGTGATTTTGAAAACCAGTCCAAACATTGACTGGATTTATCTATATTTCTATACAATTGCTCACATTTAATCAGAATTTATGGTAACAAAGCAAAAGTTTCAAAAAACCATACCAGGTAGAGGTTACACTTTGGGGCTGTAACAATTACCTGTCTGTCTTCAATATATAGGGAAAGCTGGACCATGGGTTTAGGACAGAATGGTCTTGCCCTTGGTTACATTTGCCCTGTGGATGATAGTTCAGACAGATAAATGGATTTATTTGTAATATTATTGTGTCCACAGTTAAGTCACATTTTTGCATGACTACTGTATTTCTTACAAATGGCTCAACATAATACCAACATTTTGCTTTTAATATTGATTATGGGATACAGTGTTTTGACATCTGTGCAGTTATACAATAGGTAATTCAAATAAATATAAATGCATATACATATAAAACACAAGAGCACCATTTACTCAGTGAAAGCATATTATGTCATGCTGTTATGCAAGTTAGAAGTGATATGTACTCACAAGTAAGACAATAGGTCAACAGGATATAATACACACAAAAATGCAAAAGGAGTAAATACATCAGACCACACTGCTACAAACAAATACAAATCTTTCTTGTCTTCGGATTTTACAGGGTAATCTGTATTTTTTGTTAGTAGTTTAAGGATTTATAGTGAATAAAGTAACCGAGAAGTTTCATGACCATATAAAAACACGAGGCCGAGTGTTTTTATACAGGTCATGGAACGCCGAGGTAACTTCTAATATCCTCATATTTTACAACTGGGGGTACTTTATTTATTATAATACACAAATTTCAATGAGTCATGTGACTGAAATGACATCAGAACTCACCGTTTATAAGGATATAATTTACAGGGTATTTATGGCTTTTGTGTATTATAAAAATTATAACTGCAGTTTGTATAACTTGCTCAGATGCCTCATCATAAGTGTTAATTCAGCCATTCCATTCAATTGTACTTTTAAGAAAAAGAAACATTTGCAACAAACAAATGTGCTTTTAAATTTTAACTCTTGCTCAAATAAACATAAAAAAGAATAGCTAATCTTTAAGGATCGATTAAAGAATATAGAAGCTGTAGATAGGGTTTGCACTTTCTTTTATAAAATAAAATATATCTTTTAAAATATATCATATATAGTTAGGTTTAATTTTACTAAGCATCTGTGTATTTGTAGTGATGTTCTGTGTCTAGTAGAGAAGTAGAGAAGTATTGGAAATATATATATATATTATATTATATATAAATATAATATATAACACTTCAAACCATCCTTCTGCCTAAGTTAGCGGAGGAGATGTCACCCAACCCCTCCACAGTAATATCTCCTGTGTTTGGTGTAAAGTGGAGGGGGAGCACAAGTGCAGAAAGAGTTCTCCTTATTAACCATAAAGTCATCTATTAAAATTACCAGGGTTAGTAAAGCTCTGCTGTATGGAACTCTCTAACTAAATACACTAAAGGGCATATTTATCAAGGGTCGAATTTGGAATTGAGAAAACGTTGAAATTCGAATTCAAAAGGACCAACCGAAATAAAGTCTAAGTTTTTTTTTTTGGTCAAATAGGTCCGTTTCCTATCGACTAGGTCGTACGAATCGAAGGAATATCGCATTCGATTGAATTCGATTCAAAGTTTTTCCCCCGCAAAAACTGTGATTTTTCAAAGTCCACCAATTGACTCCAAATAGGTTTTATGAGGTCCCCCATTGGCTAAAACAGCAATTCGGCAGGTTTTAGATGGCGAATAGTCTGATTTTTAAAGAGACAGTACATGATACATTTCGATATTCGAATTTTTGAATTTTTTTCAAATTAAATTTTCAACTCCCTGCAATGTACAGAAACAGTGATTATTATCCTTAACTTTTCCACCACTTCAAAACAGTCAACTAACTCTTCTTTTCCTTTTTTTTTCTTTTGTTCTCTTCCCATGTTTACTTTGGTGTAAGACACTGCTTGGTCCTAACACAGGCCATAGCAATATAGTAATCTAATATACTCCTCAGCCTTTGGTATCTTTATTTGCCTCATCAGTCATTTTCCTCAGCTTGTATGACACCAGGTATCTTGGAACATGAACTAATAAGTGAAATGAAATGCTTTAACATTTTCCTTTGTTGTTTCTATAGCACCATCCTGCTTGTGTTACAGCAGCATCCTGCAATGAGACACCCCAGATTCCCTGCTGTCTGTCAATCGTTCCGACATCATTCTGTTCATCATGTCCAGCAACACATTACCCTAAACTATAATATTGCATTAAATAATGTCAGTTTCACAAAATATATGCTAAATGTATGTATTCTTTCAACTAAAATTGTTACTGTTATGACATAATAACTTTTTCTTCATTAATGTAGTGAAAGAGACTGGTGGGTAAAGTTATTTTGGCAGAGTATCCAACACCTTCCCTCTGAATCCTTTTAGTATGATTTTTAACAAATTATTTACTTTAAGGGGCCGATTCACTGAATTCGAGTGAAGGGTTCGAATTTAAAAAAAATTCGAATTTCGAAGTTTTTTTGGGCTACTTCGACCATCGAATGGGCTACTTCGACCTTCGACTACGAAAATCGAACGATTCGAACTAAAAATCGTTCGACTATTCGACCATTCGATAGTCGAAGTACTGTCTCTTTAAGAAAAACTTCGACCCCCTACTTCGGCAGCTAAAAGCTACCGAAGTCAATGTTAGCCTATGGGGAAGGTCCCCATAGGCTTGCCTAAGTTCTTTTGATCGAAGGATTTTCCTTTGATCGTTGGATTTAAATCCTTCGAATCGTTCGATTCGAAGGATTTAATCGTTCGATCGAATGAAAAATCCTTCGATCGCAGGATTTGCGCAAAATCGTTCGACTTCGATATTCGAAGTCGAACGATTTTAGTTCCTAGTCGAATATCGAGGGTTAATTAACCCTTGATATTCAACCCTTCGTGAATCGGCCCCTTAGAGGTCAATTGTTCTCTTACAAGATATTGTAATACAAGTCATACAAACAAGTACATCATTTGTAAATGATGCAGTGTAATAGTCTTCAGCAATCAGTTTATACATTGCACATATTTTCAATTGAAGTGTAAATTGCACCCATTGCAACTTGGGGTTGATGCACCAAGACAGATGCAACAAATCTGTGTTTGTTTGTGAAAGTGTGTACAAGTTGAAATGTCTGCAATGTCCTCTCTATTTATTCTTCTCACAATTTATGTTAGAATGGCATCACTCTCTGCTTGCAGTGTTAATATTGGCATTAGCGTATGATTCACTTGGTGCCAGTCAGTAGAGCCTATTGATGCTATTTGCTAGTAGAACCTTGGAACTTCTGCCATGTCCAAGCAGGGTTCCTTTGTGTCATTACATGCTAATATCCATAATTCATCAGAACAAGCTGGATGGGCACACTGGTGCTGCCCTCATGAATTCTTTAGATCCAAGCTAGCAATTTCAGGTGTTTTGTGAACATGTGTAGTGTATGTGTATGCATTCAAATTTTGCAATTGCAAAATGTTTTTTGCAACAAAATATTAATATACAAAATTCGGGGGTTGTGGAAGCACTCTTAAGGCTAAATTAAAGAATATTTAAGTATAATGGAAGTGCTACTTACAATGCACTTCCCTGGGCCCCTGCCTTATAAGTAATTCAGTATAAATGCAAGTGCATGCATTGACGTGGTATGGTGGCTTATCAACTTTATGATCATAACTTTGTAACAAAAAAAACCCTGTTACGTAAACATATGCACTTGCATTTATACTGAATTATTTGTGAAACAGGGGACCAGGGAAGTGCATTGAAAAATAGCACTTCCCTTATACTTAAATATAAATTATACTTTAACTTAGCCTTTTAAGTGCTCCCACAACCCCCTATTATTGTATATTGTACTATAGCCTGAAGCTTTGGCTGAGCTTCTTATGTGGATTTCTAATAGCATCCCATACCCACCCCTTTAAACTAATGGTGGTCCTATGTTTTTAACTGCACCAAGTAACACTTTTGAATAAATTCACATTCACTATACCTATAACTACACCTAATTTAGTTTGTCCTTTATTTACTTTAATTCACATCTATATTCTTACCTACTTATACTCATACTGAAACATATATAAAACTTTCCAAGTGTGCACCTATACATATAATTTTACTTTGCCTTCACTATTTTGACATCCTTACATTTTTGTAATAAATGGGCGTTGGTTTGGGCAATTACTCTCTCTTAAAAGCTGAAAGTTAGCAGCGGGGGAGGATTTAGCCTTCAGACTGAAACCAAGGTTCAGCAGACTTTTACTTCAATCAATTCTACTATGCAGAGAGGCACTAGATCCTTTATACTATGACCAGAGGTAACAAGTAGGGACTGCCATATGGGGTTTACCTTGACATGGTATGGTGGCTTATCAACTTTATGATCTTAAATTTTCCTAGTTTTTTAAATTTAATTTACTTTTATATCAAAAATATTAAATGGCAAAAGCTCACAGGCAATGACTGATGGATGTCAATCCAGCTGTAGGGATCCTTGCAGTCAGATCCAATTTACACTACACTGCCAATACTTGTTCAACTACAATCTAAACTGGTGGTGTGAAATAGGCATTATGGCTGTATGACCTTACATTATGGGGCCGATTCACTATGGGTCGAATATTTAGGGTTAATTAACCCTCGATATTCGACTAGGAACTAAAATCGTTCGACTTCGAATATCGAAGTCGAACGATTTAGCGCAAATCCTGCGATCGAACGATCGAAGGAATAATCCTTCGATCGAACGATTAAATCCTTCGAATCGAACGATTCGAAGGATTTTAATCCAATGATCGAAGGAATATCCTTCGATCGAAAAATCTCAGGCAAGCCTATGGGGACCTTCCCCATAGGCTAACATTGACTTCGGTAGCTTTTAGCTGCCGAAGTAGTGGGTCGAAGTTTTTCTTAAAGAGACAGTACTTCGACTATCGAATGGTCGAATAGTCGAACGATTTTTAGTTCGAATCGTTCGATTTTCATAGTCGAAGGTCGAAGTAGCCCATTCGATGGTCGAAGTAGCCCAAAAAAACTTCGAAATTCGAAGTTTTTTTAATTCGAACCCTTCACTCGAATTTAGTGAATCGGCCCCTTAGAGTGAAGTGAACAGCTGAATGCTTTGTATGGTCATGTTGAATTCTGCTTAGCAATTGTTTACATAATAATTAGGCTTACATTTAATTTTGTTTTAGATTGTGTTTTTCCCTTCAGATTTATATAATTTGCTAGTGCCCGGCCTCTTACAATTTGAAAGTCTTTATATTTTAACTTGTTTTGACATTTGGGAAAGTTTTAAAGGAAAGCAAACATTTCCACTGTCCAAAAATGTAAATATAATCTCTCAGATGACATTCCTAAGAATTGAATTAAGATGAATGGAAACCACATGTGATGTCTGTATGGATCAGAACATAAATACATTAGTTTCATCACATTGTGACTCTGAAATTTATTCAGTGTAACATTCTAAAACTACTGTAAGGATATATAATACAGTCACAATTTAATATATGAATATGAATGTAAGCTATAGTGCCAAAAATGGAATCCCATAAACGAATGTGTAGACCCATTGCTGTTTTTCCTTGTTCTTTATTATAATTTTTATTATCTTTAGATTGATTTCCTTCTCTGAATCCCTTCCCTCTTGCAGCCTAAGATGGAATGTCCTCAGAAGCAATAAATAGAAACATAAAACTATTGTGTTAATTATGTAACACAAATGTTACAGTGAGTGATGGATATTAGGCCAAACTATTTACAGATGCTACTGTATATTACTGTCCCTTAGTATTGCATACTTTCCAATAAACTTGGAATAAGCACTGCTTATTTTGTGTTGTGATATCTATTATCCTTACTAAACCCCAAAATGTGTCTTGTCAGTGAGGCTGAACTATGCCAAAAAAAGACACAGTTGAGAGGTTGATTGGGGGATCATGTAGCATAAGGAAGGTCTAGGAGTCTAGGGTGCCATTGAAATCAGAAGGGATACTAGTGAATAAAGTGTGCACATGAAATGTTAGTATATGTGTACTATACTGGACATCAATTAGAAAGAGAAATTCCTGGGTATGACCATGTGTGAAGACCCAGAGTACATAAATAATTCCTGGGTTATGCATTAAGAATAGAACCAGCCTATATTTTTCTACTCAGGAAGCATTCGTGTAGACTGTCCACTGGAAGCAAAATCACTGTGTAAGATGTTGTATTTGTTTTAAGTGGCTAATATGACATGGAGCACCAGGTAACAGGGCTGGTGCAGCCACACTTAATAAAGGCATCTAATCAGACCCCTACCTACAGTATATGCACACGGGTTAGTATTAAGACTAATACCTATTTTTTTTGTGACAATCAACCTCACTGTACAGGGTCAGGTCAGTGTGCATGATCTTACCTGGTTGGAAGGAATTGTTGGGGCCTCATTCTTTAAAATCACACTGCAAGTATAGTAAGGAAGAGGGTTGGCAAAGGTATGGCTGTTTAAAGGTGTTCTGCAAGACAGCAAACTTTTAATAGTAGATTCAATGGACCAGTGCTTTTACAGGCATTATTTTGCATTCCTATTATTTGTTAAAGAAAAAAAGAACGCTTTTGAACTAGTCTAAAACATTGGCTGTAGTCTTAAAGTGGCTTCAGATGTGGTGCATTTATGATTTGAGGTAGGAGATTTTCTAATCTGTTCGGGACCTGCCATTTTGAACTGAGGCATCAATTCTGTGACTTATGGGCCAGAATGAAAGTATAGTGGGTGATCATGATAGGTATGCCCTATGGCAGCATACATTTTTATATTATACTTTATATTAAATTATTATATTTTTAAATATATTTCCAGCAATGTGAAAAATATGTTTTGAACGCTCTGCTGGTTGAATGTAATGGTTAATCTTTTTTGTAATAGCAAATTAAAATAGAATGCTTCTTTTCCTCAATAGGAAAAGATTCCGTAATGTTTCTTAGTTTAAATTAAATAGACCTTATCCACTTAAAACCACTAGTGTCTAAAAATAAAAAAGTTGATGTGTGTTTAAACATCTAGGGGCCCATTTACTTAGCTCGAGTGAAGGAATAGAATAAAAAAAACTTTGAATTTCGAATGTTTTTTTTGGCGACTATTCGACCATTTGATAGTCGAGGTACTGTCTCTTTGAAAAAAAAACTTCGACCCCCTAGTTCGCCATCTAAAACCTACCGGACTCAATGTTAGCCTATGGGGAAGTTTTTTTGATTAAAGGATATTCCTTCGATCGTTGGATTAAAATCCTTCGAATCGAACGATTCGAAGGATTTAATCGTTCGATCGAAGGAATAATCCTTCAATCGTTCGATTGTACTATCTGCGCTAAATCCTTCAACTTCGATATTCGAAGTCGAAGGATTTTAATTCCCAATCGAATATCGAGGGTTAATTAACCCTCGATATTCGACCCTTGGTGAATCGGCCCCCTAGTGCACCCACCCAGTGCCTATTAAAAATAATCATTATTATTAGGCTTAGCTTACTTTTGTTTCAGGCTTGGCTTACAGTTCTTTGCAGGCATTTTATTAGTGATAAGATTTTCTACAGACTAGTGAGAGAGATACTTTCACAATGCATATGCTGTTCTTGCCAAGGATCTTATTAATGATGGCAAAAATGATTGCATTAGTTACAATATGTTGACCAACGGTCTCATGTCTTATTGTGAATTATACTTCTGCAAAAATCTTAAAAAACAAACAAAATAAATAAATATTGTGTTTTAAAATCTCTCCCTGACAGTTTAAGGAATGGGATTTATATGATGATAGATTATCTACATCTAACGATTGATGTGTTCTCATAATGCCAACTGAAATAACTGAAGGTGTCTAGGATGGTGCAAAAAGAAGACTTTAGTTATCTCATATCAGCGTTTTCACATCAGGCCTTCAGCTCCCACAGGGTTTTAGTGAAATTATGGATCTTGAAAATATATGTAGACCATTCAAGAGATTAAACAGACCATTAGACAAAACCATCAGATGACATCAGTTTTATCAGGTCAGAAAATCTAGTCCAGTACTGTCTTGGAATGGGCAATACCTCCTTCTTCACTTGATCATGTGAATTGATCATTTTGTCCATGACAAATCCAAGGCAAATCAAATTTCACTAGGGTTCAGACTAAATTCCTTGTGCTCCAGTCATCCACTAATAATATCTGAAGTCTCTGTCTGTGTGAATTTGACCACAATAGGAGATTTACCTCTGAAAGTCTGGCTACAGTTGTACCAGGATTTTCTTATGGCAGTCTGGGAAAACACCACTTACCACTCACCACTCACAGCCACCAGTTTAAGAAAGATTCCAAAGAAAAAATTCCAGAGTAATATTATTGAAAAAAATAGTGCCTTTGTGTCTGTGAACAGGTGTTGTGTGCCACAAATTAAAAAAAATAATAAATTAATTAAAAAGATAAACATTCTTTGTTTTTTTTTTGGTGTATCATGGGGTGGCATATGATTGTGGTCTTTGTGTCTACCACAAACACCACCACACAAAGGGTCGAATTTTGAAGTAATTTCAAAAAATTTGAATCAAAGTTTTTTTGGGTGAATAGATCCGTTTTCGATGGAATTTGAATCGTACGAATCAAAGTAACATTAGATCAAATTTGATTCAAAGTTTTTCCAAGTCCACCAATTGACTCCAATTGGGTTCTAGGAGGTCTCCCATAGGCTAAAACAGCAATTTGGCAGATTATAGATGGTGAATGGTCGAAGTCTAATTTTTAAAGAAACAGTACATGATAAATTTTGACATTCAAATTTTCAAATTTTTTCGAAGTTGGACTATTCCCTAGTCAAAGTACACAAAATTTAGCTTGAAATTTGAATTTTCACTTTGACCTTTGATAAATCTGCCCCAAAGTGTTACTAAATACAGCATTCAGTGACTAAGGAGTTTGATTGTCTCATCTCTGAATTTAATGCTTAACATCCTACATAGACTGCTTTAGGCAATTTTTATTTTGCGCCATCAGAGGCATATATAAGTATACAGAAGGATGCCATTGATGTCTCCTTAAAAAGGACTCAATGGAGGTCATCTAATACCAGGTTCTAAGTTTGCCCAGGAGCAGTAACCCATGGCAACCAATCAGCAAGTCACATTTACTGGTCATCTCAAACATTGCATTGGTTGCTACAGGAGACTGCTCCTGGGCAAACTTAGTGCCTTTTATTACATTTGGGGGGATGTGTCTTCATGGTTAGAATGTTTCACCTATTTCAGGTCTCTTACTAGGAAAGAATTTGGTAATCACTGGTTATACCTTGACGTAGAAAGAAAATAAAAGTTTTTTTCTGCTATAAAGAAACAAATTGATTTATCAATAAAAGGTTTTATTGCAGAGGATAAAATGTTTTTCTGCTTTTTTTTGTAAATTCTTTATTTATATTTTTAGGGAGGGACTTACAGAAAGAAAAAGGGGGGTAGGATGGGGGGTAAATATGCATGCATATACAACATTTTTGCTGACACAATTTTCACATAGTAATTATCGCTTACCATTTCTTTTATATTTCACACTTATATTCTTTGCTTTCAATATTTCTAGCATTCCTTCCCCTAACATGGGGGTTAAGTCATTTGTACAGAGGATGGGTGGTAATAGAGATTACTTGTAACTTGGATGGAATGTGGAAACAAGACTAAATGGGGGGGAGGTTCTCAGTGCACATTTCACAATTTTCTCATCATTTAGCACTGTTTACCATCTGAGCCTTCTTTTTGGGATTTTGTTATGTACCTGTGTTCATGTTTTTGCTATAGTTTATCCATGGATCCCATATGCTTTTATTTTTCTCATAAGATCCTTGTCTCATTGTTCTTATTTCCTCGTATTTCTTAATCTCCTCCATTGCTACTACCCATTCTTGGAGAAAAGGGGGGGTTTGTTTAACCATTTCTTAGGGGTTAGTAGCTTAGTGGTTTGTATCATGAAAAGAGTCAGATGATTTGTTACAACCCATTTTGTATTTTCTTTATAATGAAGAGCCACCAGAGAAGGTATACACACTTCATTTGCTAAAGGAGTCACGGTTTGTATTACGTTACCCACCTCTACGCAAAATGTTTTGATCTCTGGACATTCAAACCATATATGTACTATTGATCCTATATGCTTACAACATCTCCAGCACTTGTCTGACACCTTAGTATAGATTCGACTTTTTATGGGGTATAGTATCATTCTGTTAACAATTTGTTGGCCTCTTGGGTTCTGGATGCTACAGAGCTTTTATGCATAGATCTGTTTATATGTGTCCAGGTATCTCTTGATATGCTCACTTATAGTTCCCTCTCTCAAGTTGTTTCTATCCCTCCATTGTTTTCTTGAATATTAGCTACTAATCCTTTATAAAACATGGATAGGTGTCTCTTAATCGTTATTGCTTTTAGAATCATCTGTTCAGGTACACTCTCTATTAATTAATGCAGGGTTTAGTGAGGACAAATAATAATGCAGCTGCTTATAGCACTATAGATCTCTTGGGTGGGATTTTCTAGTTGCCTGAATCTGTTGCAGAGTTATCATTTTTTCCCCTTGTATGAAGTCCGATATTGTAGTAGACCTGTTTTTTGTTATTGCCCAATGTGCAAACGCCCTTTTCTCAATACTGGCCGCAAAGTCTATGTTACCCGATATCGGGAGTCAAATGGATCAATACATAATACAGGTACATATCTGGAACTCCTAAAACTCCCTGTTGCTTACTCTTGTTAGTATGTTATATTTTTGTCTTGGTTTCTTGTTGTTCCATATGAATTTGGAGAATATTGTTTTAATTTTTCTAAAAAATATGCTTGGTATTTTGATAGGGAGCATATATACTCTTTGGTGATGATAAAATTTTGATGATTTGTATTCTACCAAACCAAGTTGTCTGCATATAGTGCCATCCGTTTATTACCCTCTATCAGGGGAGTATAATTACATTTGTAAATATTTTGTAAGTCTCTCTGTATGTTCACTCCGAGGTATTTTATAGTATTCCTCGCCCATATAAATGAGAAGTCCTCGGATTTGCTGGCGTTAATCTTGAAATTTGATACCTCTCCAAATTGGTTTAGTAGATTCATCAAGTTGGATAGTGATATATGTGGTTTAGTTATCACTAGTAGTAGGTCATCAGTGAAAGCTATTGACTTATGTTCTATCATCCCCATTGCCAAACCTGCTATGTCCTCGTTAGCTCTTATATGTGCTAAAATAGCTTCCATGACCATGATAAAGAGCGGGGGGGGGAGAGAGGGCACCCCTGCCTTGTTCCTTTTCTAATTTGCACCGTTGGTGATAGGGTTCCATTTATTCTTATTCTGGCTATAGGGTTTTGATATAAAGCCATTATTTTTTTACTTGTGATTTCCCATATTCCAAAACCTTGCAGAGTGTATTATTGAAATGATTCTTGTAGTGTTATCTTTGCCTTCTCTGGCTGGGAAAAATCCTGACTGGTCTTGATGAATGGTGGTCTTTAATCCTGTTTGCAATCATTTTGGCATATATCTTTAGGTCAATATTAATCAGCAATATGGTCCTGTAATTAGCACATATTTGTTCATCCTTTTTTGGTTCGGGTATTATTGTAAAGTGGGCCTCTTTTGCTTGATTCGGGAATGGACAATCTTCATTGACATAATTACAGTACCTTAGTAGGTGTTCTGTTATCTCTTCTTTGAATACCTTATAGTAGGAGGCCCCGTAACTATTTAGTCCAGGGCTTTTGTTTGTTTTTCTGCTTTTATACTTTTTCAGTTACTTGCAATTTGTGCAGTATATGCCCCTTAAAAGCTATAAAACACTTTACCATGCTTTACCATGTACTGGTTATCTTTCAGTTCAGTTTATCTCCTATTCGTCTTTTATTCTGATGTTCAAATGCATGCATTAATGCTAGGGTTGGAAAGTATTCGGAGCAGCTCTGGCATGCTTTATGGTCGTGATTTCAGTTGCATATTTAAAGGTGAAGGAAAGTGTTCTTGCACTTGGGGGTGCCAAATGTTAGGCACCCCCATGTGATTGTATTGACTTACCTGAAACCCCTGGCCGGTGCTCCTAACAGCAGAAAACTACACTGGCCTGGGGTTCTTCTGGTGAGCAACACGGAGTGATCCTCTTCCGACTTCTTCTTTCTTCGCTTGTCTGCGCATGCGCATTAGAGTGAAAAGTTGAACTTTAACTAATAAGTTGGCTGTTTCGTTCTACTGCGCATGGGTCTACCCGGGAAATTTGAAGAAAGAAGAAGCCAGGAGAGGAGCGATCCATGGTGCTCGCTGGAATAACCCCGGGCCGGTGTTTTCTGCTGATAGGAGCACAGGCCCGGGGTTTCAGGTAAGTACATACATTCACTTGGGGATGCCTAACATTTGGCACCCCCAAGTGCAAAAAAGACTTTCCTTCTACTTTATCAAAAAAAAATATGATAAAATATTCTACTGATTAAGCTGTGATATTTCTCGTAATTACATTTTTTTACACTGATGTTTAATGTATATTGTTTTAAATTTCTTTCTCTTGAAGACACGAATTTGGTGTATCGTAGGTTTGCCTCCATAACAGATGCCTTCTGGCAGCATTGTATAAAAAAAAAACAACCTTTTATTGTATCTTTTTTAAAGCTCTGATGGGACACATTGAGAATTATTTCTACTTAAAAAAATAAATAACATGATCGATCGGAGAGTTTGGGTTATGTAGCTTTAATATCACCAGGAGAGACTGATGGCATCAAACACAAAGAACAAAGCTTCATTTGTTTCACCTTGTAACCAGAGGGAGAATAAAAATATCCTCCTATTACTGGTGGGCATCCACACACACAAACAATAACACGCAGGTATAGACATGTTTATACATTACGTATTTTCTGATGTTATTTTCCTGTGTAAAACCACAGCATGTTTCCTATATACCCTCTAAACAATAGTGGAGGGCATCAAATCCAGCATGAGATGCACAGCACAGCTCTAGCGGTGCTATTTAATTTCCACCTTGGAACAATATGCAATTTAGGGGGAGGATAAAGAGTAGAATAAGGGAAGCCTACATGTCTCCCCCAGCCCACCTCTAATTAATACACAGTAGTGAAGTGCAAATTTTTTCGCCAGGCAGGGATTTGTGGTGAATTGTAAAAAATGTAAAAACTTTGCTTGACAAAAAAATTGCCAAGACAAAATTGTCTCCAAGACAAAAAAAGTCACCGAAAGAAAAAATGCCCATTGACTAGAATGCATTTGGACAAAAAAAGTCGCAGAGAGAAAAAAGTCGGCAAAAGAAAACCGACGGCCCAGAGTGAGATAAAATTGTCGATGCGTTTCGCTCATCACTAATACATAGGCATTACAGGCAGCGATTTATTGGTTTCCATAGTGAGGTTATTGCACTCATTACTCCATTTTAGTGAACAAGGACCTGCATTTGTGGGTGGGGTTTTCGACATTATCTCATTGCTAGGGTTAGGCTTGCCACCTGTCCAGTTTCCAAAGTTAAGATATGGCGATCAGCCAATCGCTTATCACCACATCATCAGCCCCTCCCTGAGGTCACTGGCCCACCCCTGATATCATCCGCCCTGCCCCATGCCCGGCCCCATGGTGGCAACCTTAGCTAGGGTCCAATTTACGTTAGCAAACAGGCAATTGTTTGAATGAGAGACTGAAAGATGAACTGGAGAGGGCTGCAAGGGGTTGGTTCTCCTTTAAGCATAAAACGTGTCCATAAAATACAGGGTACTAGAGCCATATATTTCTGTTAATGCACTTGTGGTTTCAAAGTCTTTTATAACCAAGGTTAGTATGTCCATACTATAAATAATTTATATATGTGGTTTCAGAGTACCACATTCTGTATAATAAAGGACAAATTCAAATGAACCAACCAAATGTCACTCTGATCATCCAAGATGTTATTTCCGTATGAGAAGCCTGCTCTTATTTCTACCTTTAGTTCACTGGCCTCCATGCGCAAAAAAAACGTGTTCATGCTAAATGCTTGAGGCAATAGAATTTTATACTTGACCACCATGAGATGAATGCTGTTAATACAGCTTGACCTGGTTAAAATGAATGTGGCAAATATATTATTTTTGGTTATGGTAGGTACAATTTGTCATTCAAAAGTATTATTAAAATTATTAGGGCTACTTCTCTTTGGCAGTGCGTTGACCACAGATTCCTTCTGATGTCAGAGAGAAGCATGACCACAAGAAAAAAAATATGACATAATGTGACCAGTATTCTAGGTACTTGATAGAGTGCTTTTTGGTCAAAGCAGCTTAATTTATATAAAATCAGTTATGTCTCTGTACATTGGTGTTTCCACCTTCACACAAGGAATTTAAAAGGGCTATTATACAAGTGTCTGAAAAGAAAATGAGAAACTACCCATTTTTATATATATTTTTTTTTTGTTGCTGTTAGCTAGAGAATAGTGTTTCAGTATAGTGTGGTCGAACTGATGCCTAACCTTTAATGGGCATCAGTCTACACTAACCAATCAGTCGTAACTGCTGCTGGTTTGTTGCATCAAAAACAATGGTACCAAGCATCATCTTAATGGCAATGGGTTTCTGGATAGGGGCAAAGCCACATCATCTCATAACAACACCCTTCTGTAACAATCTTACCTGGTGGTCTAGCGGGAGGGGGTCTGCAGGGATGCCTGCAGCCCCCTCGGCGGGGACGCCCGCCACGTTGCTCCTCTGGGCCGCAAATGGGGAATAGTTAGGGCGCGCGCGGCGCGTCTCTTCCTGATTTATGTGCGCATGCGCGCTGGCGTGTGACGTCAGAGCGCAGTGGCGCAAAATTTAAAAGTATTAAAGGCACAGTTTGGATTTTTATCATTGCCCGTGATAGGATTTTGTTCCTGGTGCTTCTGAGCCTTGTGCTATATTCTGAACCTGTTTGATTCCTGTTTTTGACCCCTGCCTGGCTATTTGACTATTCTGACTTCTGGATTTTGACCCTTGCCTGATTACTGACCACCGCTTCTGATTAACCCTCTGATTGACTCCCTGGTTTGACCCTTGCCTGTCTGATAACGTTTGTTCTCTGCCTGCCTCGACCCGGCCTGATCTGACTACTCTTTTGCCTAAACGCCTTGTACTGCGATCTTCTGTCCAAAGACTTTGCTTTACTGTCGTGCCCCTCTGCCTATCCAGAACCCTCATCTTGCACCTCTCGTTTAAGTCCAGGTGGCATCCAAGTAAGCCGAGGGCTCCTCCCGAGGCCCAAAGGCGGTCACACTACTGGTGAAGCACGAGCCGAGACCAGGGTGCCTGGTGTTTGTTCTGGTGTTGGGTGCAGACCGTGACACCTTCTCACTCAAGCTTCCTTGCTAAAAAACAGTCCTCTATTAATGGTGGACATTGTGACACATGTGGGCTTCCAAAAGACACATTGCACTTGTTCTCCTATTTATCTATCACATTTATTATTATTATACTTGATTCTTATAGTACCAACATGTTACACATTTATGCTTTATTTATGCTTTATTTGTTTTGTCATGAGTTACAATAATTACTAGCTTATGCACAAACACCACTTTGGACTGGGAAACCCTGAATCTACCATTTGCATAAGTCAGTGTTGTGTTTTGTGACTTACAATCTGGAAGAAAAGTGTGCTGCATAAGTGCCAGGCACAAGTGCTTCTTGTGCAGTATTGCAACTTGTGCAGTCTGTAATTGCAACTAGCCCTTGATAAACAGGCCTATTTATCGGCAATAGACCAGTAATATCTGAGCCTTGATTGGTTGTTTTGGACTGCAGGATTGTGGAAACATTTTGGTTTTTATCACTTTTCATTGGATCGTTCAATGAAATGATATACAATATACACTTGAATGGAATAAGCCAGGGATGTTCCCAGTGGTGTAACTATATGTTACTGGACCACACAGCAAACTTTGGTAAGTTGACCTATTTTACCCTATTTTCAAATTTGAATTGCATTTGGACTATTCCCTAGTCGCAGTACACAAAAATAGCTTGAAATTCAAATTTTTTAAAATCAAATTTTCAATTCGACCCTTGATAAATCTGCTTCATAAAAATGCAACTCTTTGTGATCCAATACGATAGTATAAAGAGATGTGGCTATGAGAAGGGATGAGCAAATGTTTTTGCCTTGTGCTATGCCCCCTTACCTTTTTTTATAACAACCCTGCCTGTTTAAGAAGCTGTCCAGTTGCCATGTTTGAAAGAAATTGGAAATATGACTTAGTGGCAAATTCACTGAATGGCGAATTTTCACCTGCAAAGGCTTTGCCACATTTAGTGCCACTTTGTCAGATGTAAGTTTGCAGAGCATACACTAATTCACTAAAATGCGAAGTTGCATTTCGGCAGCCGAACGCTAGTGAATTTTCGCTAGCGTCAATTCTTCGGCACAAGCATCTCATATCGAACTTTCGCTAACGTTCATTTCTGCCTATCGAAACTTCGTTAGTATACTTACGCTTAGGTCAATTTGAATAGGATGGGTACATAGAGGTTATATATATGTCTTTATTAGAGATGTTGGTGCAAATGCTGGAAGTGGCCACTTATTATAACAAATGTCCAAGGAAGCAAAATAAAGACAAAAGAGATCCTCTAATGTCCCAGACATGAGCCCATCCTAAAACAAATGTGGCATGCCCCTCAAATGTTTAAAAAAAAATTCAAATAACATTTTTTAATAGTTTAAAATATGAAAAAATGCCAGAGTTTTTTTTTTATCATTTTTATGACTTTTCGGCCTACAGGCTATGATGTCACTGACATAAGATTGAGGAGGATGTAGCTTCATCTTATCAGTTCGCCAGGTCTAAGGTGGCAAAGGAAACTATGGCAAAAGAGGTAACGTTCTGTAAAATTTGCAATTTAGTGAATTTGTGGAGTAACAATTGTTCCCCTGACCAAAAATACACCTGGCGATCGGATGCAAAACTTTGTTAGCAATGAACTCTTTCACTAGAGAATTGTCCTCTATGTTAGTAAGCTGGTGATGATCCTGCGGATGAGATTTCTGGCCTGCACGCACAAATTAAACTTTAATTAGTGAGGGACGATTTTATTTGCCAGGTGAATTTGCGGCGATTTTGCACGATTCCCGCCAGTGAATAAATTTGCAAAACGCCCGTGAAGATTTGATGGCGAAAATTCGCCGGCATCAAATAAAAAATTGTTTTTGGACGCCGGCAAATGTGCGCCGGCATCCAAAAAACAGACACCGGCACCCTAAAACGAGATGCCAGCAACGTTTCGCTAATTTTCTGGCTCAAATTCGCCCATCACTAACTATAATTGCGATGATCAACCATTAGTGCTTTATTCTTCAAAAGACAATTCCAATATGCTTGGTGATCATCGATGGACTTTGGTCTGCTGCTAAGTTGCACAAAATAAAATGCTGTATGCAAATGTTTATCCTCTTGATACTACCGTGTAAGCATACATGTGGGACAGCAGAAAAGGGAAGACGACACATTAAATGACATTATTATAAAATGCAATACTCTCGGAATGATCCCTTATTAAATTAGGTTATATGATCTGAGATGAATTTCTCCTATCCCTAATCCATCACTGAAAAAATATTAAAAGATAGGTCTCAACTGGTATTAGAATTGTACTCAGTCTCAACTTTCATTATTTTGAATTAGGGTGCTACTGGGGGAAAGCCTCTTAATGAGAATTAGAGTGATTCACTGGCCTTCTTTTGGATTTTGACAAGTAAAATATTAACTCTTCAGTCACAGCTGTCTGAATTAAAATACTTGGCAGCCACAAAAGCACAAATTAAATTGCCCTTTATGTTTCCACAGTTCTGACCTCCTCAGAGGCAAAAGACCCACAAAGTATAATAATAACAACAAAAAATGTGTTATTTCTCTGTGAACACGGTATTTCTCACAAATACTGTAACTACTGACATTTGTTGGCAACAATATAAAGCATTAGAAACATCAGCTCAGGGTTTCGCAATGATTTAAGGAGCTTACATTGCCGCAGTTCTAGAAAGCTTCTAATTAGAGAATTAAGGGCTGCATTCTGTACTTTGTAACTGTTTTATATTGAATTTACCATAGAGCGGATGTTAACCGATACATTCGTTCAAACATCTTGAAAACAATGCAGATTAACTGGGATAGAAGATCTGTTTGCTGGAATCAAAAACAGACTTTACATAAACAATCATAGAGGATCTAAAATGCTTTTGAAATGTCCTTTATATTATTGTAAGACACGATTAAAAACGGCAAAGCATATTTTTGACAGAGCGGCTTTTGTTATTAACAGTGACAAAACAGTGTTAATGAATTGTCTTCCAATTATGCTTAATGTGCAGATGTTTCCTTTGGGGAAGTACATAAGAATGAGAAGACAAAATGTGAAATAAATTGCCGTGAAAAAGTTGCATGCCATCTAGTAAGAAGTTCATATTATTTACATAAAAATTGTATCACGTCACATTTGCTACAGATGTTGTGAACATTTCCCACAATCCTGAGCTAATCAGTGTAGTATCAAAGTATTAGGTTTGTCATTGTGATATTAATTCACATGAGATATTACTTATTTTTTTAGTATATTTTGGGAAAAGGGCATTCAGGCTGCATGTCCCGCGCCAGGGCCCTCCCCCCTCTAGTTACGGCTCTGTTACACCCCTACCCATAACCTTTCCCTGGATCTGCAATTTGCATTTTTACCTACTCCGAACTGCTAACTGATCCAACCTGCAACAGCTTTATCTGCAGTCCTTTCCGTTACCTCAGGACCACCATAAAAGTGGAAGTGACACCAGCCAAGACAGCATCAATAGATGAAAAAAAAGGATTAGAGAGCATTGTAATTTCTATCTGGTGTAGCATAGTAAATATGCCCCTGTGAACAAATATGTTACAGTTTGAAGTTGAATAAAGCAGCTCCCACCTAGAGAAATAAGCAAATATATGCACATAAATAAGTGCCTCCTGGTTATATGACCAATTGTAATATATTATAATGTGCACTTAGAGGAAACAAGATAACCCCTATTTCATGGACGGCACTTTAGGATCTTTTGAGATTTTGTGAACCCAAAACAGAATTCTAGAATAAGCCAATCAGTCATATGATATCTGAACATAACACTATTTTAAATATTCAAGTGGGCTCTGTGGTCTTCACTTTGGTTGGGGCTTAGTTCTGTAAGCAAGCTCTGCCCCAATGGTTCCAAAACTTTTTTTTACCCGTGAGCCACATTCAAATGTAAACAAAGGTCGGGAACAACACAAGCATGAAAAAAGTTCCTGGGGGTGCCAAATAAGGGCTGTGATTGATTTTTGGTTGCCTCGATGTGGACTGGCAGCCTACAGGAGGTTCTGTTTGGCAGTACATCTGTGTTTTATGCATACAAAACTTGCCTTCAAGACTGGAATTCAAAAATAAGCACCTGTTTTAAGGCCACTGGGAAAAATGTCCAAGTGGTGGAAAAGCAACATGTTGCTCATGAGCCACTGGTTGGGCATCACTGCACTGCATATATACTGTGTATATAAATTAAGGTCCAAGCCAATTTGGAAAAACCACACACCTCACATACACCAGCAGAGTTTACTGGTGCTCAGCGATGGGGGAATCGGCAACCACCCAGTCAAGGTGCATAGGAGAATCACGGGCACACAGGAGTTTAGTTAAGCAGGGCAAGCCCGTGCAATTTTATTAAATGCAACTGGAAACGTTGCACTGCATTTAATAAAATTGCAAGGGCTTGCCCTGCTTAACTAAACTCCTGTGTGCCGGTGATTCTCCTATATAAATTAAGGTTACATGCAGGTTCCGTGACTACCATTATCTCTTGAATAATTTGTGGGTTCCTGTTCAAGTTTGTCATTACTAATATGGAATATTTCTATCACACTATCTGGAAAGTTGGTAATATATAATGCAATTCTACACACAAGTTGTTTGCACTGTTAGTGGTATTCTATTGCTCCCAATTCACAAAAATAAGTATGGAAGTTGTGATTCCGTTTAATTTCTAATTGAGATAATCTAATTCAAGACATAAATATTCCATGTGAGCATTAATTAAGAGTTTGTCACGGCAAATAAATAGTTTTATGCTGAATTTCAGAAGTCTAAAGTATATTTGGAGAATCTTTACAGGTCACTGAAAACATTTTGATGGCAGTATAGGGACCTGTAGGGTTAATTCCCCTATGGTCTGAAACCACATGGTGGAAATCCCCTGCCTGTGTAGCTACAGTGTTTCCTAGGGTCTTGGGAGGGGCTGAAGTCTTGTCCCTGTGCAGCATGGCTGGCAGATACCGGAGGGTGTCACAAGGTGTCGCTGCTACACCCCTTTTGAATATATAGGAGAGCCATGTGCTCACAGGAGGATTCGTACTTTCACTTTCATGGAGAGAAGGTGGACAGAACTCATGCAAAGATGCAGGGGGCTAAAAGGAGTTTGATAGTCCTGTGGGCTGATGCAGGGTACCCTAAAGCCTGGTAAGCTTAATCATGCAGGTTTGGAGTTTAGATGGACATCTTGTGTGCTTGCGCTATGGAGAATGCTGGGAGCTGTAGTTCTGCAGAGGAGGAATTCTGAGTGCTCGCACTATAGACAGTGCTGGGAGCTGTACCGTGAGGAGTAAAGGGGGTTTATCGTGCTCACGCTATGGACAGTGCTGGGAGTTGTGCCGTAAGGAGTAAAGGGGGTTTATCATGCTCACGCTATAGACAGTGCTGGGAGCATCAATACCCTGAAGATAAAATAAGCTGTGTGAATCCCAAGGGTGAATTGTGCCTGTGGGAGGGTAGAAAAAGAAAAGGATCCAGCGAGTCTCCTGTTGTGATACAGGCTTTTTGTGTTCCTTGTGGAGGCACTGCCAGGAGAAGAACTTCCCTGTACCCGTTCACCGTGCAAAGGGGACTCAGGACCTGAGTTGGTAAGATGGTACAACCTTGGCACCAGGGAGGTCACAACAGGGTGTTACAGCAGCTTTGTTGAAAACAGGGATACTTGTGTCTAAAGATAGAAATGCAACCTACAGTATCAAAATATTACTGCTGACTCAATATTACTACTGACTCATATTCTACCTGTCTAATGAATTATATCAAATTATAAAAAAAAATTAAATCAATAATTCCAATTAGATATTATTTTTCAAGGGACACTTAACTCATTATAAGACCACAGATACATGAAAATATGACCATAAATAAGTATTCATCACAAATTTTCCCTCTCTATATTTTCAGCTGGAGACACCACCTACCATATTAAGTCCCAGTTATTGTAGACAATTTTAAAAAACTGGAGGAGACTGGAATTTAGGCTCAGGTCACATGTGGCATTAGGCCCGATTTGTGGAAAGGCCACAAAGGCCCAGGCCCGGATTTGTGGAAAGGCCACCTAGGCCCAGGCCTAGGGCGGCAGAATTTTAGTGGGGCGGCATGCTGCCCAACCACAAACTCATTGGTTCAAAAACACTGGGAATGTCCAGGAGATACAATGATTTTTTTAAATTTCCCATGCACCAATCCCCATTGCTCCAGTCCAGATGATGAAAATTTGCACAAATAAAGGGGAGGGGACAGGGGCGACAAACGGCAGTGGGCCTAGGGGCGCCCACTATGTCAATCCGGCCCTTTGTAGCATATTTTCCACCAGTGTTTTTCAGCCATTGAAGATGGCTTCTGTACTCTCACCAGCACCATACCATATGAAAGGATTGCTCTCCCTTAATTGTATAGTTCTGTACCTATGGTTATCAGCTGAATGCAAAATAAACTAATCAAGATAACTTTTTATCTGCTTTGTGTCATGCGAATACACAGCCATATGGTCAGGTCATTTCAGGTTTCCTATGCAGTTGAATGCACAGATGTGCATTAAAGATATGAGATCTTAAACAAAAGCAACACCTGGCATATACTGAGCAGTGGTGTTGGGGGTCTGTGTTGCATACAAGAATATTACTTTGGCATAAATGAAGAATAATCTAGGATTGTGTACAGGAAGTAACTTTTCTAGCCAAGGTTCTGTATAGGGATAGTAGTTATTTCATGTGTTTAAATACTGTATATAAAAGAAGCATTGAGAACAGTATTCATGTGTTGCCAGTGGCACAAACCTACATAGCAGAATAAGAAATGGAATAGCTGAAAAAATACATAAATCCATCAGTTTACAGAGTTGTGTTTATTGTGGTCATAATCTCTCACTGGAGGCAAAAATACGATGACAAGAGTATGCTGATTTTCTGAGACGCAGGCCAATTAACCTGTTATACTGTATGTGCTCTGTACTGGGACCTGATTAAAGAGCTAAATGTGGTGTTGGATTTGTGTGAAATATTTGTGCTGGGTTTTTTTACTTAACTGCGCCAGGAGGTCTGTACTGTTAATTAATTGCTGATGGAAGGAGTCTTTGCATTTAGTTTCAAAACAGTGAACAGTTTCCATTTCATTTTCAGATACAAAAGTAGGGAAAAGATTAAGAGGGACAATAGTGAAAAATAAAACATTGAATTATACATTAACTAAGCATAGAGCAGAGGGAGAACATAAAGAGGTAGAAGCCAGAGAACGTGACTAGTTTAGCAATCAGATATAGATGTTTTTTTTCCTTGTCATTTTTTTAGCTGCAATCATCATTATAATAAATATCATCATGAAAAAGCAAGTTACACAACACTTAACAATAATTTCACAAACAAGGCTTACTGTAGAAAAATAGGACTGAAGGGCCTAGCACACAAGAGCTTACAATGTGACAGTTATGGAGCAGGGGTGAATGAAATAGGCAAGGAGGAAGAATAGAGATGGATTAAAAGCTAATTATTACTTGCATGTACGTAGAGAAAGAACAGAACTATACAGACTAAAAGGTAAGCTTAAAGGTAGAGGAATAAGGAATATTCCACTGAAGACTAGAATAAGCTACAGACAAACAGGTTCAGTACTGACTCCAAACTTGTATTGCATTTGCAAGTTGAAAGGGTACTGGAAAATTCTTCTCTGGCAGTGTCTTCACCTAATGGGATCCGGGAATACACCTGCAGGTGGCCCCCATTAGGAAAAACATTCAACAGACACTTTGCTTTATAAAAATATCAACTTTATAATAAATTTTATGGGTGTATAATAAGTGCAGATTAAAGGTTAAGTAAAATATCATAGTAAAATTATGCATTCAAATAGCATGACCCACTACCCTGGGAACCCTGTAACAGTCCAGTCCTGGCACTTCCCTACCAGGCAAAGTCCCGCACTACTCCATTGGCAGATATAGATTCTCAGTCCCTTATCCCCAATGAGCACAATGGGTCCCAGGTAGCGGTAGTGCCCAAATACCTCTCCTCACTGGACCAGGTACTTACTCCTACGTGGCAGACATCAACAAAGCCTGTGTCACAAACGGAAAACATGCTGGATCCTCTCTTTTTCTACCCTCCCCTGGGCACAACTCACCCTAGGTATTCACTCAGAATGGGTAGGCTCAGGCATCCACAGCGATGAAATCCATTCCATTAAGCACACACAGCTTGCTTTATCCCTCAACCATAGCTCCCAGCACTGTCCATAGCGCAAGCACACTGTTGCTAAATCTGTAGCTGAACTCTAGCTTCCAGCATTGTCTATAGAGCCAGCATTCCGAGTCCAGATTTGGGAATAAGGAGCTTTCGACCCTCCTGGTCTAGCTCCCAGGCATGGGGGCTGGGCCACACCCCAGTCTCAGAGACCTCCTGCCTCTACATCTTTATGGTTGAAATTACTCTCTCCTCAGTGAAGTAGTATCCAGCAGTAAGACAGTAATGGCTGTGAGAGCACATGTCTCTGTGTGAGCACATGGCTGTGTGAGCACATGGCTCTCAAATGGTGCAGCAGTGACATCCTCTGGTATCTGCCATGCTGCATAGGCACAAGGGCTCCTGCTCCTGCTAAAACTCTAGGACACCCTGTAGCTCAAGTCCAAGCAGGGGATTTCCAGACATGTGGTTTTAGACTGTAGGGCAGGAATTTAGAACCCGTGAGCAACATTCAGAAGTAAAAGGATTTGGGGAGCAACACAAGAATGAAAAAAGTTCCTGGGGCGCCAAATAAGTGCTGTGATTGGCCATTTGGTAGCCCCTATGTGGATTGTCAACCTACATTGAGGCTCTGTTTGGCAGTACACCTGTTTTTTTTACAACCAAAACTTGCCTCCAAGCCTGGAATTCAAAAATAAGTTCCTGCTTTGATGCCACTGGGAGCAACATCCAAGGAATTGGAGAGCAACATGTTGCTCACAAGCTACTGGTTGGGGATCACTGCTGTAGGGAATTACATTGTAGCAAAAGGGTAGAAGTCTTGCTTTTGGGTCTCTGAGCCCTTAAACTTGGATTATGATTTTTTGTGTCAAGACACTACCTATGTCCACCACAATAATATAATCCCTCACCCCATACTTGCAAGTACAGTAGAAAGTGTTCAGAAGCACGACCCTTTTATATATATCCCCCTTATAGTAAAATATAAAGATACTATAAGTCACCAAGGAGTTCCATGACCATATATACAGGTCATGGAATTCCGAGGTGACTTCTAATATCCGTATATACAGTCTACATAACATTAACATTAATTTAGAAAGCTGTGATGAGCGAATTGATAAATTCCCTTAAAACAGAAAACATGTTTAAATAAGATTTAATGTTTCGGTGAAGTTGTTTGCACGTCAACTTTTATGGGTGTATAATAAGATCAGTGCAGCTCCCACTGACTTCTACAGTATAGGACCTTGACTGCTTTTACTTAGCACAATTTTGTATTAGAATTTTTTACACTTAATAAATCTCAAATATTTCGAGTTTTAGAGAAATGAAAAGAAACTACAGATTAGATGAGATTCCTAAAAAAATAGCTCTCTGTGTAAGAAAAGAATTATACTTTTTTATACCAGCAAAGTGATGCAATGTCACATAAAAAAAACATCTTCATAATGAAACTTTAATAAATGAATTTCTATGTATGTAATTGCTGTATTGTTTATAAATGCGGGCCATAAGGAGGGAGGTACCTAAACTCTTGCACACACAGGCTGGAAGAGCTCCGGTCCAAACTAATGGAGAACAGTGAATTTCCGTTCATTAGCGAGATTTGTGTTTTTAAGTAGAGCAGGTCACAGAATATATTGCAAGAATAGTGCAATCTGCACATCAACTCTTAGGGGCAAATTTACTATAGGGGGCGAAGTGACTAACGCTGACGAAAATTCGCCAGCGTGAAGTCATTTCGCAACTTCGCAAATTTACTAATATTGATCTTTTTCTGAACGTGACCTCCTTCGCCAGAGTTTACTTTGCCAGGTTAGAGCAGGCGAAGTGCAATAGAATAGATAGGAGTTTTAATAAAAAAGTTGAAAAATTTTCTAAGTCCCAAAAAACGCTGGAGTTTTTTGGGAGATAGGCTGAAAAAGATCGAATTTTTCTTTAGGATGCCCACCTTCCCCCCTACATTTGTGGCACCTTAACTATGCTGTGGGCACATGTGTAGTGCATTAGAACAGCTCTATATACTTTTATTCACTTTCCCTGGGCTTGTGTAGTGTTCTGTATGCGCTGCTGCATATACATCCATTGAAATTTAAATTTGGCACCCTATGTAAATTAGCCTTCGCTAGCGCAACTTCGGACTGCTCATCGTAACTTC